>QLTV01003268.1:15447-28143 GCA_003457575.1 Thermophis baileyi
GATCTCAGGAGGTAACTGGTTCCAGAGGGCCGGGGCAGCCACAGAGAAGGCCCTCCCCTGCGGGCCCGCCAGCCGGCACTGTTTAGCTGACGGGACCTGGAGGAGCCCAACCCTGTGGGATCTTACCGGTCGCTGGGAGCTATGTGGCAGAAGGCGGTCTCGAAGATAACCTGGCCCTGAGCCATATAGGGCTTTAAAGGTAATAACCAACACCTTGAATTGTGCCCGGAGACCAATAGGAAGCCAGTGCAGCTCGCGGAGTATAGGTGTAATATGGGTGTACCTAGGTGCACCCACGACAGCTCGCGCAGCCGCATTCTGGACCAATTGTCGTCTCTGAACACTCTTCAAGGGTAGCCCCATGTAGAGCGCAAAGTTGCTGTTGCTAATTGAACCAGAGGGGCAAAGGCAACCTCACCACAGGTAACAGTAGCTCTCTGAATGAAGAAGTTTGCTCCATGAAGCATAGCTGGATAGCTAGTTTAACTGGCATAAGCCACAAAACATTGCTTCTGACACATAGTTGGATAAAATGAAGATTGCCTTCCTGGTAGGCCATGACCTCCCCCAGATTCACTGAAGCCTTATCTGACCTTCCCAAGGGAATACAGCCAGTCTGGTGAGATTCTTGTAATGTAGGCAATCATATTTAGAATAGAATAGATCTGGAAGGGACCTTGGAGGTCTTCTAGTCCAACCCCCTGCTCAAGCAAGAGACCCTGTACAATTTGAGACAAGTGGCTGTCCAGTTTCTTCTTAAAAACCTTCAGTGTTGGAGCACCCACAGCTTCTGTAGAGAGCCGAGGTGGCACAGTGGTTAGAGTGCAGCACTGCAGGCTACTTCAACTGACTGCTAGCTGCAGTTCGGCGGTTCAAATCTCACCGGCTCAAGGTTGACTCAGCCTTCCATCCTTCCGAGGTGGGTAAAATGAGGACCCAGATTGTTGGGGGCAATATGCTGACTCTGTAAACCACTTAGAGAGGGCTGTAAAGCACTATGAAGCGGTATATTAGTCTAACTGCTATTGCTATTGCTATTCTGGAGGCAAGCTGTTCCACTAGTTAATTGTTCTGACTGTTAGGAAGTTTCTCCTTAATTCCAGGTTGCTTCTCTCCTTGATTAGTTTCCACCAATTGTTTGTTGTCCTGCCCTCTGGTGCTTTGGAAGATAAGTTGACCTCCTTTGTGGCAGCCCCTCAAATACTGGAATACTGCTATCATGTCCCCCCTAATCCTGCACCAGTCTCCAGGCCTTTAATCATCTTAGTTCTCTGTCAAAAACATCTATCAACAATAAAGCTTTTCTTGAAACTATTCACAAATAGTTCTGGTTGCTTGTGCTTGAAAATAATGCTGTCTTGTTGACCACTGTTGCATTTTTAAATTCCAGAGAGCTTTAGTTTAATGGGATGGGATGGGATGGGATGGGATGGGATGGGATGGGATGGGATGGGATGGGATGGGATGGGATGGGGGGGGGGAGGGTGGAATTGACATTTCTCACCACGTGCCTAATCTGCCTTGGATACCCAACAAAATATTGCTTCTGACACATAGCTGAAAAAGATGGGTGGGGATTGGGGATTGTGCGGGCCAGGAGTGGGAATAGGATCTGTCTGTTTCTGCCCCAGTACTTAACCTTGGGAAGTTCTGACACATTTCACTCACGGCCTGACCTATCCATACTGCAACGAGTCTGCTCCTGTGAACTCCGCTCAGAACTCAAAAGACGTCAAGACCTAGGAGAGACTGACTTATACATTGATTACCGTGCGGACTATATCAAAAGTAAATCCCGCAACCCACATCCTAACATCCAACCCCCCATCATCCAAAACTAGGCACGCACGCCCCTAACTACCTCAATACCAACCACTACTGACCCTAAATGCAAGTTACTTAACGCAAGAAGCCTTGTAAATAAAATGCCTGAATTCCTCCTTTTACTAAATACAGCTATATTTGACATTATATTTGTCTGCGAAACTTGGCTGAATGCATCCCTCCCTGACTTCATTACCATAGAAAGAGACTACCATGTCCGATCATGAAACCCGTAGAGGAGGTGGTGTTGCTATCTTCTATAAAAAGTCCCTAAATCTAAAAAATATCCAAGTTACACAGGAACTCGCTCTTCCTGAGACCATCGTCTGCGAGCTGTCCTTAAATGCCACATTTCATTTCTTACTATGTTACAGAGCCCCTGATTATGACACTGAACATGCAAACAAGTTAACTTCACTACTAAGGTGGGCAGCCTCCTGCCCACATCCTCTTATCTTTCTTGGTGACCTCAATCTACCTCTTATTAATTGGACTCTAAACGAATGTACAACTGAACCCATACATACAACCCTGTACAATGCTGTAACTAATTTGGGACTGGATCAACTAGTAATTAACAATACTAGACTCAACAACTGCCTTGATCTCATCTTCTGCAACAGTTTAAACTCAATTTATGGACTACAAATAAAAGAACCCTTTTCCAACAGTGATCACAGAATGATAGACGTTTGTCTCAATATACATCCTTACAAAAATCATCATAATGATGGGATTCCCAATTATAACTTTAAAAAAGCCAACTATGATCTCATAGACACCAACCTCTCATCTCTAGATTGGCAAATTCTATTCATTGGCTGTAATACTACTGAAGACCTTTATAACATTTTGTTGCTTGAAGTCAAAAGAGTAATTAAACTATACGTACCACTAAAAAAAAAAAAAAACTGGCTGCAATACTGCTGAAGAACATTATAACATTTTTTTGCTCAAAGTCAAAAGAGTCATTAAACTATACGTACCACTAATGACCCCCAAAACCAGAAAAAACAAATTGCCCATAACAATAAGGAAGCTCCAATCCAAAAAAAATCTCTATGGCGAAAAAACAAAACTGGCTTCATATCCAACTTTAAAAGCCGCTACAAAAACTTATGCCACCAGATAAAGACTGAATGCACCAATTATCATATCAAACAAGAGGAAAATCTTCTCCGCACGAAATCCAACCGTGCCTTCTATAATTTTGTAAACAACAAACTTAAAGACTCGAGATCCATTCCACCCCTAAAAGGACCTAACAATAAAGACTGTAATAATGAAACCGTTAAAGCCAACCTCTTTAACACATTCTTCAGCTCAGTCTTTGTAAACAGCAACAACTCATGCCCAGTATTTCCTAGTCGTACCACAAATAATTACAACGATCTAATAAATATTGATTTTACAGAAGACAATGTTGAAAAGGCACTACGCAGTCTAAAACCATCTCTGTCTATTGGACCTGATGGACTATGTGCCTACTTCTTTAAAAAAACTCTCCACTGCCTTAGCAGAACCTCTAAGCATAATCTTTGAAAAATCTTTCAGGACCAGCTCCTTGCCCAACCTATGGTCACTAGCCACAGTCATCCCTATCTTCAAAAAGGGAGACCCCAGCCTAGTCGAAAATTACAGACCAATCTCTTTATGTTGCGTCACTTGCAAAGTCATGGAATCAATCATTAACCCATCCATTACCCTCCATTTAGAGACAAACAACCTACTCTCCAACAAACAATTTGGTTTCAGAAAAAAATTATCCTGTAATCTGCAACTCCTACACTGCAAAAACATATGAACTACACAACTCGATCAGGGCAAAGCAATGGACGCAATTTACATAGATTTCTGTAAAGCCTTTGATTCAATGGTACATGGCAAACTACTTCTAAAACTAAAATCTTATGGCATTTCTGGACCCCTACATAAATGGATAACTGCGTTCCTGTCAAATAGGCAACAAGTGGTCAAAATAGGGAGTGCTCTATCAAATCCTGTACCTGTTAACAGCGGTGTCCCCCAAGGCAGTGTATAGAATTCAAACCAGAACTATTTTTATTGGGAATTTTAAATGAGAACTATAGCAAAGGGGTAACCTACTTAATAATACATATTATAACAGCAGCAAGAATGGTTTTCGCCAAAACTGGAAAAATAGAGAGATCCCCCTAGATCAGGGGTCTGCAACCTGTGGCTCCGGAGCCGCATGCGGCTCTTTGGGCCCTCTGCTGTGGCTCCCTGTCACCCTGTCATGGCAGAGGGATGAAAGAACCATCATCCTGTCATGGCAGTGGCATGGCCAGAGCCTTAGTGCGGGAGCGAAGTGCCCCTCTACTTGCCTTTGCGTGGCAACAGCATTCCGCCTTCATTGTGGTACATTTGCTGTTGCCGCCAGCAAAGAGGGCTGGGATAGAATGGGGGACGGATCTTGTGAGGTGGGAGCCATCTCCCAAGCCTGGCCTTCCCCCTCCCTTGTCAGCGGGGCCAAGAGAAAGAAGGGGGCAGCGTGGGGAAGCGCTCCCCTCCCCCGCTGAGCACCGAGCACAACAGCCCAGCCGGAGGGGGGAGATGGCCCGACAGAAGCACCCCCATTGGCCAGTTGGACAGCAGAGAGGCCTGGCCCAGCTCTCGCAACAGAATGCTGTTCGCCGCCTTTGAAACACGCTGCTTTCTGTTTCCTGTTCCTTCCCTGGGCAGCGATGGCTGGGGCCATGGGGGGGGGGAAGCAGAGGCTCCAGGGCTGCCCCCCCCCCAGCAACCCAGGCCTGGGGGAGCACGGTCTGTCCCAAAGTAGGATTGAGTGGGGAGAAGGGAGCAGGGGGTAGGGGGAAGGGTAGGAGGGAAGGAGAAGCCTGGCTGGCTTTCCTTTGGCGTGGGGCAGGGGGAAGACCCAATACCCCCTCCATGGCCTGCCTGCTGCTCTTGCGGCGCCTTGCACAGCACAGTGAAAGCTAGCGTGCTTCACAATGGGGGAGACTGGGTCCCCTCCCCCTCCTGGAGCCCATTCCCTGCCCCACTTGCCCCTGGCAACTCTCTCTCTCTCTCTCTCTCTCTCTCTCTCTCTCTCTCTCTCGCTCGCTCGCTCGCTCGCTCGCTCCCTGTCTCTGTGTCTCTTCTCACTCTCTCAGAAAGCCCTGCCTGCTCTCAGGCTCTTCCCTACCCATTTTTCTTTCTTCATTTTGGAAATCCGGGCTGGCTGAGGAATGAGCACAACCCGTGGCGGAGGCTTCCCTCCTCCTCCTCCTCCCCCTCCTCCTCTTGCGACCCCCTGGTCGGCTGTGGTGGGGCCGGGAGGGTGCGTACTAGAGGAGGAGGGGGAGGAGGAGGGAAGCCTCCATTGTGGGTTGCGCTCATTCCTCAGCCAGCCCAGATTTCCAAAAGGAAGAAAGAAAAATGGGTAGCAAAAAGCCCCAAGGAGAGCACGCAGGGCTTTCTGAGAGAGCGAGAAGAGACACAGAGACAGGGAGTGAGAGAGAGAGAGAGAGAGAGAGAGAGATACACACACACACACACACACACACACACACACACACACACACACACAGAGGGGGAGACAGAAAGAAAAAGAGAAAGAGATGAGAGAGAGACAGAGACAGAGAGAAAGAGAAATGAGAGGATGATAGGGAGATAGAGAGAGAAAAAGACAGATGAGAGAAAGAGAGAAATGAGAGGGAGGGAGGGAGAGGAAGATAGAGGAAAAGAAAGATGAGACAGAAAGAGAGATGAGAGAGGGAGAGAGACAGAGAGAGGGAGATACCTATTTCCCATAGAAAACAAAACACGGGGAGCCACAAAACCTGGGTAGGTGTGGCTGGGGGGGGTCGTGACTGGGTAGGAGTGAGTGACGTTGAGTTGGCCACGCCCACCCAGGTTTTGTGGCTCCCGTTGTTTTGTTTTCTGTGGGAAACGGGCCCAAGTGGCTCTTTGAGTGTTTAAGGTTGCAGACCCCTGCCCTAGATGATGAAGTGATTAAGAAAAATCTGAGTTGTGCTGAAATGAATAGATTGACTTTGGAATTAAAAAACAAAGACAAGACAGAATACTACGAGATATGGAACAAATTTTATCAATGGTTGGAACAGAAAAGAGAGACCCAAAACAAGAAGTAACTAGGATTTATAGAATGGAGAATTAAAGTTATGTATGTTAATATAACAGAATGAAATCAGATAAGACAGACTTAAAATGATTATGGATAGAAGTATGATGTCTGTATATATGTAAATACTGAATAGACCAAATGTATATAAGTAGTAAGGTATATATGATACTTCTCTTATAATTTAGTATGTATGGCAAAGATAATTGCCAGGACGGTTACACTGTGTCCAATGTTTTAATGTGTATTTAATAAAAATTAATTTTAAAAAAAGAGTTGTTAACTTAATCTTGCGTAGCTTCTCTGGTAATATTGTATTTCTAACTAGAGCATACAAAACATTTGCTAGACCAATTCTTGAATACAGCTCATCTGTCTGGAACCCGCACTACATATCGGACATTAATACAATTGAGAATGTCCAGAGATATTTCACGAGAAGAGCCCTCCACTGCTCTGTTCACAACAGAATACCTTATGCCACCAGACTTGAAATTTTGGGCTTAGACAATTTAGAATTACGTCGCCTTCGATCTGACCTAAGTATAGCACATAAAATTATCTGCTACAATGTCCTACCTGTCAATGACTACTTCAGTTTCAACTGTAACATATCTGCTACAATGTCCTACCTGTCAATGACTACTTCAGCTTCAACCACAATACACGAGCACACAATAGATACAAACTCAAGTTAAACCGCTCCAAACGTGATTGCAGAAAATATGACTTCAGCAACAGAGTGGTCAATGCCTGGAATGCACTACCTGACTCTGTGGTTTCTTCCCCTAACCCCCAAAACTTTAACCTTAGGCTATCTACTGTTGACCTCACCCCATTCCTAAGAGGTCTGTAAGGGGCGTGCATAAGCGCACCAACGTGCCTACCACCCCTGTCCTAATGTCCCCATGTATTCGTAACCATATCATGTATTCATAATCATGTTTATACATTCATGTATTCACAATCATGTTTATACTTTCTCTGTAATCTTATATACGCTTGACAAATAAAATAAATAAATAAAAATAAATAAATAAAGTTCATCCCAAGGATCAGCCCTCTCTGTCCCACTCATGTATCTAAGAAACTTTGGAAGCATATGTCATACAGGTAGGCAAAAATCTCAGCTTCTCACCAAAGATTGCCTAGCTGTTTCCTCAGATGCTTGAGGGGTCTTCTGGACCAGGGATCCAGGCAATCTGGGAAGATTTTAGAATTTCAAATGCCCTCTTCAATGGAAATAAAATGTTATGCACTTTGACATCTTTTAATGCTAAGAAGTTGGATCGGAAGGATAGGGTGGTCTTTGGAGAAGGAGAATGCGAGGAAGCCAATGTTAAACAATCATCTGATTCTATTTCTGGCACCAATCTCTGGCAACAGAACATGTGTTTTTACTGAAGCCTTTGTGCTCATGAGGTCTTCTCTGTTGCACTTCACTGATTCACACAGAAATCTCTTTTGTAGCATGGAAGAATCCAGTTGGAAAAGCATCAAAGCAGCAGGATGGCACTCTTATCTGCAAGGTGGCAACCTAAATGGCTTGTGAAGAAATAATAAAGCTTCATGGGTTGGTGCTTTTGCGTAGAGATTGGGACAACCATATCTTAAGATATCCATTGTGGATTTGCATCCAATCTGCAAAGGGCATGTTTGGTTTGGTCGCAAGAAATGTTATTCCAGCACTTTCCTTTGTTGGTACAATGTTTTTCAATTTCAACACACAAGCCCCTGGATTTTGGTGCTCCTCGTTTCCAGAAACTACAGAAAATAAAGAAAAACACACAACTGATCAGGCCAGGCTGCCAAACAGCACTTGCCTCACTCTGTAAAATCTGTAAGGAAACTGCTATCACATCATTTCACATCAATAGAATGCTGACATTGTAGGCGCTAGTTACAGTAAACCCTTGATGGAACAGACCTTACTTGAGCAGACTTTAGATGCAATGGGTAAATATGTCATGGTACACTGTACATGCGCACTATTGTCATCGCAGGCCGTTCAGTCATGTCCAACCCTCAGCCACTGTGTGGATCAGCATGCCCCTATGTCTCATATCACCTCTTCAGATCCACCATGGTCATCCTGGTGTCATCCTTTATAGCAGGGGTGTCAAATTCAAAGCCCGCGGGCCAGATTTGGCCCACCGGATGCTTACATCTGGCCCACGGGGCTGCCCTGGAAACAGCGAAGGACCGGCCTGCAGTGCCTCTGCCAGCAAAAATGGAGCTCTGCTTTCATTGGCAGAGGGTTGCAGGAGGCCGTCGCAGCCGAAAACGGAGCTCGCGAGGGCTGCGGGTGGCCTCCCGAGCTCCGTTTTCGCTGGCAGAGGGTTGCAGGAGGCCATCACAGCTGTAAAAGGAGCTCGGGAGCCTGTTTTCGCTGGCAGAGTGCTCGGTCCACCACAGGTGCCCCCAACACAAATGACGTCGAGCTGACCATGCCCACCCCAGCTCCCCGAGGTCAAACACAACTCTGATGCAGCCCTCAATGAAATCGAGTTTGACACCCTTGCTTTATACCAAGGGTCTCCAAACTTGGTAACTTCAAGTCTTGTGGACTTCAATTCCCAGAATTCCCCGGCATGGCTGACTGGAGAATTCTGGGAATTGAAGTCCAAAAGTCTTAAAGTTGCCAAGTTTGGAGAACCTTGCTTTATAGTGTCCAGCCAATGGGTACTAAGCCAGTCCCTTCTTTTTCCACTGATCACTCCCAGCATGATTGACTTTTCGAGCCAATCAGCTCGCACAATGTGACCAAAGTGTGATATCCTTTGTTTGGTAATCTTGGCTATGAGTGATATTTTTGTTGAGGTTTGGTCTAGGACTTTTTTTTTTCCAGTCCATGGATGAATAATTATCATCTCTAACACCATAATTCAAAGGTGTCCACCCTTCTTCTATCTGCCTTGTCTGCACCATAAAAATGTAAAATATATGTGGATAAAATCCCACACATATTTCATGGAGATTCTTCTCTAAGGGACACCTTTCATTACTCAATTAAATCAGGGGCTATTTGTTTCATTAATTGGCCATTTGGTGTCCTTTGCTCTTTGTTTCATTGTGTGCCTTTTACATGAAGCCCAGTTGAGTTGCATGATAATTACTGTCCACCTTGGCCTCTGTTTCATCCCAAAACCATTGAGACCTTTCCTCGCTACTAAGGGTTTTTTTGTCCCCACCTCCTATCTTTCTGATACATGTTTTCAATCCCATAACTGGGTCATCGTGAGAGTTAACTGTGATGTGGTACCATCTGGACTTTAAATGCAGCAATGTCTTTGTCCACCGTATCGAAGGAAACTGAATTGATCGTCCATTTTCATTTTGAATAACTACGTCATCATGTTGGTGTCGACTCCTTCTTATTGTTGAGTCGCTAAGTTGTGTCTGACTCTTCGCAACCCCATGGACCACAGCACACCAGGCCCTCCTGTCCTCCACTGTCCCCCGGAGTTTGCCAAAGGCATGTTCACTGCATTGAACATGTCCCTATCCATATCCAACCATCTCATCTTCTACTGCCCCCTTCTCTTTTTGCCTTCCATGTCCCAAAGGTGCTTTTTCAAAAGACAACTGTCAGGCCGAAGCCATTGTCTTTGGATCTTTGGCCTGCCACACTTTATGCTAGTTTAAAATGTATTCTTTGCTATGGGAATTTGGGAGGGGCAGTTGCATGAGGGATGTCTGCATGTAGCCACAACAAATTCCTTCTAGATTGTCAAGGTCATCCTTTGTCCTGCACCTGCATGGAAGAAGGTGGAGTTCCAACCAAGCTACCAGAAGATGAAGCAATGAAGATTGGTTCATGTGATGAACTTGGGGGTGTGGGGACAAAGACTTGGTGGAGAAACCCTGAAGGTTTCAGATTCGGGATTTCTCCCAGCCGTGCTGACATGGCTCAGTTAATAAATTGGAACTTTGAGGAATGCTTTGCCTCGGACTCTGATTTAATTCCAGATGCTATTCAGAACCCTGACACTATCCCAAATCTCTCATAAAACTCTCCCAGTTGCCCCGACCTTGGGGCGCTATTCGGGGTCCTAAGCCCCAGCACCGTCCCGGCAACGGGTGGTGCGAAGACTCAGGGAAGATGGAGGAGAAAGATCAAGCCGCCGGGGAACAAGTGGAGGACGATTCCATTAGAGGAATCAGGATCTGCTACTCTCCCTCCCCGAGTTCGCGGCTGCCATGGAAGCCGCAGAGAGAGATCGCCAGTCGGGGGCTCGGTGCAGACTGCTGGCCCCTGAGCCCCTCTCTCGAATGGAGCGGACCTGCCAAGGAGCAGTTGGGGGGCTGAGTCCTCCCCCCCAGCGAGCGTGGGAGCCTCACCTGGGCTCGGGAGTAGTCACGGCCCATGAGTGGAGGCAGCAGAAGATCCTGCTCACAGGCCGATCCGAAGGCGAGGAAGCGCATGGAACCTGGCCCAGCCCACGTTCTCCTTCCCAAGGAAGTGTCGGGGACCCCAGTCGAGTGGGGACACCGCCTCGCCCCATACCGCAGCCAGCGGGACTCCGGGGGACCCTCCAACTGGAGTGAAGCCCACGTGGACTACCATTCACCCCGAGCCACAGGCAACCCACCACGCTGGCCTGGCGACCCCGCCTCTAAGGCAGCAGGGAACATGGAGGCCACAGCCTCCGGCCCAGCAGCCAAGCTTCGGCATGGTGCCGCCGTGGCAAGCCCCACCTGGATGGGCCTTCTTTCCCAGAGTGGGATGGGCGCAGTGTCAATGGACGCCCGGGGCCCTTCTGCCATCAAACCTCGCGCCGGGGCTTGGGATGGCACAGCAAACCCCCGTGATGCCTGGCCTGGCCGCGCAACCCCTGCCGCAAGTGCAAGGGCCCCTCCCCCCACTGGAGGAGCAGGCCAACAGATGCAGCCGGGAGGGGGGCTAGTCGGAGGGCCCCCGCAGCCAGCAGCCGTTCCACCAGCCGCGCACGTGCAAGCTGCCGCCCCACCGGCCCGAGAGCCACCTCCCCGGTTCCGGGCGACGTTCGATGAGGATCCCAAAAAATTGGCCTACTTCCTCCACCGCGTGTGGGCTTATGTACGGCACACGATTCCAGTCTGACACACAGTTAATCGACAAGATAACCGAGGGAATGAATGAGGGGGAGGCAGCTGAGTGGGTGGCTGAGCTACATGACAAAGTGGCCCCCAAGCTAGACGACGCGGACGAATTCATCCAATTAATGAGGGTCCGGTTCTACGACCCGGCCCAACAGGTAGACACTGAAGAGCGAATCAAGGGATTAAGGCAGGCGGGATGCCCGGTGAAAGAGTTAGTGTGGGAGTTCAGAAGAACGGCCGGGAAAGTGTGAGACTGGCCCGAGCAACTCTTGGTGCATACGTTCCATGACGCCCTAGATCCCGAATTAAAAGAGGCGTGTGAGATCCGAGGGTTCCCCGATACGATCCAAGATTGGTATGGCACTGCCATCACCCTGAATCACGTGGTCCGTGGCCGGAAGAAACCCCCCGCAGATCGACAAGCCCGGAGGCCGTTGGGACACCGCGTTCCCCTGAAACCAACCATTGCCCCGAGCCCTGAACCAACGCGAGGCGTGAAATGCTTCCGATGTGGTCAAGCTGGCCACAGAGCGTCCGAGTGCCTGGCGCCAGCCCCAATAGCATTGCCATGGGCCAAGCCAATCCCGGGCCCCAGGAGGAGGCCGACGAAACCACCAGAGCTGGGTCACATGGGACTCCAACCAGGGGAGTCCGCTCCACCCTTTGACGACGCGGAGGCATCACCAGCAGAGGAGCCGCCCCCATGATGGGACGAAGGGGACAGTGGCAAAGATGACCCGATGGTGAGTGAAGCCGTTCGCCCCTTCCTCATTAAGGCAAAAATCACGGTGCCGGGGACGGGAAGAGAGGGAGCAGTAGATGCCATAATAGACACGGGCTGCTCGAGATGTCTAATCAGCAAAGCAGTGGTAGAGAAGCTGAGAATCAGCACCAGGCCCCTAGCGAGCCCCATCCGCTTCCAACAGGTGGATGAATTGTTAATCGGGGGGGCCCCGGCCACTCTCCTCACCGAGTTGGTAGACTGCACATAGGACGCCACCACGAACTCATTCGCTTCGTAGTCGCCCCCAAGATATCTGAAGCGATCATTCTGGGGCTCGTGTGGCTAGACAAGTGGACCCCTACCATAAAGTGGGAGGATGGGTACCGAAAGCTGACCGTGCATATCGGCCCGACGCCGCCAGAAAAAACCCAAGCAGCCCGAAGGAGCCAACATTCAAGGACCGCCACCGTCCCCAGCTGGCTGCCGTGGCATGCGAAACCACGCCCCCAAGCTCCCAGCAGGTGCCCGCAGAGTACCGAGACCTAGAGGGGGTGTTTAGTGAAGAGGACTGTAACTACCTCCCCCCTCATCGACCCACGGACTGCGTGATAGAAATTGAGCCAGGTGCCACACTCCCAAAACCCAAAATGTACTCCATGACCCCGAAGGAATTGGGAGAGCTGAGGAAGTACATCGACACCAATTTGGAGCGAGGGTTCATCCAACCGGCAAAATCAAAGATCGCCGCCCCCATGCTCTTCAAGGAGAAGAAAGATTGGGGGGGGTAAGGTTGTGCGTTGACTTCCGAGGAATCAATGCCATGTGTGTGCAAAACACCTACCCTCTCCCCCTCAGGAAAGACTTGCTGAACCACTTGGCCAAAGGCAAGATATTCACCAAGCTGGACTCGAGGGAAGCGTATTACCACATACGAAGCAAGGAGGGGGGCAAAGGGAGGAAA
>QLTV01003268.1:43445-57375 GCA_003457575.1 Thermophis baileyi
TTATCTGCCACAATGTCCTACCTGTCAATGACTACTTCACCTTCCACCACACCAATCCACGAGCACACAATAGATACAAACTTCATGTAAACCGCTCCAAACTCGACTGCAGAAAACATGACGTCAGCAACAGAGTGATTAATGCCTAGAATTCACTACCTGACTCTGTGGTTTCTTCCCCAAACCCAAAAAACTTTAACCTTAGACTGTCTACTGTCGACCTCACCCCATTCCTAAGAGGTCTGTAAGGGGCGTGCATAAGCGCACCAGCGTGCCTACCGTCCCTGTCCTACTGTCCTATTGTCCTCATCTATCTGTATTCACTTTGATTATCTTTATGTTTATACCTATACCTGCTATCTTGTACATGTTTGACAAACAAATAAATAAAGTGGAAGAGTGTTTAGACTAAGAAAGGCAAAAGGGAGACAGGCATGATAAGTTTCCTGAGAGGCTGGAGGTCTGCTGGAGAAATGGAGAGGTGGAGAAGTAGAAAGGCCGAGAGCTTGAAGAGTGGAGAGGTCGGAAAGGGGCAGCTGGAAGGTGAGACGGAGCAGAGGAGGCGGATGATTTATGACTGTGTGGCTTCCCTGGACTCCCCCTGGACTTCTCCTGGATCTCTTTGAACTGTCTTCAATGTGCAGCAATCAGCTGGAGCTAAACCCTGGTCTGAGAGCCCAAGAGCTGCAGCTCTGAATGATGGCCTGGATCTTCTGATGGAGGCAGAGCTGACAGAAGAAACCAACGTCACTGGCCTTTGTCGGCAGCTGGGTCTACTCATGTGGTCACTAATGCTGTGGAGGGTAGCAGGCTGCCGTTGGGATTTTTTGAGGTTTAACTGGCAAGTGGGAGCTTGGAACTGAATGGTGTGCATGAATGGTGTGCATGGGTTTTTAAATTGGTTTTTTTAAATTGTTTTTTTAATTGTTTTTATAATGTTTTTCTTTAATTTCTTTTATATTTTTGCTGTAAGCCGCCCAGAGTCCCTTGGGAGTTGGGCGGCATAGAAATGTAAAAAAAAAAAAATAAATAAATAAAAATAAAAGGTTTACTTTGAAACTGGCATTTCATATGTTGGGTCAGTTACTAAAACAAAGAGTGACACTGGTAGGGATGAGCTATATGGTTAGATTAAGGACCTAAGGACTAGTAAATAAATAAATAAATAAATAAATAAATAAATAAATAAATAAATAAATAAATAACTGTGTGAACTTCAGGAGACATCGTAGGACTACACAGCTGCGACAATATCTAGTGCAGCATAGCAGGCCTTCTGGCTACTCCTCCGACTACTTTTTGCAATCTTCTGAATTTTCTGTAATCGGGCCTGGGAAGGCCGCTCGGGGAATTCTGGGGATGGAAGGGAAAGTTGGGTGAGAGTAGAGTGTGTTGGTCCCTGGGTGAGAGCTGGGGGGGGGGAGGAGTGGCTCCTTGCTTGGTGACTGAGAGTGAGTGGGCAGGGTGCCGTTTGTGCATTGAGTGGATGTATTATGTGTGTGCTGGGAGATAAGGGGGTGCTGGATGTGACCCCTCTGCGGCAGTGAGGAAGGGGTGGTGTGAGTTTGAGGGCACTGAGACCAAGTGCTATAGTGCCTGTAAGGCTCACTTTGCCCCTGACGGTTTGTCAGTTGGAGGAGGTTTCCCCCTTTTTTAAGGAAGAGTGTTAGTGATAGGGGATGGAATGGTTTTCAGGGAAGGCAGAGGAGGGTGGTCTATTTCAGTGGTGTTGGGTAATGGGAGATATGGGAGGAAGCGGGGGGGGCAGGCACAGCGAATGCAACCTCGATGTTTAGTACTGGTCTCATGTTCTGCCCACTTGCACTCGCCTCATTTACCTGGTCAGCAGATCTGTGGTGGCCCTGGTCTTAGGCTGCTGCTTTTAAATGTCAAATCAGCCTGCAATAAGGCTAGCCTTATTGCCGATTTGATCCTCGAAGAGAAGGCTGATCTGGCTTGTATAACTGAGACCTGGCTGGGCCCAGAGGGAGGCGTTCCCCTCTTAGAAATGTACCCAGTAGGTTATCGAGCATGCCACCAGTCTAGACCTCAGGGCCGGGGACGGGGTGTGACTGTTATTATCAGAGAATCTCTAGTAGCCTCCAGAGGCACTGCTCCACAAGTGCCCAGCTGTGAGACCCTTTTTCTTAGGTTGGGCTCAAGGGATCAGGTGGGATTGCTGCTGCTGTACCAGCCTCCCTCCCCGAGGTCCAGGAGCTCGGGCAGCTTCCCTACCCGAGCTCCTGGACCTCGCCACGGGGCTGGCGGTGGAATTCCCCAGGCTTATACCCTGTTTCCCCCAAAATAAGACATCCCCTGATAATAAGCCCAATCGGGCTTTTGAGTGCATGGCAATAAGGCCAAGCGCTTATTTCAGGGTTCAAAAAAATATAAGACAGGGTCTTGTTTTCGGGGAAACATGGTAATTCTGGGGGATTTCAACCTGCCATCCCTGGGGGCAGGGTCGGAGGTAGCCGGAGATTTCATGGAAACCATGACTTCCATGGGCCTGTCCCAGGTCATCCAGGGCCCGACTAGGAATAGTGGTCAAGCACCTGATTTGGTGTTCTTGTCGGAGCAGTGCCTGTGTGACCTGGAATTGGTGGATCTGTCCTTGGTCCCCTTGTCATGGTCGGATCACAGTCTGGTGGCAATGAGTTTCAGAAGAGCTGTAAAACCCCACCCACCCCCCACCCCCACAGGGAGGCATGCCGAGCTCTTAGTCACTGTTTGGAATAGAAAGGTAACTGAGGCTCTGGATAGGATTGCACCCATGCGACCTCACCCATAGATCTCTCTGCCCTCTATGGTATACAAAGGAACTGAGATGGATTAAATGGATGAAGAGACGTCTGGAGGAAGACAAGGGATGAGCTCGATCGAACATGGGTAAGAGCTGCTATTAAGGCCTACCTCGTGACAATTCGTGCGGTGAAGGTAAATACTTCTCCGCTCTAATTGAGTCTGCAGATAATCGCCCAGCGACCCTCTTTAAGGTGAGCCGCCTCCTCCTGTGGAAGGAGGAGATTGAGGTCCACCTGAAGAGGCGTGCTGAGGAATTTGCGGATTTTCTGGAAGACAAAATCGCTCGACTTCATTCCCAGTTAGATGCCGGCATGGTTGCTGGTCTGGTGGAAGCCCCTGAGGCAGGTTCTTGCCCTGTTATCTGGGAACAGTTTAACCCTGTTGCTCCTGAGGAAGTGGACAGGATCCCTAGGGAGTATGCGCGTAAGCACCTGTGTTGTAGACCCATGTCCCTCCTGGCTTGTGAAAGCTTCCCGGGAGGTGACTGGTGGGTGGACTCTGGCAGTGATTAATGCTTCCTTACAGGAGGGGGCAGTGCCCCAGCACTTTAAGAAGGCTGTGGTCCGCCCTCTTCTGAAGAAGCCATCACTGGATTCCACTTGGTTCTGCCAGCGGGCCTGGGGAACACAGAGCGGGATGGAGCCCATTAAATGGCTCGTATGACGTGTTGTCGCCGAGGCAGGGGGTGGGGGGTTATTTTATTTTATTATATATGATTCTCTCTTTTATTAGTTTTATTGTTTTTTATATGATGTTTTTATATTCTTGTAAGCCGCCTTGAATCGCCATGTGCAAATAGGCGGCAATATAAATCTCCTAAATAAAATAAAATAAATAAACCTTACCTACAGCATGGATTTTTGGATGCATACTTACCTGGTGGTGCACCTTTCGCTGCAGCTGGACCTAGAAAAAGACAGAAAACCAATTTACCTCCAATATGTGAAATAGGATCGGCCCCAGGCTAATGCATGACCCAAGAATCCTATCCCCCAAAGCCCAAAGTCTGCCTAAAGGTTCATCAAGCAGGCGGCCTTAACGAGGAAGCTTTGATTTACTGGCTGAGATGCTGCAGGAATTCCATTCCAGTCGAGGAGGAGGAGGAAGAGGAGGAGGAGGAGGAAGAAGAGGAGGAGGAGGAGGAGGACTGTGGGATCCTTGGAGCTCCCTGAACTTGGTTGTTTTCTTGCAGATGTCTCATTACCCAGCTAGGTAACATCATCAGTTCTGATGAGAATATTTGTAGCTCAGGGTTGAACTGTGGGGTCCTTGATGCTCTCTGAGCTCAATAGTTTTCTTGCGGAGATTTCATTACCCAACTAGGTAACATCATCAGTGCCAGTAGGGAATGGGGTTTGAGAAGAGGAGGAGGGGGAAGCTTAAGCACTATTAGTTGCCTTCTGCAGATAAATAATTGAGCTTAAAATGCTTGAGATAAACCCAGGCCCACCATCCAACAAAGTGAAAAAAATTTTAAAAATGAAAATAACAATTACAAAATAATAATGAATTAATTAAAAAGAACACAAAAAACAAGCAAAGTCAAAGGACAGACTCGATGGACCACCAGGTCATTTTCTGATGTCACTTTTCTGTTTCTTTAAGAAGAGGTTGCCCCCCCCCCGAAACCTGGCCTACAGCATAGATTTTCGGATGCATACTTACCTGCTGCATCTTTCCCTGGAGCTGGACCTAGAGAAAGACAGAAAACCAACTGACCTCCAATATGTCAAATAGGATCGGCCCCAGGCTAATGCATGACCCAAGAATCCTATCCCCCAAAGCCCAATGTCTGCTAAAGGTTCATCAAGCAGGCGGCCTTAACGAGGAAGCTTTGATTTACCCGGTGAGAAGCTGCAAGAATTCCATTCCAAGCAAGGATAGAATCCTTAGGTCAGCTGCCTTGTTACGAAAGGAAAACCTGACAACTTTACTTTTTCATTTGCTCAAATACTTACGGTACTGTGTGAAAGGTTTAGGCAGTTGTGCAGAAATGCTGTAAATTAAATATATGTTTCAACCCACATATGAAATTGATGATCATTCGCCCCTGCTTGGCATAACTGATTTATCATACACCTGACTCTAATCGTACCAGATCCCTGACTTTGTGCAAGTGTGTTATTCTGACCTGGCTCCCAAACACGACAAACCCTCTGTACTTAAATCAATGTTTCCTTTATTAGGAGCCACCAGCAGCCCTGGCAAAAAGTCTCTCTCTCTCTCTCACCGCAGGCTAACAAGTCCGTCCGGCAGGGAGATGAATAGTTGTCTGCCACACCTATTCATTTCCACCCCCTGCCTTTTATCCCCAGAGCTAGGGTGGGGCTTTGCTAGCAGCAGTGGCTCTTCAGTCCCAAGGACCAGCCCATAGATTTCCGCTGCTCTCCTCTCCTCTGCCTTCTGCAACCACGCATCAGGCACTGGACCCAACTGTTCTTCCTCTTCCTCATCAGCCACTTCCAGACCGGGGGGCTGTTGACTCGCCATCTGAGGGCTGACGGGTGGCCCAGGCTCCGCCTCTCTCTCTCTCTCTCTCTCTCTCTCTCTCTCTCTCTCTCTCTCTCTCTGCCAGCTCCATTCCCTCTTCCCCCTCGGAGCTCTCAGGTTACCTTGATGCTGGCCCTGACTCCCACGCCTCCTCCTTTGATTTGGCTGCTGGAGGGGTTGGCGGCCGACAGGCCACAATATGTGCAAGAATTGATACTGTTTTGAAGGCAAAGGGTGGTCACCCCAAATATTGATTTGATTTGGATTTCTCTTCTGTTCATTTATTTTTCATTTTCTTAATTGATAAGAATAAGCTATTAACACTTACATTTCTGAAAGCATTCTTAATTTATTTTTTCCATAGCTGCCAAAAACTTTTGCACAGTACTGTATCCCACTTCTCCCAAACCTGTTTAGCAATAGCAATAGCCCTTAGACTTATATACTGCTTTGCAGTGCTTTGCAGCCTTCTCTCAGCAGTTTACAGAGTAAGCCTCTTGCCCCAATAATTTGGGTCCTCTTTTGACCGACCTCGGAAGGATGGAAGGCTGAGTCAACCTTGAGCTGGTGGGATTCGAACTGCCAAATTGCAGGCAGCCGGCAGTAAGCAGAAGTAGCACTTGCAGCATTGCATTCTAACCACTGTGCCACCACAGCAGGTTCATCAGTGGTTTGCAAATTAGGTAGACTGATAAATACGTTTCTATGATTCAGATCCCTTAGATTTCCCACCTCCACCCCAAAATGTAGAAGAATCACTGCCGTTCTGTTGTTCAGGGTCCCTCTTTCTGGGAAAGCAATCCCCCTCCCCCTTCCCCTGGAATAAACATTGTAGGTCTCCGCGGCATTGGGATCAGTAATGGGTTCTAAAACCCGTTGCTACCGGTTCGTGTGTGCGCATGCACAGAAGCATCCTGGGTGGGTGGAGCCACCGCCGCTACCGGTTCTAAGAACCAAGCCGAACCTGGAGCAACCCACCGCTGATTGGGATCCTTTGCTCGGCAAAATTCTGTGATGCAGAACTTGTATTTTCTGTTTCTGCAATTGTTTTACATAACATCTACAAGAAACTGCTGGCTGAGATGGTCTGCTGGTTTGAGTCAGATAAGAGAAAATATTTGTAGCTCAGGGTTGAACTGTGGGGTCCTTGGTGCTCTCTGAACTCAATAGTTTTCTTGTAGACATTTCATTACCCAGCTAGGTAATATCATCAGTGCTAGAAGGGAGTGGAATTTGAGGAGGAGGAGGACGACGATGACGATGATGACCGAGGGATCCTTGGAGCTCTCTGAACTTTGTTGTTTTCTTGCAGACATTTCATGACCCAACTATGTAACATCATCAATGCCAGTAGGGAATGGGGTTTGTGGAGAGGAGGAGGAGGAGGCTTAAGCACTATTAGTAGCCTTCTGCAGATAAATAATTGAATTTAAATATGCTTGGGGGAAACACATGTCCACCACCCAAGAAGAATAAAAAATAAGAAAAATAAAAAATTATAGAAGTAACAATTACAAAGCAATAAATAAATTAAAAAGAACCAGAAAACAAGCAAACTCAAAGACAGGCTTCGGTGGACTACTAGGTATTTTTCTATCTCATTTTTTACGTTTCTTGAAGAACAAGTTGCCCTCCCGCCAACCTGGCCTACAGCATAGATTTTCGGATGCATACTTACCTGCTGTATCTTTCCCTGGAGCTGGACCTAGAGAAAGACAGAAAACCAACTGACCTCCAATATGTCAAATAGGATCGGCCCCAGGCTAATGCATGACCCAAGAATCCTATCCCCCAAAGCCCAAAGTCTGCTAAAGGTTCATCAAGCAGGCGGCCTTAATGAGGAAGCTTTGATTTACCCGGTGAGATGCTGCAGGAATTCCATTCCTGTCAAGGAGGAGGAGGAGGAGGAGGAGGAGGGGGGGGAGGAGGAAGAAGAGGAGGAGGAGGAAGAGGAGGAGGAAGAAGTCTCTAGCGAAGGTTAGTAATAGTTTTTTTCCCCATCTAGGTATAATTTTGTGTGCTGATGAATACTTATGTGTGTGTATTCCTCTTTTTCTCTGGAAAACTTAAGGAGGAGGAGGAGGAGGAGGACTGTGGGATCTTAGGAGCTCCCTGAACTTGGTTGTTTTCTTGCAGTTGTTTCATTACCCAACTAGGTAACATCATCAGTGCTGATGAGAATATTTGTAGCTCAGGGTTGAATTGTGTCCGGGATCCTTGGCGTTCTCTGAGCTCAATACTTTTCTTGCAGACATTTTATTGCCGAACTAGATAATATCATCAGTGCTAGAAGGGAGTGGGGTTTGCAAAGTGCAGGAGAGGAGGGGGGAGCTGGAGGAGGAGTAGCAGGAGGACAACTGTTGGAACCTTGGGCTTGCTTGTTTTCTTGCAGGCATTTCATGACCCAGCTAGGTAACATCATCAGTGCTAGTAGGGAGCGAGTTTGTTCTACAGTAGTGGTTCTCAATCTTTTCTTCACCACAGAACCCCTTTAAATACCTTTCGTGGCCATGGACCGTGGCAACAGACCCCCAAGACTTAACTCAAGATTTAAATCATAACATTTCTTCAAGTCTTTGAGGATCCCCTGTGATGACATTCATTGCGCCTATCCCAGGGGTCCGTGGACCACTAGGGGGGGGGGGTCTGCTGACCACAGATTGAGAACCAATGCTTTAGAGGATTTCCCTGTCAGTTTTGACAGCAAGCCACTAGTATACACATTGAGAGCAAACCTCACTCCATAATAGCCCTGATGATATTACATAGTTGGGTAATGAAACATTTGCAAGAAAACAACCAAGCTCAGAGAGCTCCAAGGACCCCTCACTTGTTCGTTTCCCAGGCTGGCAGGAACCTCTGCACATGTTCAGAGAGGTGACATTAAAGCAGAGTAATCAGAGTAAGCAGAGTAAGCAGAGACACATCAGCCTCACTTTGATCTTCACTGAAGACTGAAAACCCAGGATATTGTTTTTCCTTTCCTCTCACTCCACCCTCTTTATTCTTCCTTCATGCAACAACAAGTTGGGCAATGACACACCTTTGATTTCAACATCTTCATCGGATTCGTCACTGTCCTCCATTGTACCATTTCATTGCCTCTGCACAAAGACAAGATATTTGAAAACATTGAAGTGCACCAGACAAAGGTCATATTCTCATGCTTTTCTTTTCTGAACTTACAAGGTCTTCATTGCATCCCTGGCTTGCACAGAAGCAGAATTTATTTACTTGCTCCAAAAGTTGAGATTTATCCAGTGGTGAAATCCAATTTTTTTTACTACTGGTTCTGTGGGCGTGGTTTGGTGGGCGTGGTGTGGCTTGGTGGGCATGGCAGGGGAAGGATACTGCAAAATCCCCATTCCCACCCCACTCCTGGGGGAAGGATATTGCAAAATCTCCATTCCCACTCTGGGGTCAGCCAGAGGTGGCATTTGCCGGTTCTCCAAACTACTCAAAATTTCCACTACCAGTTCTCCACAACCTGTCAGAACCTGCTGGATTTCACCCCTGGATTTATCCTTTCCTCCTGAAGAAATCATGTCCTGCAGAAGTCCCAAAGGTGCTTTTTCCAAAAGGCAACTGGACTTTCTTGGTTTTTTGTTTTTTGTTTTTTGTTTTTTGAAAATATTTCACTTTTTATCCAAAAAGCTTCTTCAGTTCTAATCTCCTTGGAGGAGTAGCAAAAGGCTTTCAAAGAAAGTCCAGTTGCCTTTTGGAAAAAGCATCCATGACCTGGATGATTGAGAGTCTCCATAAACATCTGTCCTACAGAAGTACACTTTTCCAGCAGCTCTGTGTTACTTGGGACTGATCTGGTTCCTGACAGCTGTTTTTCCACAGCCATTCTGCTTTTGATAGTCGGAAAAAGTCCTCCCATTGATCCCAACTCCTGCCAGGCAAATTCTCAAAGAGATCAAGGAAAAGGGATGGGAGGGTGGGCCACCAATTCTCTGATCCCCATGGAGATGATCCCTCTGAGAAGAGAACTGACAGTGAAAGTCTCTACCTCCAACTTCTAGTGCCAGCACAGGTTGAGCACATGGATGGCGTAGCAAGAGAAGAAAACCTCTTTTTGAGGTGTTTCCAACAGTTCTCTGCTAGACTGCTAGACCTATATTCAAGAAATTGCAGGACTGGAGATTTCCGGGTGAGGAATGGTGAATTAGCATGTCTCGTATTGAGTGGAGACGATGGCCATAGGGAGACCAAAGGACCGGCAAGCAGACTGGTCCCCAAAAATTTCATCAGACATAGAGAGGATGGGAGACCACCCACTTGGCGGCTGAAACGTATGAATGGTTGCAGGAATTGGGTATGTCTAGAAGGCAGGACAAGAAGTAATGGATTGAAACTAATGGACAGAACCAGCCCAGAACTAAGGGGAAACTTCCTGAAGTGGGAACAATTAACCAGTGGAATGGCTTGCCTCCAGAAGTTGTGGGTGTTTCATCACTGGAGCTTTTCAAAAGAGACTGGACAGCCATTTTGTCAGAATGATACAGGGATTCCTGCTTGAGCAGGGAGTGGGACTAGAAGGCCTCCAAGATCCCTTCCAACTCTGTTATTCTGTTAAGTAGGTGTTAACTGGTGGTATATTTAAGGTAAAGGAAAAGGTTCCCCCGCACATGCGTGCTAGTCGTTTCCGGCTCTAGGGGGCGGTGCTCATCTCCGTTTCTAAGCCGAAGAGCCAGTGCTGTCCGAAGACGTCTCCGTGGTCATGTGGCCGGCATGACTAAATGCCAAAGGCGCACGGAGCGCTGTTACCTTCCCACGAAAGTGGTCCCTATTTTTCTACTTGCATTTTTTATGTGCTTTCGAACTGCTAGGTTGGCAGAAGCTGGGACAAGTAACGGGAGCTCACTCCGTTACACAGCACTAGGGATTTGAACTGCTGAACTGCCAACCTTCTGATCGACAAGCTCAGCGTCTTAGCCACTGAGCCACCGCATCCCTTGGTGGTATATTTAGCTTAACTCAATTTCTTCACCTTCCTGCTGCAGCATCACTCTGACAGGTGCCACCCACTTCCCCTTTGATGCCAAACGTTCCAGAACCCTCCCACTCAACATTTGTTTAATTGGCTGCCTAACATTCTCTCTCTCAGCATTCCACACATGAAACAACTTTAGTGCAATCACTCCTTTTGGTCTGGGATTTAAAAAAAAACACCCTCTACTTCATGGCAGATTTCCATTTTTAATCATGCTTCCATAGGAATCAAGTAAGGGGCACTCTAAAGTTTCTAAATTCAGTGTGAGGTGATAGATGAGACAGACAGACAGACAGACGGACAGACGAGAATATATGTATGTATGTATGTATGTATGTATGTATGTATGTATGTATGTATGTATGTATATATGGGAGGGAGCATACTGCTTCCTTTTTGCCTTTCGCCCCACTCCAGGGGCCATGCAGGCAGTCGCTTTCACGACAAGCTGATACAGGGAGGAGAACTTGTGGCATAGAGGTTAAAGCACTTGCCTAACATGCAAGCAGCCCAAGTTCGAATCCCAGAAGGGTATGGCTTATTATCAGGGGATGTCTTATTTTGGGGAAAACAGGGTGTGTATGTGTATGTATGTATGTATGTATGTACTGTATGTATATATATATATGATATATATATATATGTGTGTGTGTGTGTGTGTGTGTGTGTGTGTATGTATGTGTGTGTGTATATATGTGTGTGTATATATATCTATATATAGATATATCTATATATAGATATATCTATCTATCTATCTATCTATCTATCTATCTATCTATATATCTATCTATCTATCTATCTATCTATCTATCTATCTATCTATCTATTTATCTGTATATATATATATATATATATATGAGAGAGAGAGAGAGAGAGAGAGAGAGAGAGAGAGCACAATGATAGACAGATATGAATAGATTAAAAGGGGGGGGCAACCTATTCTCCAAAGCATCTAAAGGCAGAACAAGAAGCAATGGATGGAAACTCATCCGGGGGGGGCGCAACCTAGAACTAAGGAGAAATTTCCTGACAGAACAATCAGTGGAACAATTTGCCTCCAGAAGTTCTGGGTGCTGCAACACTGGAGGCTTTTAAGAAGAGATTGGAAAATCATTTGTCTGAAATGGTGTAGAGTTTCTTGCTTGAGCAAAGGGTTGGACTAGGACAGGGGTCTGCAACCTTAAACACGCAAAGAGCCATTTGGACCCGTTTCCCACAGAAAAGAAAACACTGGGAGCCACAAAACCTGGGTGGGCGTGGCCAACTCAACGTCACTCCCACCAGCACAGGAGGCAGCCCAACTGCGTGTCCCCTCAGAAACACAGGCAGCGATCCCTCAGGCATGGTGGCTCCTTCCCTTTCCCAGTCACCTCACGGAAACTCAGCCCCTTAAGCCGAGCCAGCAAGGGCCGGGAGCTGCCTATTGTTCTTTCTCTCCTGGCACCTGGAGGTGTTTCCAATACACTCTTGCCAGCCCCGACCCTGCCCGCAGTGCCAGGCAAGCTCGCAACCGAGGGCCCCTCTCTTCCGCAGCTCACCTTGTGGCTCTGGAGCAGGTGGCGATCACGATTTGCGCTCCGTCAGGCCTGGAGCTCGGGTCTTGCGCAGGCTGCTGCTACGACGAGGCAGAAAGCCATGTGACACGTTGGGATCACCTGCTCTCCCTGCCTCTGCCTGGCTGCACCTGCTGCTGCTGACCTTGCGAGGGCTCTTCGCCCTCCTGGCTGTGCTGCTCTCAGCTGCCCTCGAGCTTCAGCGGGCAAGAGCTCCATGGTGGCCCTACAGCGAGATGGAGGAGGGAGGGGGAGATTGCCCCTTCCTCCTCCATCCGTCTGCTCCTGTCTGGTCTGGGGCAATTTTTGGGGCGTAAAGGAGGAAGGGGCAATTTCCCCTCCCTCCTCCATCTATCTTCCTACTGCAGGCTGCCATGGAGCTCCTGCCCACCAAAGCGGTAGCTCACCCAACCCCTTTCCGCTGGTGTGTAGATATGCAATTAGACTGAATGGGTTTGCTTTGTTCTCACATAAATCATCCCCAAGGAAAGGAGGATCGGCAGGAAAATCCCCCTTCCCCCCCGCTCGCAGATCTCTTTCTGAAAAAGTTTTCCTCACCCTGCCCACCCATTGTGCAGGCGCTTCCGATCCTTCTCCTTCTCCCGCATCTCAAGCAAAATCAAACCGTGATGAATGAGGCAGTCAACAAGATCCATGGAGTGCTCACAATTTTGCCTCCCTGCACCACCCTACTCACTAAACCAGATCATCCCCCTCTCTGCTCATCAGCCCTGCCAGCCCTGCACACACACACACGGCTTTGGCATAAATCATCCCCAAGGAAAGGAGGATCGGCAGGAAAATCCCTCCTCCCATTTTCCTTTTTCCTTCGGGATGATTTATGCAAGAACACAGCAAACCCATTCAGTCTAACTGAATATCTACACGCCGGCAGAAAGTGGGTTGGGTGAGTTACCGCTTCGCCGGGCAGGAGCTCCATGGCAGCCCTGCAGTGGGACAGAGGAGGGAGGGAAGATTGCTCCTTCCTCCTTTGCACCCCAAAGGCTGCCCCGCGCCAGGAAGGAGCAGCCTAGCAGGGTTGCTGAGAGCAGCATGGCCAGGAGTGGAAAAGCCCTACGAGGCCAGCAGCCGGGCAGAGGCGTAGTGGGGAGGCGATCCTGATGCACCACACAGCCTTCTGCGTAATCGTAGCAGCAGTCTGAGCAAGACCTGAGCTCCAGTGTCCCAGCAGCAGCAGGGCCAGCAGGTAGGGAGGGCGGAGGCTGGGGTGTGCTGAGAGCTTGCTCTGTTGTGGCCACAAACAACTAGATGTTGTGACAGAGGGTGGGGCCAGTGGTAGCAGCACTCCCACTCCTGTCGGCCCCCACACTCACTGCCTCCTGTAGGTGGGGAAAAAAGAGCTCCCTGAAAATAAGGTCTAGTCCTTATTTTCGAGCCCAAAACAAAATAAGACCGGGTCTTATTTTAGGGGAAACACGGTAGCTGTAAGGACTGGTAATGTGAATGGTTCCTCTGATGTCATTCCTGGGACCTGTGGGAGCCACTCTCCCAGCTAAGGAGTCCCGGCCCTGAGTTCTCCTGCTTTGGCCTTGACTTTCCCCATCCTGCCAAGTTCCTCCTTCAGACCCTGCTTCTTCTCCAGCTTCCCATCCTCCTTCTTCCTGATGTGGCCATCACTTGGCACTGCTACGTCTATCAGCACCGCTGTCTCCTGGTCCTTGTCTACCACCACGATGCCTGCTTGACTGGACAGTACCTGCCTGGCTGTCTGGATCTGGAAGACACGCAGGACCTTAGTTCTCTTATTCTCTATATGACCTTCTATGACCGTGATGGCGAACCTATGGCACGCGTGCCACAGGTGGCACACGGAACCATATCTGAGGGCACATGAGGCATTGCCCTATGTCAGCTCTAGCGCGCATGTGCGCACTGGCCAGCTGAGTTTTGGCCTTCCGGAGGGGGGGAGGCCGTTTTCACTCTCCCCAGGCTTCAGGAAAGCCTCCGGAGCCTGTGGATGGCGAAAAACTGACCCAACAGGCCTACCAGAAGTTTGGAAACGAACTTCCGGTAGGCCCGTTGGGCCGTTTTTCGCCCTCCCCAGGCTTTAGGAAAGTATGCATGG
>QLTV01003268.1:77720-91949 GCA_003457575.1 Thermophis baileyi
ACTGTGTAAACCACTTCGAGAGGGCTATAAAGCACTATGAAGTGGTATATGTCTAACTGCTATTGCTATTGCTGTTCTTTAAGAAGAACAGAATGGTGGCTCAGTGGTTAGAATGCAGCATTGCAGGCTAACTCAGTGCCTACAGTCTGCAGTTCGATCCTCACCGGCTCAAGCCTTCCATCCTTCCGAGGTCAATAAAATGTGGACCCAGATTGTTGGGGGTAAGAGGCTGATTCTGTAAACCACTTAGAAAGGCTGGTGAAGCACTGTGAAGCGGTGTATCAGACTACGTGCTATCTGAATATAGGTCTTTTTAACATTCATATTTTATTGCTTTTTTTAATTCATGCAAAATGTTAATATTCCTTGCAAGTCCATGTATGGTATGCCATACATAAATAAATCTGGGTTTTGGACATTAGAACCCAGGTTCATAAATATTTGGTGGCAATCTGCTTGCCCTGCCACGCTTCTAATTTCATTTCCAGGTAGGTTTTGGATGACAGTGGCATTTGGGACTGGATTTTCCATGGTTGAAAAAGGTGTTTATAAACCACAATCTACACAACCGCATCCGTGACAGCAATCCCCAGTCCAGGTTGCCATTTAACCCCAAATGTGCAGGTTGGGGGTCTGCACAGCCTTGGGGTTACAGTGGCAACCAGGATGGTGGGAGGTCTTTAGCACAGATCCATCTTGTGCGCCAGCCAACCAAAGCTGGCTGAGTAATTCTGGGAGTTGAAGTCCAGAAGTCTTAAAGTTGCCAAGGTTGGAGACCCCTGGTCTATGTAACATCTTCACTTCATGAGATGCTCTGGTTACTACTGGACCTCTGGGTGCAATTCAAGATTTTGATTGTCCTGGCCAGTCCTCCCGCTGATGGGGGACAGTTGGCCACCCGCAAGGCATCATTTGGCTAATCTGTACCTCCTTGCTGAGAATCTCCTTAGGCAGAGTTGTTCTTGGCTCTTTGGTTACTTGACTTCTACACAAGCTATCATGTGGATTGAGTGGTCCCTCCTTCCTCTGGCCTGGCTTGCTTGCTTGCTTTTCTCTTCCCAGGTAAAAGCACCCCCTGCCCTGTGACTCAAGCAGCCTGCTGATTGGCTGCTGCGGGTCCTCAGCAAAGCACAGCTGTGGAGGGATTGTGACGGCACTGCCAAGGGGGCAGCCCTGGAGAAGCAGCCGTTGGCATCCCGTTGCTCACATCTCTGGACTGGCCCTGGATATTAGTGTGTGAGAGAAGTTCTCCTCTTCAAAGGAAAGGCCGAGTACATTCTCAGGAGCTTTGGGATGCTCAGCTGTCCCCCATCTTCCTCCTGAGTTGCTGAAAGCCAGTTTGCTGTAAGGGTTCAAGGCACCGGGCCAGAAACCGGGAGACAGAGAGTTCCAGTTCTGCCTTAGACACAAGGACAGCTTGAGTGACTTTGGGCCAATCTCTGACTCTCAACCCCAGAAAGAAGAAGGCAAGGCAAACGCCAAGAAAACCATGTGGACTTGTCCCATAGTTGCCAGGAGTCAAGACTGACTCAAACACACACACACACACACACACACACACACACACACACACCACACACACACACACACACACACAAAACACACACACATAATAAAAGGTGGTTCAAACAGAGCATCTTAACGCACACACACACACACTGATTCTTTATATCCACTGGATTACTACAGTAATCACTGTATGTGGGGCTGTCCTTGAAGACTGTTCAGGAGCTTCATTTGGTCCAGAATTCTACAGCCTGATGATGATGTTGTTATCCATTCTGTCATGTCAGACTTTTGGCGATTCTATGGACCAAGTCTCTCCACATCTTCCAATCTTGCACTACTTCAACATGATTCACAATTGCACAATTGTGAACAGAAAACACAACGGCACAGTTCAACAGCTTGGTGCTTGGCAAACCTGCTGACGAAAGAGCTCCATTGCACTGTCCTCCTGTTAGCTTCCAGGTTCAATTCAAAAAAACGGGTTTGACCCAGTGGTGAAATCCAAATTTTTTTACTACTGGTTCTGTGGGTGTGGCTTGGTGGGGGTGGTGTGGCTTGGTGGGCGTGGCTTGGTGGGCGTGGCAAGGGAAGGATACTGCAAAATCCCCATTCCCACCCCACTCCTGGGTGAAGGATATTGCAAAATCTCCATTCCCACCCCACTCTGGGGCCAGCCAGAGGTGGTATTTGCCAGTTCTCCGAACTACTCAAAATTTCCGCTACCGGTTCTCCAGAACCTGTCAGAACCTGCTGGATTTCACCCCTGGTTTGACCCTTAAAGCCCCACAGGGCTTGGTACCCACACATCTCCAGGACCATCTCCTCCTCTTCCTCCTTCCTCAGGTTGAGACCTCAAAAATCTTAGGAGAATGTTATTTATTTTATTTATTAATTAAAGGAGTTAAGATGGCCGCTCTACTCACTCACAGTGACTCCAGACACTTACAGGAATAAAACCCCAAAAAGAATGAACCGATGAACCTCCACTTTCTGGTGACAACATTCAAACAAGCCACTTGGTGGACTCCATATCAACCTGCGACCCCCAGGCCCTCTGGAAAAAGCAGGGCCTTTTGGAAGACTATCCAAGGGGGAGGGGGCTAGTTTTATTTCCATTGGGATGATAGAGGGGGAGCTACCACAGATAAGGCCCTTCTTCTTCCTCAGGC
This sequence comes from Thermophis baileyi, assembly GCA_003457575.1. Taxonomy (NCBI): domain Eukaryota; kingdom Metazoa; phylum Chordata; class Lepidosauria; order Squamata; family Dipsadidae; genus Thermophis; species Thermophis baileyi. Next base: position 80,399 of record QLTV01003268.1, read on the forward strand.
TAGGTGGACCTCTCGATCAGAGGTGGGTTCCTCCTGGTTCGCACTGGTTCTATAGAACCAGTAGTACACCGGTGGTAATGTCATGGAGCCGGTTCTCTCGGTGCCGGTCCGTGGATGGCGCAATCTTTTTTTTTGGATTTTTTTTTTTTTGAATATTTTTTTGGAAGCCGAGTTTTCAGCACTGCGCATGCACCGCCATCTTGTTTTTGGCTTTTTTTTTTTGCTATTTTTTGCTTGTTTTGCTTCTACGCATGCGCATGCGCAGAAGCTGAGTTTTCGGCACTGCGCATGTGCAGCCATGCGCACAATGCACACGCAGCCACGTGGCGTGGGAGGAAGTGAACTGGCGGCGAGGTAAGTTAGAACCCACCCCTGCTTTCGATGGAGGAGACTCGGAACCTACTCTGCCTCCCCAATCTGGTGGGTCAAGCAGCTACAAATAACCAGGCCCCAAGCCATGAAGGGGTTTGAAGGTGCCAAGCAGCGCCTGGAATTCAACCCTGAAGCAAACCATGGCAATTCTCCATGATCCGAAGAGCTCCAACCCCAGAGCCATTCCGCCTTGCCAAGATTCAGTTTGCTTAAGTCCGTGATGGCGAACCTATGGCACACGTGCCACAGGTGGCACGCAGAGCCCTCTCTGCGGGCATGCGAGCCGTCGCCCCAGCTCAGCTACACCGTGCATGTGCGCATGCCTCCCGCCAGCCAGCTGATTTTCAGGTCTCTGCCGCGCATGCGCAGAGGGCGGGGTGCATGCAGGAGACGTGCATGCATGCACGGGGGCGGGGGGAGCACGGGGGGTGGTGGTCACGTGCGCATTGCATTATGGGTTATAAGTGCAGGGAGGCCTACTAGGCCCAAAACGGGGCATGGGGGGTGCTGCCCCCCCCGTGGCCCATTTTTGCTCCCAGGAGGCTGCAGGGAGGCCTAATAGGCCCAAAACGGGGCACCGGGGGGGGGGTGTCGCACGCGCATTGCATTATGAATGTGGGCATGTGCGTGCACTTTCGCACGCACTTTCGGCACGCGACAACAAAAAGGTTAGCCATCACTGGCTTAAGTCATCATGGACCGAGAGAGACAGCTGGGTATCATCAGCACACTGATGGTTTCTTCCCCCCTTGGTGATGGATGAGCCCGCCTCATGTGGATGTTAAACTGAAGAGGAGAAAGCACTGAACCCTGCCGGACCCCGCAAAGCAGGGGGCGAGGGCTGGACTTCCTGCTCCCACCTGAGGATTAGCACGGGGCCCAAGTACCTAGAGCCTTCTCTCTCTCTGGTGCTCTCTGCCCACCCAATTAGATCCAGTAGGAGCGGCATTTAAAGGAGGGTCTCTGTGGGACCCAGGAAATGTGGCTTTTCAGTCAGGGCACCTCGCCTCTGGAACACCCGGCCACCAAGATCAGGATAGGCTCCACCCTGCTGGAAATGCTGAAATTGGCAGTTGTCCCACGGATTGGGGTCAGGAAGCTGTGAAAGGCCAGGAGGCTTGATGTTATTTTGTAGGGTTTTGAAATTCACAGACACCATTTTTTAGATTGTTTGTGATACGTTTTAATATTTTCTTTATACAGTGATTCTTACTTTTGAACTTTACTTGCCACCCAGAATTGCTTTGACAACAAAGGTGGCCAAGGAGGGAGGGAGGGAGAGAGGGAAAAGAAGAAGGAAGGAAGGAAGGAAGGAAGGAAGGAAGGAAGGAAGGAAGGAAGGAAGGAAGGAAGGAAGGAAGGAAGGAAGGAAGGAAGGAAGGAAGGAAGGAAGGAAGGAAGGAAGGGAGGGAGGGGGGAAGGAAGGAAGGTAGGTAGGATGGAAGGAAAGCATTTCTCTTGCAGTCTTTGTTCTGCATTATGGGGTCTCTGGGTGGGCTGAGATCAGAAAGCTGAGTTCATTTTCTTAGAGCTGGGCTTGACGTCTGGGGGACTTATGGATACGTCCAGGAAGTTTTCTTGGGAAAGAGATGGATGTGATTGTATCCTTCCTTCCTCCAGCCTGCTTTTCCAGCCTGTGGGTGGAGATTTCCTGGCAGTGTCTTCTCCTATTTTATTCTTATTGTGGTTGTTGATAAATTGGTGCAACAACACAAAATCTTTGGACTCTCCTAGCAGGAAGTCTATATTAACACCGTGACCCTCTGAGCCTTTCAAGTGTCCTGCTTGTGCACCTCTAATTGTCAGGATGCACTGGGCTTTCTGCTTCTTAGGGGGTTCTAGCAAGGGGGGGCACAGCTATCCTTTCCCCCTGACCGAAGATCGCTACACCCCTTCAATCTGGGGTGGTCGTCCTCTTCCCCCAAGTGCAGAGCTTTGGGGGAGAGGTACACAGAGCAATGAGGGCGGAATGGGGCACCCAGTCATCCAGCCAGATAAGCGGAATCCACCCTGGCAACCAATGGGGTGACAGATGAGCCAGATCACCCAGCATAGTTTGGGGAAATCATCTCGGCAGAGATAACAGCCGATTGCTCACCCAGAAGAGTCCCCGTCCACTCACTCTGCGGCTTTTTCAGGGCTTGAATCAGCCTCAAGGGCAAAATTACGACATCTTGGTGAATGCTGCCCTGCTGGCTCTGTTCTGGGCTCTGAAAAAAAGGCCACATCTTGACCCTAAAAGGTCACGTAAGATCGGCCTCTCTCCCGTCTCTCGGCTGGACGAATTACGCTTGGATAAAAGAGTATATTTGCGGCCTCTTCGTGATCGGGTCTAGCTGATGGAGTTTGGCCCCCCAGTGAAAATTTTCTGAGTCCACGTCATTGGCTCTGGTCAATGTGTTTGATGGATTTTGAGCTCTTCAGCATCCAGAGTTCCTTTGCAAACCCATCTATTCAGCTGATTGCAGTCAACGTCATTCCAGTTCTGTGCTTTAAACGACGGGACGATAATTGTGCAGCCTTGGTCTCCATCTCCCAGGTGCTCCGAGTGGCCGGGCTGGCCCTGAGACCAGAACCTTGGAGAGAGAAGAGGGAAGAGGCCCATTTTACACCCAAGAAAGACTGAAGACATGGAGAGACAGCCATCCCTAGTGGTGCGACTGCAAATGAGGGGCAGGCAGTGCCCATCACTCAGAAACATCTCCCCTTTTTCGTGTTGCTGAAACCCCAGTCTTTTGTGATACGGTTCTCTCTCTCTTCCCCCTTTCCCAACTAAGGGTTCTGACCAGCGGTGAAATCTACTTACCTTCCCTACCAGTTCGGAAGCACAAGCGTGTGCCACTGTCATGTGTGCTTTTTCACCCTCTGCATGTGCAGAGGGTTAAAAAAAAGAAAATGGCGATGTCCGGGCGGGTAGGCGGAGCCTCGCGCTGCCACCGCTACTGGTTCTCCAAACCACCAGCGGTGGCTGCTACCAGTACGCCTGAACTGGGCTGAACCGGTAACATTTCACCCCTGGTTCTGGCATGTCCATATGGACGCCATCTTGATTTCTTTGACCCCTTTGCAGATGTCCCCAGAAACTGCCCTTGGACAGAATGTCCCTGCATAGCCTCTCTGGGAATGAGGCTGGGTCCCTCTGCAATCCCATTTCTGGAGACACACTGACTCCCTCTCAGGTTTTCATTATCCTTGACTTGAAATAATTTTTCTGGGATGCAAAATGGGTAGGTCTCCCAAGTCCTTCAATTTCTCCACAACCTCCTGTTTGGAGAAGACAAGTTTGTTAGAGGAGGGGCAAGGGCAAAACCTTTATAGAACTTTCTGTGTGACTTTCACACGGGATCTGAAAACGGAAGAACAACAGTCCTTGCAGGATCCAATCTGAATCAGTCACCAGAACCAAAGTTTTATTCTTCCAAGTTTTTGGGCTCATGCTGGAACCCATCTTCAGGGAACTTCTCTCACCCCAGAACGTGTGCACTGAGCTGTTCTACATGTTGCATTGATATAGTTCCTGGTTGTGTGTAGCTTTTAGTTGTTAATTGGGGTATTGATGGCTGGCTATTAAATTGTTAATTGATGTTTTCTTGTGCATTGTGCTCCTAAGTAACTGATAGGCTGGTGGTAAATCAGCACTCCTATTGACTGATAAGGGGCCCAGTTCCCAGGCTTCAATCATTTCTCTGGCTATTTTTGTCCCTGCTCAGCCAACAATAGTAATAGCTGTGAAATTGAATGCATGTCCTTGTTCATTGCAATGTGACCGACTCAGATTGGATCCTGCAACGTTATCCTGGGACACGTATATTTACTTTCATTCATGAGAACCATCCTTGTCTGTGTGTCAAAACCCCACCTGAGCAGCGCAGGGCAAGGCCGGCAAGCATGGACGTTGCCATGATCAAGGAAACCTGTGCGCTAAGCCTATGTGAGGCTCAGAAAGAGAGTTTCTATGGAGATTCTCAGCCACCAGGTCATGGTTGTCCCAAAGGTGCTTTTTCAAGATGCTTCTTAGATGAGAAGTGAAACACCTTCAAAGAAAAACAAGAAAGTCCAGTTGCCTCTTGAAAAAGCACCTTTCGGACGCAGAAAGAGAAGTTTGCAGCTTGCCCCATCATGGGGGCAGGAAAGACCCGTGTTGTGTTGCTGGGACTTCTGAAGGGATGAGCAAAGAATGAGGGTCCTGCAGCTCCTGATGGCAGGTGACAACATCCCCTCTGGGCCCCAGCCTTGGCAGACTCACTGGGCTACTAATCTGGAGCCATCGGTCCATTCCCACCTTCCTCGTCCTCCGTCAGTCAGGCCAATCCACGCAGGCTGGGTGAGCTGCGAAGTCACATAGTTCTGCAAGAGAAAAGGAAAAGATGGCATCAGGGAAGCCAGGAGCAGCTCCTTGCCTTTGCCCTCTCGGTCTGCAGTTCCAGGGACCCTTCAGATCCCCTTGAGAAGCAGTCTTGATCTAAGTATAAAACGCATTTGTGGAACCAACCGGTCCAAGAAAGCCCTCAGCCGTGGGAACGATGCAGTGTCCAGGTCCTCCCGTTTAAGAGGGGGGCCCTGGGGGTTCTTTAAGGCCTGAACAATTGGGGGAGGGATGTCACCTGCTCTTCGGAGCTTAGGACGGAGGTCAGATGGGCCTCTCTGGACATGCAGAAGTTCTCCGCCTCGTACCAGGTCTTTTTCCCTTGGGATACGTAGTAGAGGCCATTCCCAAAAGGAAGCCACTCCGTCCCAGACTTTTGACTTTTCCTGAAGAGGGAGTCTGCATAAAACAGCGGGGGTGGGGTAGAAAAGTACAAGGCATTGAGTAACTAGGAGGTGGGGGAAGGAATGAAAGCCCTCCCTCCCCCAGTACCTCAGATGGTTTCCACCTTTGTGAGGGCAAAGGGGACGATCCGGAGTGTGCAGTTCCAGTTCTAAGGCACCGCAGCAAGGAAAGGCTGGCAAACTGTCACCTATGTAGAGCAGAGGTGGGTTCCTCCCGGTTTGGACCGGTTCTATAGAACTGGTAGCGGGAATTTCCCCCTGCTCGCCGAACCGGGAGTGATTGCCGGCTGGCCACGCCCCCAAACCGGCTCTCTCGGTGGCGCCATAGGCGCCATCTTGTTTTTTTGCTTCTGCGCACGCGCAGAAGCTGTTTTGTGCTTCTGCGCATGCACAGAAGCTGAGTTTTCAGCACTGTGCGAAGCGTGCATGTGCGCGTGGGGTGTGGCCACGTGGCACGCAATGCGTGCAAGTCCACGCGGTGCGGGAGCAAGCGAACCGGCAGCGAGGTAAGTTAGAACCCACCCCTGATGTAGAGTCTCAGTTTAGGAGTTGCGCCGGCTGCCTGGCTGAGGACCACTTCTCTGGGCAAGATTTGCCATGAGGGGCCACTTAGGATCTAGTGCCATGGTGGCACAGTGGTAAGAATGAAGCATTGCAGGCTCACTCCGCATTCCACTGCCAGCAGTTCGATTCTCCCCGGCTCAAGACTGACTCAGCCTTTCATCCATCCCAGGTCGGTCAAATGAGGACCCAAATTGTTGTGGGGAGAAGATGCTGACTCTGTGAACCGCTTAGAGAGGGGCTGGAAAGCACTTGTGAAGCGGTATATAAGTCTGAGGGCTATTGCTATCTATGCCTTCAGCTTTTGGATTCTTGGGAGAAAGCAGCTTACAGATCAACAGAAAGTGACCGGTGTTGCAGGCAGCCCTCAACGTATGACCTCAATTGAGCCCAACATTTCTGTCACTCTGTGAGACATTTTGTTAAGTGAGTTTTGCCCCATTTTACGACCTTTCTTGCCACAGTGGTTTAAGTGAATCACTGCAGTGGTTAAGTTAGTAACACGGTTGTTAAGTGAATCCGGCTTCCCCATTGACTTTGCTTGTCAGAAGGTCACAAAAGGGGATCACTGCAACCGTCGTAAATACGAGTCAGTTGCCAAGCGTCCGAATTTTGATCACGTGACCGAAGGGATGCTGCAATGGTTGTGAGTGTGAAAAAGAGTCATAAGTCGCTTTTTTCAGTGCTGTTGTAGCTTCAAACGGTCACTAAACAAACTGTCGTAAGTCGAGGGCTACCTGTACTTATCCCAAGGAAAGAAAGAAAAGAGGAACTGTCACATGAGGCGCTCACAGAAACCATTTTTGTTCTCTTGACCACAATAAAAGTTAGGGAGAAGTCTTTGAAGTAAGCTGCCTCCAGGAAAATGTATTTCCCCCCCCCTGCAATTACATGGATATAAAAACGGAGAGCTCCATGTGTTCCCTGCTTAATCCCAGGCATAGACCATGTTTAAGTCTATTCAAGACGTTCCTCGAATTCAACACCTCGTAAATCCAGTTAGTCATGGCTGACCATCCATATTTGGAAATATTGCAACTTACGGTACTTTCTTTTCTGGTCGCTGAAGCTCTTTCCAGAGTCTTTTATGTGGTCTGGTAGCTTCACCGCTTCCTCTGCAACCTCCAGGGCTAAACGGCGTTAGAGAAGTTTATTCATTGTGCACACGTCCTTCCCTGGGTCTTCCTATCCCATCTTTCTGGCCCCCAAAGTGCCATTTCCAAAGCAGTGAATGCTTTTTACGTAAATAATATTGATAACATCCTGCCCAATTGTCACAAACCCACCCCTATAAAGCTAAGAGATCAGAAAGAAAGAAAGAAAGAAAGAAAGAAAGAAAGAAAGAAAGAAAGAAAGAAAGAAAGAGAGAGAGAGAGAGAGAGAGAGAGAGAACAGATTGTTTTTGGCAAAATGCTAAATAGCAATAGAGCAGAAGTGAAACAGGAGTGAAATCCAGCAGGTTCTGACCGGTTCTGGAGAACCGGTAGCGGAAATTTTGAGTAGTTCGGAGAACCGGCAAATACCACCTCTGGCTGGCCCCGCCCCCATCTATTCTCTGCCTCCCGAGTCCCAGCTGATCGGGAGGGAATGGGGATTTTGCAGTAACCTTCCCCTGCCACGCCCACCAAGCCACACCACGCCCACCAAGCCACGCCCACAGAACCGGTAGTAAAAAAAATTGGATTTCACCACTGAAGTGAAACCTTTTTCTTGGATGACAATGGTACACAATGTAGACACCCTGACAAAAACGTCCCGGCACATTGACAGAGAAAACCGAAACTGCCCCGGGGCTGCCAGACTTCAGACAAGCAGGGCGAAGGGGGCATTTGCAGTGGAAATCCGTCTGTTGCAGAGCGGAGAAATCTGGCCCTTCAGATCTACGGCCCCAGGGTTTACACATCCCAGGCCTTCCCCTCCAGGGTTAGGTTGCTGCCGGTTCAGACCGGCTCTTTAGAACCGGTAGCTCTGACTCCAAGCCGAGAGCGAACCGGTTCTCTGTATCTGTGAAAGTGGGCCCTCCCGCCTTCCCCTGGGTTATACTCACCTTTATTTCTGCTTCCGAAGCCCAGCTGATCAGGGGCGGCAGATTGAATTGCCGCTCCGCAGCTGTTTTCTCTGCTCGTTGGCTCGTTTGCAACGCGGAAGGGTTTTGTTTTTTTACTGAGCATGCGCAGAGGATCATTTTTGGGAAGGGACCCACGCGTGTGCACGCAAAACATGCACTTCCGTCATGATGCGAACCGGTGGGGAAGGTAAGTAGAACCCACCCCTGTTCCCCTCCATCCTTTGGAGTCAGCGGACACTTGGCACTGCACAGGGTGCCCCACTCCCCGTTGAGACTGGGAATCTGGAGAATTCCTGCCTCTCTCCCATTCGAGGCCTGAACTTGCTTAACCACGGCCGTGTTCGGTTAGGTGCTGCTGCCGTTGGGCATGACTGGTTGAAGAGCAATGATGCTTCCATCAATGACCGCCCTTGAATTCCCTGCTGAGAACTGCCCTAAACCAGGGGGTCTTCAACTGTTTGTGCCATGGACCCCTCTGGGGACCCCTTCTCAGAAAATGCATAACATCAAATACAGCAGAAGAAGTCAATTATCCTGAAATGTAGCCATCGGAAGAGCCAGAGCTCGCCTGGCTATTCAAGTCCCAAAGAATCTTTCAAATGCAAACTGGGCTGACTTTTACCCACTGCAAGAATTGCTTTTGTGTCAAGGGAAGGGAACAAGTTGGCCCCACAGATATTTGGGGTGGAAATGCCTTTTCAGCTTGTTACACAGCACATCCTCAGGAACCCCTGGTGTTTTGGGGCTACTGATGTCGAGAACACTGAAGGGAGAGGAGTTCTTAGCTCAGAAAGAGGGAGGATAGATAGCTGGATAGATGATAGATAGATGATAGATGATAGATAGATGATAGATGATAGATAGATGATAGATGGATGGATGGATAGATAGATAGATAGATAGATAGATAGATAGATAGATAGATAGATAGATAGATAGATAGACAGACAGACAGACAGACAGACAGACAGACAGACAGACAGACAGATGATAGAGATGTTAGAGATAGAAATGAGAGAGATGTGAGAGATATAGATAGATGATAGATAGATAGATATAGATGGATGATAGATAGAATGAGCGAGAGCTAGAAAGATAGAGAGATAGATATAAATCATAGATATGAGAGAGAGAGAGAGAGAGAGAGAGAGAGAGAGAGAGATGGAAAGTCTGCCACAGCCTCCCCGGGGGGGAGGGGGAGGGGGCGCTGATCCTCAACAATTGAAAATAAGCCACTCACGGTTTTCGTGTTTGAGTTCCGGACTTCTCAGGCCAACCGCCATGGTCATCCCCAGCTTCTTCATCGACTTCTCGAGTGGATGGGGGGGTTTGTTGACCAAGGCCACATCTGAGGGGGTTGGGAAAGCAGAGATGGTGGGGTTTCCGGCTGCCCCAATTCAACCTCTCAGCTAGTAACCCTAAATAAACATGACGTGACAGCCCCATCCAGGGGACACCTGAAACACCCCCCACTGCCCCACCCCCCCCGGGAACAGCTGGGGGAGTTTTAGAGGGAAAGTTGTGCAGAGAGCCAAGTTCTGGACTTTGGTGAGAGCTTTGGATGGGAAAAGCGAAGAGTTTGGGAGAGAAAGAGAGGAGCAGCCCATGACCCTCCAAGACCTGCATTATTCTAGCTCTGGGACACCACCTGTCACCAAGGAAAAAACAATCTGCATGAAAAGAGGGGGTGGAGCAGAAATGCACTTCTGGCCAGTCCCATAGCTCGGGGTGGGGGGGGGATGGCCTTAGAGCAGAGGTGGGTTCCTTCCAGTTTGCTCCGAGTCTATAGAACCGGTAGCAAACCGCTGGTGACGTCACAGAGCCGGTTCTGTCGGTGCCGGTCTGTGGACGCCGCCATCTTTTTTTGGGATTTTATTTTATTTTTTTGAATTTTTTTTAGGGGGGAATGAGCCGAGGTGGCGCAGTGGTTAGAGTGCAGCACTGCAGGCTACTTCAGCTGACTGCTAGCTGCAGTTCGGCGGTTCAAATCTCACCGGCTCAAGGTTGACTCAGCCTTCCATCCTTCCGAGGTGGGTAAAATGAGGACCCAGATTGTTGGGGGCAATATGCTGACTCTGTGAACCGCTTAGAGAGGGCTGTAAAGCACTGTAAAGCGGTATATAAGTCTAAGTGCTATTGCTATTGCTAATGTTTTTTTTTCTTCTGCGCATGCGCAGAAGCCAAGTCCCTGACACTGTGCATGTGCCGCCATCTTTTTTAAAAAAACTTTTTGTGAATTTTCAGCACTGTGCGGGAGGAAGCGAACCAGCGGCGAGGTAAGTTAGAACCCACCCCTGCCTTAGAGGCCCCTAAAAGCGTCTAAGGAAGTTGAAATGTTGAACAGGACACAACGGGAACGTTATTCAGAGCAAGCCTGAAGAATAATCCTGTAATGTGGTCAGTGGAATGACAAAAAAAACCACCACCCTTTATTTTCTTTGTTTCGGCTGACATTCTGGCTTTCTCCTTTTCTGTTGTACCAGAGAAAGATTTGGCTAGTGCCCAACAGCGCCTTGCCTTCAGCGGCTTCTCGTGAACCTTGTCTCTGAGACGTGGGACTTTCCTGGGAGGCCAGCAAAATCTATGGGAATCTGCGGACGGATATGACTGCAAGGGGATCTGAAATCAAGCCGACTACAAGATGGGAGCTTAAATTGGATCCCCTTTGCACGTTCGGTGGGTGAAGAGTTGACTCCTGGCCATTTGCTCCCTTTTCCTCTCTCTGTTGGGGGATGGGAATTGGGCAAAGGTGGGTCTCGTCCAGTGACCGAACACAGAAGGATGGAGGCGTCTCCGTGGTCAGCCACAGGTCAATGCTCGTCTTCCACATCTCTGGAGACCTTGGGTCGCTTGGGGCTGAGAGAAACCACCCCATGTTGAACAAAGGGACGGGGCAGCCCCCATCCACCCCCCCCTTCCAATTTTCTTGCCACACGTCCCATGAACCGTGCACGAGACAGGTGTGGGTGGAACCCCTCCCACCTTCCACCAGCCTGTGGCCAACGAAAGGCGGAAGGACACGTCAGCGGGTCAAGCAGGACTTACACAGGTAGCTCACCGTCATCAGGACCACAAGGCAGATGCTGGCCAAGGTGGCGAGAACAATCCACAGGACGGTGGAGGAAACCTGGCTGAAGGGATTCGTCTGGGTCCTCTTCTCGCCTCCAGGAGCTATGATCGAAACTTGGCTTTTGGCCGGCCTGGGTCCCATGGCTTCAGGGCAGGAAGCAGAGAGCAGAGAAAGGCTGTGAGGAGACCCACCTGCCATCATCGCCCAGAGCTAAAGCCGCAGCCAGTCCGAGGAATATTTCGCCCAGGTGTCAGTTACACGGCCGTGTACATTTGTTTAATTAAAGAAAAAAAAGTGAATGACTCAGGCTCCTCCTGCATTTGGTCCTTTGAAGACAGGAGGACTGGGGGGGGGGGCTTCGGGGGGATGTTGTTGCAGCAACACCTCCAAAACAATGCAAACACAACCCTTTGCAAGCAGGAGATCTTCAGGGTTGTGCTAAAACTCTTTGGGATTGTTTAAGAAACGCCTTCAGACTTTTAACTTCTGAAAAGAGAGATTCCCTCAACACCCAGAGGGATCAACATCAGAGATGAGTCTGGGTTGAATGGCAAGGCGGTAGGGAGAGGGGCCACAGAGATCATCTAGTCCAGTGATGGCAAACCTTTTTTGGTTCGCGTGCCAAAAGGGTGCGCTTGTACGTGATAGCGTGTGTGCACGTGCCCACACCCATAATGCAAACCCTCCCCCCATGCATGCACGCACATCCA
>QLTV01003268.1:111767-124910 GCA_003457575.1 Thermophis baileyi
GGAGAGATGGAGGGAGGGGGGGGGGGGTGGGGAGAGGGGAGAGGGGGAGGGAGGAAGGGAGGAGATAGATGGGAGGGATGGAGGATAGGAGAAAAGGAGAGGGATGGGTGGATGGAAGGAAGGAAGGAAGGAAGGAAGGAAGGAAGGAAGGAAGGAGATAGATCAAAGGAATGGAGGGAAGGAAGGCAGGAGATAGAGGGGAGGGATGGAGGGAAGGAAGGAAGGATAAAAGAGAGAATGAGGGAGGGAGGGAGGGAGGGAGGGAGGGATAGATCAGCCCTCTGGAGTCAAAAAGTTAAGATGACCAGCCACCATGAAATCAAAGTTCTGCCCCTTGTATGTACACATCAGAGAACGAAGCGGGGATTTGATCAGGCAGGGTGTTTGGCTACCCTCTTGACCCTTTTAAACCCAACTCTTGTGGACATCCCTGTTATGGGTCTCCCTCCTCCCCAGGTGGTGGGGAGGAAACTTCTCCAAAACAATTCAAGGACATCGGCCTTCACACCTCATCAAGTCTAAACACCCGGAGGGAGCCATTTTTCCATGTTCTGAAAATTATATCCCCGCCTTCAACCATTCCCACCACACAGGAAGATGTTGCCCATCGGATGTGGCCAAGCCCCAACAGGGCAGCCCCAGAACCTGTTGGAGAAGACCTGGAGCAGCACAGAGAGGAGATACCAGCAGGGTCTCCGTTCTGTCCCAGGCAACCATCTCCAAATGAAACGAGAAGGTTGTGGGACAGGAGCTCCCTGGTCCTGCTGGCTGCCCTGAGGCAAAGCCAGGCCGGAAAGTTGATAGTGTAGGCCCCGAGGTCATCTCAACAGACCTTGACCAGACAAATCCAGATGGCTTGCGGGACATCAAGGTCTTGTAAGGCTTGGAGACCAAGACACCCAGACTAGAGACACCAGAAGCAACCCAGACTGAAGTCAAAGCTGCTATCATGTCTCATCTTCCTTTGGGCTTAAACTGAAAAGCTGCTTTTTAAGGATGAGGTCCTTCAAGATACAACATCAAAAACCCTTGGAAATAAGATTAACCAGTGGAACAGCTCGCCTCCAGAAGTTGTGGGTGCTCCATCACTGGAGTTTTTAAGAAGAGACTGGACAGCCACTTATCTGAAAATAGTATAGGTTCTCCTGCTTGAGCAGGGGGCTGGACTAGAAGACCTCCAAGGTCCCTTCCAGCTCTATTATTCTATTCTATTCTATTCGGGTGTCAAACTCGCATCGTCACGGCGGCGTCATGTAACATATCGGGACTCATTCTATTCTATTCTGACACAATTTAAAGAAAAACAAGGCGCCCAATTTTGTACCTGCTACTTGTGATTTCTGTTAAAAGTCCAATGCTATTGTTCACTTATGTTTACTGTCTTCTTCTCCTGTGTTGCTGAATTTTGAGCAAGTTTTTATTGGAGATTTTCATTGCTCTCCCCTGCTTTTTCCACCTGCTTGGTCTTCTTGATAATCCTAACTGGGGACATCCAGCAGCCCTGGGAGTCAGGCCGCTTGCTGATTGGCTGCTGGGGGCCCTCAGCAAAGCATTCACAATCCCCAGCACACCTGCCGGTGAAGGGAAGGCGGGATTGTGACATCATGGGATGGGAGGAAAAGGACACAGACTGGGCCTGGCAAGCAACTTTGGTCACCACGAGATGATAGATAGATGAGAGATGAGAGATGAGAGATGAGAGAGAAAGAGAGAGAGAGAGAGAACGGATGGACGGACAGACAGACAGACAAAGATGTTGAGACTCTAGAAAACAGTGCAGAGAAGAACAACAAAGATGATGAGGGGACTGGAGGCTAAAACATACGATGAACGGTTGCAGGAATTGGGTATGTCTAGTCTAGTGGAGAGAAGGACTAGGGGGGACGTGATAGCAGTCTTCCACTATTGGAGGGGCTGCCCACAGAGAAGAGGGGGTCAACCTGTTCTCCAAAGCACCAGAAGGCAAGACAAGAAGCAACGGATGGAAACTAATCAAGGAGAGAAGCAACCTGGAACGAAGGAGGAACTTCCTGACAGTGAGAACAATTAACCAGTGGAACAACTTGCCTCCAGAAGTTGTAGGTGCTCCAACACTGGAGTCTTCAAGAAGAGATTGGATAGCCATTTGTCTGAAATGGTATAGGGCCTCCTGCTTGAGCTCCAAGGTCCCTTCCAATTCTGTTATTCGGTATCAAGACTAGGGGTGACATAATGGCAGTCTTCCAATACTTGAGGGGCTGCCACAAAGAAGAGGGGGTCCACCTATTCCCCAAAGCCCCTGAAGGCAGGACAAGAATCAACCGATGGAAACTAATCAAGGCAAGAAGCAACCTAGAACTAAGGAGAAATTTCCTGACAGTGAGAACAACTAAACAGTGGAACAACTTGCCACCAGAAATTGTGGGTGCTCCAACACCGGAGGTCTTCAAGAAGAGATTGGATAGCCATTTGTCCAGAATGATATAGAGTCTGGCTGGACTAGAAGATATCCAGGGTCCCTTCCAACTCTGTTAGGTCCTATGTCTTTAGAAAGTGTGTTGTATTTTACCACATCACTGGTTCACGGTGATCCTACAACGTGTGTTTGGAAAGGAGAGGGACGTTCTGAACTCATAAAGGGCATGCAAATTTTTAACCCTGCAGACTGCGCATCCCTCCCAGCTTCTCTAACCTGCCCAGGTGCTCAGACCACCCATGTGTGCTCTGAAGGATCCCACCCACATCTCCACAACATCCTTCCGTCACCAACAAGAATCATTTTTGACTGATAGGGTTGGTTGACCACAGATGGTAGAAGAGCCATGGTGGCACAGTGGTGAGACTGCAGTATTGCAGGCTAACTCTGCCGACTGCCAGCAGCTCGATCCTGACCGGCTCAAGATTGACTCAGCCTTCCATCCTTCCGAGGTCATGAGGACCCAGATTGTTGGGGGCAATAGGCTGACTCTGTAAACCGCTTAGAGAGGGGCTGTGAAGCGGTATATAAGTCTAAGTGCTATTGCTATTACTGTTGACATTATGGAGGTTAGTCTGACACAGCCCACGTCTCACATCACAGCTCTTAACTCACCTCCGCTTGATGTCCAAATGCTAAGCTGGGACGGACCGGGTTAGGACCAGATGACGCAGCTTTGACCCGTGGAGACCCACATTTTGCTCCTCCAAAGAGAGGGACTCTGATGGACCCATCTCCTGGAATCAGGACCCCACACCACTCTTGACCAAAACAAACATTTTACTAAGTTCTTTGGGGCGGGGGCGGGAACTGATGAAAAACAGCGGATGAAAATGCTGATCTTATTCAGCCTGATTGAAAAACCTCCTAACATTTTGAAAGCAGGTAAGGCACTTTTTATGCCCCGCCCACAATTTCTCAAGTATACAAAAGAAGAAGAAGAGGAAGCTCGGAGAACCGGCGAGTCCGTCTTGGAAAGCCGGAAGCCCCCTCTTCCTCCTCCAATGGCCTTTCATTTGCCAAGATGGACGCTCAGCTCTCTCTCCAGCCCCACCACAAACTGGTCGTTCAGGAAGAGCAGCTGTCCGTGAGGCAGGAACTTCTCCAGGACGGCCTCCGTCCGGTCGGCCTTCAGGAGCACATCGCTCCCCGTGGACAGAAGCTTCAGGTGCTCCAGCAAGGCGTTCCCCAGGAGTCTCAGGGTGCCCTCCGCAAGCATCAGGTTTTCATCGGGGTCACAGACCAGAGCAAATGCCAAGCCCTGGACCCCCAACCAGAGCACCGTTTTGTCCTCAGAGAAGGGGTCTCCTGCAGGGAGGCGGAAGACCCCGAATGGGGTCTCCTGAAGAGAAACGGCTTCCTCGGGCAGTGGCTGGTGAAGGTGCTCGGAAGGACGCTTCCCCAAGAGGCTCAGCTGCAGCCTGTATGCCGTTCCCACCTGTCTGTGGACACAGAGGAAGACAGTGGTCACATTTTTTTTTGTGGGAGGGGGCTTCCCTCTTACAGTTGCTATTTCAATGGGGGGGAGGAAGAAGAGTTTAGAGGCAAGGACGTGAAAGCCCCTTCCTTCCTTGGTGGGAGGGGGGCATCTCTCACAGGAGACAGACACCCTCCCCCCCCCCCCTTTGGAGAGATGTGCCCTCCAAGGCTTGTCAAAATCTTGATTAAAATCTTGTGCAGTTTTCAGGCTAAGGCTGAAGTTGCTTCAGAAAGGGAGAGGAGAAAAGAGGAAAGGAAGGGAGGGGAGAAGAAAGAGGGAAGGGAAGAGGAAAGGAGGGGAGAGGAAGGTAAGGAGACGGAAGAGAGAGGATGGAGAGAGGAAGGGAGGAAAAATGGAAGGGAGGGAGGGAAAACTAGAGAAGGAAGGAAAGATGAAGGAGGGAGGGAGGAAAAACTAGAGAAGGAAAGATGAGGGAGGAGGGAAAATAGAGAAGGAAGGAAGGAAGGAAGGAAGGAAGGAAGGAAGGAAGGAGGGAGGGAGGGAGGGGACCACCAGCCTCTCCCTGCACACGAGACCCTCCCGGGAGATGGTGGGGCGCAGCATTAGCTGCCTTCAGGCCAACAGCCTTGGGACCCCCGAGGGGCGTCGCTGCGCATCCCTCCACCCTGCTGCGCCCCAAAGGAGGGATGCCCCGGCCTTGCTCTCCCCCACAACCCCCGCCTTCACCTGGCCACCGTCCGCAGGCGCTCCTTCTCCGGCCGCGGGGCGTCTGCCGCCCCTCCGGCCGCGAAGACTCTGCAGAAGAGGAGCCGGCAGGGCTCGGCATCCTCCCCGGGCCGGGCGCGCAACGTGTGGATCAAGAAGGCGCGGACCATGGTGGGAGCAGGCTGAGCACGCGCGCGTGTGTGTGTGTGTGAGAGAGAGAGAGAGAGCGAGAGCAGGGGAGGGGGCTGCAGGGCAAGAGCGGAGGGGGAGGGGGGGTTACAGTCTGGCTAGGGCACCCCTTAGACGCCTCCCCGGCACTCCCGCCCCCCCAAGAGCGACCGTCGGGGGTGCAAAGCAGGACGGGGGGGGGAGACAGAAGCAGCCCCCCAAAAGCAGCAGCAGAGTTTCAGAGAGGGCAGGCTGCAGGGGACGCCCCCTCCTCTCTGGCTCCCTCCCGCCCGATGCAGGACTCTCCCTCCTGGCCCCCGACGTGCAAGGGGTCCCCGGCTGCGGGGGGGGGGCGGGGGCGCAGCAGACTCTGGAGGCGTCCAGCTGCGGGAACGACCGTCGCTCTACGCGGGGATCCGGAAGCCGAGACTACATTTCCCGACGGGCCGCGCGCTGGACCGGAAGTGGAGTTAGACCAGCTTGGAAAGCCCTCGAGGAGTGTGGGGGGGGTGAAAGTATTTATTCGCGCATGCGTTGAACCCCTCCGGCGTCTCAGCGAAAGGGGCGCGGCCAGGCGAGGGGGCGGGACTGATTTCAAACGAGTGCCGGGGAATCTCCTCCAATCACCAGAACGGGAGCGGAGCGGGCGGGGACTACAACCGAAGGCAGGGACTGCTTGGGAGTGCCAAAGGCGGGCCGACGCGGATTGGCCCGCCTCGCAGAGGGGGCGTGGCGCGGTGCCACTTCCTTCTTTGGCATGTCTGTCCTAGCTGCATAGGTAGTCCTCGCTTTACGACCACACTGGAGGCCAAAATTTCTGGTGAGGCATTTAAGTGAGTTTTGCCCATTTTACGACCTTTCTGGCTGCGGTTAAGTGAATCACCAGTTCCATTAGTAATGAAGTTATTAAGTGAATCCCTGCAGTTAAGTTAGTGACACGGTCGTTAAGTGAATCTGGCTTCCGCATTCACTTTGTCAGGTCGCAAAAGGGGATCACATGACCCCAGGACACTGCGACCGTCATAAGTGCGAATCATTTTCCTAACAGTGAAACCAATTAATCAGCGGAACAGCTTGCCACCAGAAGTTGTGGGTGCTTTTTAAGAAGAGACTGGACAGCCATTTGTCCGGAAGGGATTAGGGTTTCCTGGCAAGCAGGGGGCTGGACTACAAGACCTCCAAGGTCCCTTCCAAGTCTGTTATTCTGTTACATTCTATGAATGGTGACAGGCCCCTTCTGTAAGTTTTCTCGCAGAATTTCTGGCCGTTGACTGAATCCAAACTGGCCACTGAGCCGGGGGGGGGGGTTGGCAGCCAATGGTGGAATGTGGCTACCCGTTGTTTTTTCCCCACTCACTCTTACAAAGAAAGCGAGGCCACAGTCCCCAATCCGTTCCATAACCTAGCAATTTATTCAACTCTCCGATTACATCTCACGCATCGGGCAACTCAGCAAGGAGGCATTTTTACAAGGAAATTCACATTTGGGGGGGGGGGGTTTGCAGGAGGCTGGTAAATCCCAGCAACAACCAGCAGTACGATCTCTCAAATGCCCTCCCTCCCTCCCTCAGCAACGACCTCAACCCTAATTGGGTTAATTATCTGGCCTTTTTTTTTTTTTTCTACGAATCTGATCTGATTTCGGACACTTTGTGTGCTGAAATAATTAAGCCACCATTCAGATGTGGGGGGGGGAATTGCCCCCATGTCCCCGGAGGGGATGGGTGGGTGAAATCCTGGACACGTGGAGGGGGCTGGGTTGAGGGGCTGGCAAAAGCTTTCCCCCCTCAAGCGACATTGCTCATTTTCTCCGTCATGCCAACTGCTTTCTCCCACAAAGCAACCGTGGCAACTCTCCAGGGCAAGGAATAAGAGGCCTGATCCATGGAACATGACACGCGGACATGTGCCGGGAGACACCTCCCCCCCACACACACACACACAAAACAGCCACCCTGGCAGACCTCAGTGCCATCACCTCCGAAGGGAAGACCAGGAGCGGCTTCCCATGTTGGGGTGCATCGAACGGAGAGCACCCAACGAGGCCTTCCTTGCAAGGATTCAGAAAGCGCTTCAGCCCCTTCCATGGATTGCGAGGGGCAACCGTCCTGTGAAGCCCCAGAATTCTGACTCTGCAAACGAATCGGAGGGGTCTAGAGCCATCTGGGCCCAGCTGACGCTTTCCAGATGTGCGAGCCAGGGCTCTGGAAGGTCTCTCTGCAGCACATCTGGAAGGCCTGAATTGCTGGAGGCAGTTCTATCCTCAACCCCAGATAGCAAAGGGGGAATTTCTCACAGTGCAAGGCAAATATTTAGAAATTTGGGCTCACCTACTCCAGAATTATCCCCTTACTCCAAATTCCTTGCCTACTCTTCATGGACACCCCACTTCCCACTCCAAAGACTAATGCTTCCAGCCGTTTTCTCTGCCCCCCCCCAAATCCCCCCAATCTAGGAGAATTCCTCACCCTTCCTTCATTGCAAGTGAGTTTCACCTCTGGGATAAAATACTTTGCTTTTTCCCCCTCTCTCTTTCCATCCCTTCCCTTCTGCCATGACTTCAAGCTTACCATAAATTAAACTCAACACTGAAAGGGAACTTTTTAAACTTTTCACAGGCATATCTCCACAGACCTGGATTGGAAAGGGGGGAAAAAAAAGAGAGAGAGAAATAAGCAACAACCAAGAAACTAGCATTGATCACCACCAGCCTGGTACTAAAATAGTGGTTTTCTTTTTGTCGGTCAACGTTAAGAATGAATCTTCCTTAAAAAGAAAAACATAATAACTTATATTCTTTACTGTACGTTAACGGGAGCACCGAGTTCAAACTTGCCTCGAGATTTATTTATTTTTTTAACACGAAATGCTGCACATTGAAAAAGGCTTTGAGGATTCTGGACTCTACTGGAATTCCGCCTCCAGTTAAAACGGCGATTCTCAAACTGGACCACTTTGAGATGGGTGGACTTCAACTCCCAGAATTGGGGAATTCTGGGAGTTGGAAGTCCACCCATCTTAAAAGTGGCCCAGCTTGAGGGGGAAAAAAAAAACCGATCTAAAGACTCCGAGACAAAGATGGATGCACCAAAATTCACGGTAACTTGCATTTCAACTCCTATCAAAATAAAATGCCCCATTTCTCTCCCTGCCCTCCCCTCAAATCCCCATCCAACTGACACCCCCCCCCGCTACCCACACACCGGTGGCTCCCGTCTGAAAGTGTGCAACTGGGGGGGGAGGGGGGAGAAGCCAGCTTTGTGCCCGCCAGATCTTATCCGAATCATGGTGTATTTCTTTTTAGAAGTTTGGTTCATTGTTTGTTCGAGCTTTGCAACAGCAAAAAATGGACGGTTGGTGGTGGAAGGTCAGATCTGTTGGGACGCCCTCTTTAGCAAATGGAGGTTGCTTTGATGCCAAGGGTGGCAAACTTTAAGCAAACTTGGCTAGTTGCCTTGCCGTCTTCCTTAAAGCCAGCTGGACTCGACATGGAGCTGAGAACAGATTCTTCCTTCTTCGGCCTCTTCTCCCCTGGATGTGCGTTTCTTCTTCCCCGCACAATTTTTCCAGGGGAAGCCACGCGGCGTTAGCCGTGCAACGGAAATGTTTGTTAGCAACCCAGGAAAACCACGCAAGCATTTTGCATGGTCAAAAAAAACAAAGTTATAAAAAATGTCCCCTACCCCAACCAAACCCCAACCCCCCAAGGATGAATGGAGTCTCTCTCTTCCCATCTCAAGACATTTCTCTCTGAAACCAACTTGTACACCAACTTTGCTGCTCCTTTTTAAAAGCCGCTGCTGGCCAACCCAACGCAAAGGAGGTAAAGAGATTTGGGGGGGAGGGTCTGTTTTCAAGGAAGCCCACTCCTCATCCTAAATCTGGAATAAAGCTGAACAATCCCAGGTAGGGTCTGTGGGGGGGGGGAGGAAAAAAGCTCTCTTCCAAGTGGTAAACTGGGCGGACAGGGAGGTTGAGCAAGAGAGGAAAAGAAAAGGTTTCTTCCGCTGGCATATTTTGACTCGAGTTCGACAGATTGAGGCAAACGGATCTGAACGTTTTAAATCAAGGCTAGTTCTTGCTTCCAACGTGGACGCTGAGAGTGGAGGAAAGCTTGCGTTCAACTTAAAATGGACAACTTTAAAACAATGGAGAGTCTCCAGGATCAAGGTTTGTCCTCCCAGTCCTGCCTCGGAGGCCAAAATAAAAATGACCAATATTAAAAATGCGTCCTTAAGAGCAGGGGTCTCCAGCCTTGGCAACTTTAAGACTTGTGGACTTCAACTCCCAGAGTTCCTCAGCCAGCAAAGCTGGGAGTTGAAGTCCACAAGTCTTAAAGTTGCCAAGGTTGGAGACCCCTGCTTAAAAGAGAGTTATTTCCAAACTGGCTCAGTTCCAGCAATTGTAGAAACCAAGGTAGCTGATAGGCTTGGCTCCTCTTAATTCTTTCAAACTGGTCTGCACTACTGTTTTGCCATGGTTAGGTGGGTAGACGTCCCCTGTCTGCATGCAAGCTAACACAGTCTCTCCCCACTGATCTGCCCCAATGAAAAGAGTCCCACTCCGATGCTAAGTAAGCACTTAGTGAGATGCTCAGGAATCTCCTTCCGTTTTAAGCAATCTGTACTGGCACAAAGGTTACACAACCATACACACACACACACACACACACACACACACACACACACACACACACACACACACACACACACCTCCGGAGATACGTGGAAAAGATTGCAAGCTGGCTCCCGCCTTCGTTCTTCCTTCGCTCATCCTCAAGGAAGATGGGGCGAAAACCCAACGGGCCACGTTCACGTCTGCTCACAACCGGGCTCTGCAACGCACACTTTGCGTCGCGAGGACAGATGTTTCCCCACAGCTGCGTCCTTTGTTCTTCCTAAAAGGCACCCGAAGCTTATCGGAGGGAGGCGCGGATGGACTCTCGGATTCAAGAAAAATTCCCGCTCAACTTTGCCTGGACCGAAACCCGCAGAGCGTTATTCACAAGACTTTGCTGGCTTCCCTGGCATGTCGGATGGAGCAGAACAATGCCATCGTAAAATAAGGAATTTATATCCTGCTGTTCGACTGGTTGCAAAAAACGGAGCTTGCCAGAAGGGAACAGTCCAATTTGGGGAGAGATTTTGTATTCCTTTAGCCTTGCAGACGTCTGTCCTGGGTAGGTGCAGGCCGGGACATGCTCAGTCCTGGATATACGACAAAGATGCCCCATCCAACCTTCCTGCCCCCCCCCACCAATGCAAACTATTCTCCCCACCCCCACCCCATGCTTCTTCCGCCCCTCAGCAGTTCTGCAGACGATTGTAGAGTTCTCGTTTGCTCTTCTCTCCGGCCCACGTGCGGCTTTTCAGGCGAAAAGTGCGCAGGTCCTCCTTGAAATCCTTGTGGTGCATCGGGCGGTAGTTCTGTGGGTCGCAGTGACTCTGGGGAGGAGGAGAAGCAGACCAAAACATCAGCCCCCCTGAAAACAGCAATAGCACTTAAGACTTATCTACCGCTTCACGGTGCTCTACAGCCTTCTCTAAGCAGTTTACAGTTGCCCCATATAATCTGGGTCCTCATTTTACCGACCTCAGAAGGCCGAGTCAACCTTGAGCTGGTCAACTGCTGGCAGTGGGCAGAGTTAGCCTGCAATGCTGCATTCTAACCACTGGGCCACCATGGCTCTATCTGTCTGTCTGTCTGTCTACCTAACTAATCTATCTATCTATCTATCTAATCTATCATCTATGTATAGCAATATTACTTAGACTTATCTACCGCTTTACAGCCCACTCTAAGCGGTTTACAGAGCCGGCCTCTTGCCCCCAACAATCTTGGGTCCTCATTTCACTAGCCTCGGAAGGATGGAAGGACGAGTCAACCTTGAGCCCATCAGGATTGAACTCCTGGCTGTGGGTAGAGTCAGTCTGCAATGTGCATTCTAACCACTGGGCCACCATGGCTCTATATCTGTCTGTACCTACCTACCTCCCTACCTCCCTAATCTATATCTAATCTACCGTGTTTCTCCGAAAACACGACCCACCCCAATAATAAGCTCAACCCTAATTTTTTTGGGGTGGGCCTAATATTACCCCTACCCAGAAAATAAGCCCGGGGGGATGGGCGTGGCCAGCACAAGTGGTGGCACGGGCGGGGGGGGGGAACTGTCTAGCTGCAGCCCGCTGGCCCCTTGGGGCAGCGCAAATACCGCTTTTGCCCTTCTCTTTCTGGGCGCAGCGCTTCTGCTTGTTGGGCCGCTTCCCCGAAGCTGGCAGCTCCGTGGCCAGCTGCTTTGCTTTTTCCCTCTTTTTGGGAGGCTCGCGGGAGGCTTTTTGGCGAACGGGAGGAAAATGGGGAGGGGGATTTTCCTGCCTGTCGTCCATTCCTCAAGCTCAGCACAGACTGAGGGAAGGATGGCAGGCAGGAAAATCCCCCCTCCCCATTTTCCTCCCGCTCGCCAAAAAGCCTCCATTCCGAAAGCTGAAGGTTCGGAATGGAGGCGAGGGTACGTCCACGGCGCGTCCAGCTCACCGAGTCTGGCCTGCTGCACCTCAGAAAAAGTAAGACCGTCTTGAAAATAAGCCCAAGTGCTTATTTTCAAGTCTAAAAAAAAAATAAGACTCGGCCTTATTTTCTGTGAAACACGGTATCTATAGCAATAGCTCTTACTTATATACCGCTTCACAGTGCTCTACAGCCCACTCTAAGCATTTACAGAGTCAGTCTACCGCCCCAACAATCTGGGTCCTCATTTTACTGACCTCAAAGGACGCAAGGCCGAGTCGACCTTGAGGCGGTCAGGATTGAACTAGTTATAAGTTATAAACTGATTGAAAATGTCAGCCCTACGGTCAACCTTCTCAGGAAAACCAGAGAGGAAATACAGGCACCACATTTCCCCGAAAATAAGACCGGTCTTATATTTATTTTTGCTCCAAAAGACACATTAGGGCTTATTTTCAGGGAAATACGGTACTAAATACGTCCGTCCGCCTGACCAACTTAACTGGGGCTTATTTTTGGGGTAGGGCTTATATTACGAGCATCTTGAAAACTCATGCTAGGGCTAATTTTCCGGTTGGGTCTTATTTTGGGGGGGGGAGGAGAAATGGTAGTCCTTGACTTACAACAGTTCATTTAATGACCGTTCAAAGTCACAACGGCACTGAAAACTGTGACTTATGACCGTTTGTCACACTTACGACCGTCACGGCACCCCTAGTGTCACGTGATCAAAATTCAGACGCTTGGCAACGGACTCATATTTATGACAGTCACAGTGTCCCAGGGGTCACGTGATTCCCCCTTCTGCGACCTTCTGACAAGCAAAGTCAACGGGGAAGCCAGATTCACTTAACGACCGTGTGACTAACTTATCAACTGCAGTGATTCACTTAACAACTATGGCAAGAAAGGTTGTAAATGGAGCAAAATTCACTTAACATCTGTCTTGCTTAACAACAGACATTTTGTGCTCCATTGTGGTCGTATGTCGAGGACTACCTAAGACCAAGCTCTCCCTTCTTCTGGCTTTTCAGATTCCCCCGTTTAAAGCTGCCACGGAGGGAAAATGCAGGTTAAAAACAAAAACCGATATACCAATGCAGAGAGCAGAAATGACCCTTGCAAGAAACTCACCTAATATTGGGGTCAGATTCATATTTTAATGCAGAAGATTCTTCAAATGAATGTAACATTGAAAACGGAAGCTTTCTTTTTAGGACTAATGGATAAGGAATGTGGAAAAAAAATATCTGGAACTGTGTTATTGAAAATTCTTTAGAACTCTTTACAAACGGATTAAAAAAGCAATGGAGATGAGGAAAGTAACTGTTTTAAGTAAAGGACAATGAAAACTAAATATATCCAGTTTTGTTTCTTTCTGCTTGGAAACCACTTTTGACTTTGTGCTCAAGACGCAAAAACATGAAATTTTGACACTGGGATTTACTGACTAGTTTAGCAGTTTGTTATAGAAATGGCTAATACTAAGTACGTAAAAATAAAAAGTGAAAGCTGTGATTTTACTTTGTATTTTACGGCCCTGAAAAAAAGATGGAAGTCAATTTCTTTTTTTCTTTTTTTTTCCTTTTTCCATTCTCTTCTCTTATCCTTTCTTTCCCTTTCCCATTTTCTTTACCCTTCTCATTTTAATTTGTATTTTTGGTTACAATAATCTCAATGCATTAAAAAAAAAAAAAAAGAAGCTCACCTGATATTGGGGGAAAAATTCCTTATAACCCCCTTTCAAAATGTAGAGCTCTGGGTAGTGGAGAGAGGGATACGTATTACGACCACGGTCTTTCTCCCGAACAAAACGGCACCTTTGGGGATAAAAGACAAGGAGGAATAGCTGTTAGGACTCTGT
>QLTV01003268.1:157801-178143 GCA_003457575.1 Thermophis baileyi
CTCTCTCCCTCCCTCCCTCCCTCTCTCTCTCTCTCTCTCTCTCTCTCTCTCTCTCTCTCTCTCTCTTTCTCTCTCTCTCTCACACACACACAGAGTTGCTTTTACAATTGCCAAAAATGGCTGCCCTGGGGGTGGAATTCACTTCATAGTAAAGCCACTTCTCATTCAGCTCCTCTAAATCGCTGCTGATTTTCTTAATATACAAAAAAGGGAGAAATGGGAATTGGGTGCTTAATCTGGAACATAACCCACTTTGTGGGAAATCGGAGCGCTTTGATAAGGAGCCAGTTGTCTTCCAACGAATCGAAAATTGTTTCTTTCTAAGCAGGCATCTGCAGATTAGAGGGAAATGGCTGCCTCTAGCTTCATTAATCTCAGTAATTAATCCCCATGTAGGGATTAATTATTTCTGATTTCTGTGAAATATCTGGAGGGGTTTCTGAGTGAAGGGCCCCTGAATTTAATTCGTTCGATACTGGGAGGTTCTGAAGCTAATGAATTTTGGGTCCCCTCCCTGTGTACATGGTGAGAACCTGCCTGGGGAAAATATGTTGGGCGAGGCAATTGCGAGGTGTGACAAGCAGGGGCCTGCCTGCCAACATTTTGTGTTGCAAAAACACAAAGCAGAGGGAATAATGACAGGATTCAAGGGCCTGCTATGAATGATGCAGAATGTATATATATACGGTATATATATATATATATTTATTGAAGCCTTCTGGGATTTTTCTGGGAAGCAAAAAAAATTTTTGCAACTCCTGCAAAAAAAAAAAAAAATTGTAAGAATTCTAAATGAAAGAAACAAACTACAAAAATGTCAAACAGATGGCAACAGAAAGTGCAAAAAAGAGAGAAGAAAAGAAAAAATTTCTCCTTCATCTCAGCAAATAAAAACAATTTTAATAGTAAAATACAGCATAACCATTCTTCCTGCCGTGGTCCCCTGTCTTAATTTAAAAAACAAAATAAAATAAACTATATACAGGTAGTCCTCAACTTACAACAGTTCGTTTAGTGACCGTTCAAGTTACAACGGCACTGGAAAAAGTGGCTTAGGACCGTTTTTCACACTTACGACCGTTGCAGCATCCCCATGGTCACGTGATCAAAATTCAAACACTTGGCAACTGACTCGTATTTATGACGGTTGCCGTGTCCCGGGGTCACATGATCCCCTTTTGTGACCTCCTGACAAGCAAAGTCAAGGAGGCGAGCCAGATTCGCTTAACAACCGTGTTGCTAACTTAACAATGGCAGTGATTCACTTAATGACTTTGGCAAGAAAGGTCGTAAAATGGGTCAAAACTCACTTAACAGCTGTCTCCCTTAGCAATAGAAATTTTGGGCCAGTAGGTCGAGGCCTACCTATCTATTTTCATCTGTTTATATTCCCTGTGGATCCTTTAATCCTTATGGATGTTTCTGTTCTTTCCATATGGATTCAAAACTGTTGCAGAAATCCACAGAATAACGAAATAAAGCAGGTAGAAATTCAACAGGTTGCAGCCCTGCTTAGGAAGAACTACGCCCTCCCTTCGTGTAGCCTATCTTTTTGGAGGGGCTGCTCCACCTCGCAGAGACATTGCAAGGTGCCCAGTCTTTCTTTTTATTTTTCCCCAAAGCAGTCTCTTCCTCTTGCTCCCAGAACGGCTGGGAATCATGGGCCCTGTCGTCCACACCTGGGCCCACCACTCCAGGAAGGGTCCTTCTGCTCCTTCTCCCAGAGGGAAGGAGGGGGGGAGCCTCGGATGCCCGCTGCTGCTAGGATGCACCAGTTGCCTAGCAACCCTGTTGTGGTAGCTGTGGTTGCTAGGAGCCCGAGAGAACTACGGCTCCCACAATGCCTCTCCTGAGATGGGGGGGGGGAGTAGAGAGGCTGGGGTTGCCATGGCTGCCCATGCAAACAATATGGCCGCCCCCAGCCCTGCTGGCTAGGAAGGAGCGTGCCAGCCCCGGGCAGAGGCACCATGGCCCACGGTGACCTGGACGAGGAGAGTCTCAATGACCTCTACAGCTGGGTGGATGGCATCCCTCTCTCCCGCCCGAAGAGGAACATCACCCGCGACTTCAGCGATGGAGGTTTGGGGGCGGGGGGGCAGAGGAGGAGGGGGGGCGTGAGTTTTGGGAGCCCCCATCCCCAACCGGGCGCCCTCCAGAGATGGCCAGTCTTCCTGCATCTTCCACCTCCATCTCTCCGGAGGGCGCCCGGTTGGGGATGGTTGGCCCCAACTGTTGCAGAAATCAGAGGCACCCTGGAGACCCCTCCCCTTTAAGCAGCCTGGGGTCCCCTTCCACCCCCTACCAATATCCACCCCCTTCCTCTGGGTCAGTGGATGGAGAGGATGTTCCTTGGGGTAGAGAGCCCTGCGTAAGCACCTGTGCAGGGAGGGTCTCGGGCAGTGGGGGTCTGCAGCGATGGGAAAGACCCCTGGGGCACCCTCAGGAGTTCTCCAGAGCCTCCACAGGGAAAGTCCTGAAAGAATTAGGGTTTCCCAAACTTTGTTTATGGACTTCAACTCCTAGAATTCCCCAGCCAGCGTTGCCACTGCTGAGAATTCTGGGAGTTGAAGTCCATTCACCTTTCATGGGTTGAGAGACGTTGAATTAGGACAAGGAGAGGGTGGGAATACAGTCCTCGACTTACGACCACAATGGAGCCCAAAATTTCTGTTGTTAAGGGAGACATTTGTTAAGTGAATTTTGCTCCATTTTACGACCTTTCTTGTCTCAGTTGTTAAGTGAATCACTGCAGTTGATGCGTTAGTAATCCGGTCGTTACGTGAATCTGGCTTCCCCCATTGACTTTGCTGGTCAGGTCGCAAAAGGGGATCACGTGACCTTGGGACACTGCGACTGTCGTAAATACGAGTCAGTGGCCAAGCCTCTGAATTTTGATCCCATGATACTGGAAAGGTCTTAACTCTGAAAAATGGTCCTAAGTCATTTTTTTCAGGGCTGTTGTAACTTTGAACGGTTACTAAACAAACTGTTGTAAGTCAAGGACTAGCTGTACAGGTATTTCTTGACTTACAACAGTTCATTTAGTGACCGTTCGAAGTTACATCATCACTGAAAAAAGTGACTTATGACCACTTTTCACACTTACAACCATTGCAGCATCCCGACAGTCGCATGATCAAAATTCAGACGCTGACTCATATTTATGACGGTCGCAGTGTCCCGAGATCACGTCATCACTTTTGCGACCTTCTGACAAGCCAAGTCAGTGGGGAAGCCAGATTCACTTAACAACCGTGTTCCTAACTTAACAACTGCAGTGACTCACTTAACAACGGCGGCAAGAGAGGCCGTAAAATGGAGCAAAGTTCACTTAACCACTGTCTCGCTCGGCAACCGTAAATGGGCAGATTCCATTCCAGTTGTATGTCAAGGACTTCCTTCTTTTTATCGCCCATCCAGTTCTGGTGGCCGAGGTGGTGAAGTTTTATTTTCCCAAAATGGTGGAAATGCACAATTACGCTCCAGCTAATTCCACACAACAGAAGCTCTCCAACTGGGGACACCTGAACAGGTGAGCATTTTAGAGGTAAAGGCAGCGTTCGGAATCCTCCACCCCAGATCGATAGGTATCGGCTGTTATCCATGGGGACCTGCCTTGCCAAAAATATGTGTAACCCTCTTCTCTGTGAATATTGATGTGAATATTGATCCACACTCAAGTAGTCCTTAGTTTTGTATGTATAAAATGAGTATGTATGTAAGTTAGTTAGTTAGTTAGTTTACTTTATTGTCATTGCACCTCATACAGTGAAATTAAATGTCATCTTCAGTGTACATTATAACTATAAAAATAAAACACAAACACACATCCTTCACATTCTATACAATTGAATTGAAACCCCCTGATATTGCATTAATATTGCACTATACAGTAGAATTCAATATAGTTACTGCTCTGGGATAGAAGCTGTTTTTCAGCCGTTTTTCATGTAAATGCAGGTCCTCAGGTTCTTTAAGTAATTGTTGTGGCCTGTCGGTTGCCGGCCCCTCCAGAAGCTGAATCAGAGGAGGAGGAGGAGGCATGGGAGTCAGGGTCAGCATCAGGGCAACCTGAGAGCTCCGCGGGGGAAGAGGGAATGGAGCTGGTAGAGAGAGAGAGACAGAGGCGGAGCCTGGGCCGTCCGTCAGCCCTCAGATGGAGAGTCAACAGCCCACAGGTCTGGAGGTGGCTGATGAGGAAGAGTAGGAACAGCTGGGTCCAGTGCCTGACGCGTGGATGCGCTGAAGGCAGAGGAGAGGAGAGCAGTAGAAATCTATGGGACGGTCCTTGGGACGGAAGAGCCACCGCTGCTAGCGAAGCCCCACCCTAGCTCTGGGGATAAAAGGCAGGGGGCGGAGATGAATAGGTGTGGCAGACAACTATTCATCTCCCTGCCGGACGGACTTGTTAGCCTGCGTTGAGAGAGAAACTTTTTGCCGGGGCTGCCGGCGCTCCTAATAAAGGAATCATTGAGTTCACTTCAGAGGGTTTGTTGTGTTTGGGGAGCTGGGTCAGAACAGTAATGCTGAATAATATTCCGAAGTTTGTAAAATAGTATTGACTAGATTTGAAAATACGAGAATGAATGATATATGATCCCCCACAGCAAAGAGAAGTAGAGATGGTTAAGCTGATTCTTTTATCCAAAGAAGAGAATATATATTAATTTTATTTTATTTTTTTATTTCTTTATTTTGAAATTGCTTCTGGATTTTGTGCTTACAAAGGAGGGGGGACAAATGAAACTTTGATTTTGCTTTTGTAAACTAGACGGGCTTATTGTTATAGCAATGGCTTGTACATGCTGTTGTGTAAAAGCAAAAAGTTGTGGTTGTATGTTGTTACCCTTCTACTGTGCTAAAGAGAGTCAGAAGTCGGTGCCTTTTTCTTTTCTTTTTCTTTTTCTCCCGGTGCACTACATCCCTTCTTTCCCCCTCCCTCTCTTCTTACTTTTTCATGCTTTTTTCCCCTTTGTTTTTGATACTTTGATAAACTAATTAAAAAAAAGTTAAATGGGAAAAGGTAGTCCTCGACTTACAACAGTTCATTTAGTGACCGTTCAAAGTTGCAACGGAACTGAAAAAAGGGACTTAGGACCATTGTTCACCCTTGTTGCAGCACCTCAGTGGTCACACAATCAAAATTAAACACTTGACAACTGACTCATATTTATGACGGTTGCAACGTCCCGGGGGCCCTTTTGCGATCTTCTGAGAAGCAAAGTCAATGGGGAAGCCAGATTCACTTAACAACCGTGTTACAGCAGCGATTCACTTAACAACTGTGGCAAGAAAGGTCATGGACACAATTCACTTAACAAAGGACTCACTTAGCAACAGAAATTTGGGGCTCAATGGTGGCCGTAAGTCGAAGACTACCTGTGCTAAATATTTTTATTTTATTTTTTTTAAATTCCCAGTGGGCCAAGATCTCTTGTCGTATGGGAAAGGTCTCCACCTGGTGTGTCAAATCCCGAACACACCAGTGACCCGCGGGGGTTGTGTGGGTGGACTCCCCTGCTCAGTTCCATGCCTCTTTTTCAGGAAAGTGTTGAGCAAATTGAATTTTTCCATTCCCGAAGACATCGTCCGGAAGATCGCGCAGTGCACCCCTGGCGTGGTGGAGTTGGTGCTGATCCCGTTGAGACAGAAGATTGAGGAGAAGCAGAAGCAAGCCAAGATGTCCACCACCTCTTACCAGGTCAGTAGAGCTATGACGAGGGTCAGTTGAGCAAACGTTGACCTCTTGAGGTCTTCTCCTCGCGTAGTCCACCCAACCATCATTCTTCCCCAACTTAACAAGTAGGCAGTGCCACAAGGGATGGCAACTCACCCGCAAAACTTCTCGCAAATCCCTCTGCAAAGAGCAGGGTGTGTTTCTTTGCCTGGTTGGGTGATTAAGGTTTTACGGGTAGTCCTCGGCTTACGACCACAATGGAGCCCAAAAGTTCTGTTGCTAAGCGAGACCGTTCTTAGGTGAATCGTACCCCGTTTCGCGACTTTTGGGCCACAGTGATTAAGTCAATCACTGCCGTTGTTAAGTGAGGAACCCGGGTTGTTAAGCGAATCCGGTTTCCCGAATGGCTTTGCTCGTCAGGTCGCAAAAGGGGATCACGTGACACACACACACACCCCAGACACTGCAACCGTCGTAAATACGAGTCCGTCGCCAAGCGTCCAGATTTGGACCTCGTGACCCTGAGGATGCCGCAACGGTCGTAAGTGTGAAAAGCGAGTCCTGAGTCACGTTTTCCAGCGCCGTTGTAAAATTGAACGGCCACTGAGCAAAAGGTTGTAAGCCAAGGACCACCCATGTCGTGCGGCGCAAGTCCTTCAAACCCCATGCAGAAACACAGAAACAGCGTTCAGCCTGATGTCTCGCCTCTCTTGGTTTCGACCTGGATCTCCCGTAGAGGAGATCACCACCATCCGAGCAGGAGATCCATGGAGATCCACCCACAGGGATCCATGCCTTGAAACCAGGTGGCCCTTTTTCAGCCTCAGACAGCAGGAGACGCGTATTTTAGCTCTGGGAAGTCGTCTCCCAGGGTGGCCCCATGTACAAACCGTTGCAGTAGTCAAGCTATGAAATGACCGGGGTATCAAGGACGGTCTGAAGGTCCCTCCCAATTGAGGAGCTCTCTGAATCCAGGCTGAAGGACTGATGGGAGGGGGAATAATAGCAAACGTACCCTCTCTCTCTTTTTTTTTCTTTTTATACCTCCCTTCCTTCCTCTTCTGCTTCTTTCCAGGGTCGGCCGCCAACTCCTCTGGGCTGCTGCAGCCTTTGCTCCTTCCCGACTCCAATGCCCCAGGTTTCTGCCTTTCGCCACCTTCCTTTTTACCTGCCTGGAGATACACCTTGCTGCTTTTCCTCTCTGTCTGTCTGTCTGTCTGTCTGTCTGAATCCAAGCCACGAGACAGGTGGGGCAGGGCGGGGCTGATCTTGACAGATGCTACTTCTTTTAAGGAAAAAATAAACTCTTCTTGAAAGTGTTGCTTCAAAGGGTCACACCTGGACCAGGAGTCTCCAAACTTGGCAACTTTAAGACTTGTGGACTTCAACTCCCAGAATTCCCCTGCCAGCATGGTTTAAGATGGGTGGACTTCAACTCCCAGAATCCCCCGGCCAGCATGCTTTGAGTGAACTTCAACTCCCAGAATTCCCTGGCCAGCATGCTTTAAGATGGGTGGACTTCAACTCCCAGAATTCCCCGGCCAGCATGCTTTGAATGAACTTCAACTCCCAGAATTCCCCTGCCAGCATGCGTTAAGATGGGTGGACTTCAACTCCCAGAATTCCCCGGCCAGCATGCTTTGAATGAACTTCAACTTCCAGAATTCCCTGGCCAGCATGCTTTAAGATGGGTGGACTTCAACTCCCAGAATTCCCCGGCCAGCATGCTTTGAATGAACACCAACTCCAGGAGTCTCCCAGCCAGCATGCTTTAAGATGGGTGGACTTCAACTCCCAGAATCCCCTAGCCGGCATGCTTTGAGATGGGTGGACTTCAACTCCCAGAATCCCCTAGCCAGCATGGTTTGAGATGGGTGGACTTCAGCTCCCAGAATCCCCCAGCCAGCACGGAGAGCCGAAGCCCACAAGTCTTAAAGTTACTGAGTTTGGAGACCCCTCACTGACCTGAACCAATGCAGATAGTCCTCGTCTTACGACCACAATTGAGCCCACAATTTCCGTTGCTAAGTGAAACACTTGTTAAGTGAGTTTTTCCCCATTGTACGACCTGTCTTGCCACAGTTGTTAAGTGAATCGCTGCAGTTGTTAAGTTAGTAACCTGGTGGTTAAGTGAATCTGGCTTCCCCCATTGACTTTGCTTGTCAGAAGGTCACAAAAGGGGATCACGTGATCCCGGGAACACTGCGACCGTCATAAATACGAGTCAGTTGCCAAGCATCCGAATTTTGATTAGGTGACCATGGAGATGATGCAACAGTCATATGAAAAAGTCACTTTTTTCCCAGCGCTGTTGTCACTTCACATGGTCACTAAATGAACTGTTGTAAGTCGAGGACTATTGTATTTAGTAGAAAGCAAAGTGCCAGGGAAATAGTTGTGTCTGTAGTTGCTGCTAGGGCTGCCACACCATCTTGTGGACCTTTAACAGTTGTGAGGAAAGGATGTTACCTGCCGTTGTGCATCGCATCACAAATGAAATTGTAACCTCCTGGGTCTCGTCCGTATTTATTATAGCACTGGGCGGGACAAGGGAACGTAGACTTACAGGTAGAGCTCTCCAGGGTCCTGAAATCCAGGATGCACATACAGGCAGTCCTGGACTTATGACCACAACTTAGCCCCAACTTTTTGTTGCCAAGCAAGACAGTTGTGAAGTAATTTTTGCCCCATCTTACGATTTTTCTTGTTAAGTGAGTCATGGCGTTGAGAATATAGAACATAGAATAATAGAGTTGGAAGGGAACTCGGAGGTCTTCTAGTCCAACCCCCTGCTCCAGCAGGAGACTCTCTACCATTCTGGACAAATGGCTGTCCAGTCTTTTCTTAGAAACCTCCATGACGAAGCACCCACAACTTCTGGTGGTAAGCAGTTCCACTGGCTAATTGTTCTCACCGTCAGGAAATTTCTCTTTAGTTCTAATTCTTAGTTGTGAAGTTAGGAACACCGTTGTTAAACGAATCCAGCTTCCCCATTGAATTTGCTCGTCAGAAGGTCGCAAAATGGGATCCCGTGACCCCGGGATACTTCGACCGTCATAAATACATTGCCAAATGTTGCCAAATGTCCAAATTTTGATCACGTGGCCATGGGGAACCATGGGGAGCGTGAAAAACAGCCGTGTCATTTTTTTCACTTAAGTTCGAACAATCACTGAACGAACAGTTGTAAGTTGTGAACAATCTGTAGTTTTGAGCCATACAGTACACACTTTTGTTGTAACTCGGACAAGAAACACCTAAAACAGTGATGGCAAACCTTTCGGGCTTCACGTATCAAAAATTAGGAAAAGTCTAACTTCTGTTGTGTGTGTGTGTGTGTCTCTCTCTCTCTCTCTCTCTCACACACATACACACACAAAGGAGAAAGATTTCGCTACCTTCCTCCTATCTAGGCCACCCTAAACAGTGGCACTCAGTGGCAGTGCCGAAGGTGGGACGGAGGCCGAGGTCCAAGCCTTAACTTCATCCTTCGTGCCACCACTTGTGGGGAGTCCAGAGGTCATGGGACAACCCCTCCCTCTCGTACAATGTCCGGAGGCCGCAGGAGAGCACACCCCGTTCTCACGTGGCCTCTGCAGCCTCCAAAAATCATGCAGAATGGGGCACACTTTTGAGGACAGTTGTCAGATAAACCGGGCCTGTCTCTCAAAACATCACGGCGTGTCACCTTTGACACGCGTGTCATAGGTTCACCATCACTGATCTAGAAGTGTGCACTTCCCTGCACCTCCCCAGGCCTAATGCACCAGAATTATGTCATACGTTGCCTGTCCTGGGTGTGCTGAGTCATGTTGACTAGTGGTCGTTGACTTCTTAACAATGTGACGCCCCCTTAGAAGCTCCATGAGTAAGTTTAAACTTGGACCTGAGCTCGGCTGGAATAAAGAAAAGAATTAGCCGAGGAAGGACTATGTTGAGCAGGGTGTCAAATAGCAGAGGAGAGAGATCCGTTGTTTTGCTCCGAAAGAAAGGCTCTCTTGGCAGAGAGGTTCCCCGAAGGGTTGATAACCTCCTTGGAGCTCCCATCTAACCAACGCTGGGGCTGGAGATTTTGCAGAGCTTCCCAAGAAGGCTTGGAAACACACAAGAGGTCCACCAGGAGGAGAAAGAAAAGAGGCCACTTGTAAACCAAGGATAACCCAAAGGGAGATCATCCGTGGCACCGCTGGTTATCCGTGGATCCTTCCCAACTCAGAAAAAAACAAGGCAGTTGCTTGCTGGCAGTTAATAAAAGTGGAGCTGAATCTAAGGGAGAAAAGTTGGACCACAACGCTTGTCGCCTTGGAGGTTTTGGTCCCAAAGGTGCTTTTTCAAAAGGCAGCCGGACTTCCTTTGTTTTTCCTGGAAGACCTTTCGCTTCTCATCCAAGAAGCTCCTTCGGTTCTTCAGTTCAGCGAAACGTCTTCAGGGAAAACTCAAGAATGTCCTAGGACCGTGATGGTGAACCTATGGCACGCCTGCCAGAGGTGGCACGCAGAGCCCTCTCTGTGGCCACGTGCGCCGTCGCCAGCTGCTCTTCCGGGTTCCGGCGCACATATGTGCACCGGCCAGCTGGTCTTTGCGTGAAGACCAGGTGGCTGGCGCGCATGCATGCGACAGAATCCAGAAGAGCAGCTGGCCGACATGCACATGCGCATCGGCCAGCCGCTCTCTTCCGGGTTCCGGTGCTCCGGCGCGCGCGCACGCACACACATGCACACACTCCAGTTTCAGCACTTGGTGCCGAAAAGGTTAGCCATCACTGTCCTAGGAGATGCTCTCTGAGGTCTTCTCACAGACGTTTCCTTACCCAAACTAGGTAACATCATCGCTGCTAGTCTAGCTAGTCTAACACTGATGATGTTACCTAGTTTGGGTAAAGTTAATGGTGAAGCCAGATTCACTTAACAACCCTTTTTCTAACATCACAACTAAGAACTAAGGAGAAATTTCCTTAACGGTGAGAGCAATTAACTGACGGAATGGCTTGCCTCCAGGAGTTGTGGCTGCTCCATCACTGGAGGAAGCAGAGATTGGACAGTCACTGGTCTGAAATCATATAGGGTCTACTGCTCGAGCAGGGGGTTGTACTAGAAGACCTCCAAGGTCCCTTCCAACTGTATTATTCATTTCAACCCTGAGCTGCAAATATTCTCCTTTATTGGTCAAGAAAGTCCAGTTGCCTTTTGAAAGAGCACCTAGTGAGGTTATCAGTGACAGTAGCACTGATGAGGATACCTGGTTTGGTAATGAAACATCACCAAGGAACTCACAGTCCTCCTCCTCATAACCCCCACTCCCTTCTAGCACTGATGGTGTTACCTAGTTGGGTCATGAAATGTCTGTAAGAAAACAGCCAGGGACCCGACAATTCAACCCTGAGCTACAAATATCATCCTTTGTTAATAAAAAAAAAAGAGGACTGTTTAAGAGTCCTCTCCAAAGAACGGAAATGTCTTTACTGATTGACCCTCCCCCGCACCTCAGCCTTGAGATCTGGAGACATGGGCAATGCCAAAAATGAAGAATCTTGACTTCCAACAGACAGTGTTGCTTCGTGGTGGCCAGTCATCGAAAAGGGATTTGCCACCATCTTTTTCTGAGATTTTTTTTAAAAAAATTATCAGTTTAGCCAATAGGACTGGCGCCTTTTGGTGGCCTCCCTTCCAAAACCTAACCAGGTCTAACCCTGCTTAGCTTCTGAAAGGCCACCCAAGGTTGACCAGCTGCTGCCCTGTAGCTGAGCTGAAAAAGGAAGGGGTCCCTCAAGGAAACCTCAAAGCTCAATGACTTCAAGGTGGTCAGCAATGGAGACCCCACACCTGTCTCCCCTCCTCTGCGGGAGCCTCAGACCTGTGCTGAGGACATACAGGTAGCCCTCGGGTTTCCCTGCTTCGTTTAGTGACCATTCTAAGTTACAACATCACTGAGAAAAGAGACCGGTTTTCACTCTTATGGCCATTGCAGCATCCCCGTGGTCACGTGATCGAAATTTAGAATGCTTGGCAACTGGCATGTACTTATGACGGTTGCAGTGTCCCGGGGTCACGTGATCCACTTTTGCGATCTTCTGACAAGCAATGTCAATGGGGAATCCAGAGGCACTTAACGACCGTGTGACTCGCTTAACAACTGCAGTGATTCACTTAACAACTGTGGTGAGAAAGCTTGTCACCTGGGGGGCAAAACTCCCTTAGCAACTGTCTCGCTCAGCAACAGAAATTTTGGGCTCAATTGTGGTCGTACGTCGAGGACTGCCTGAAGGGCAATAAACCCCCTTCTGTTGGAAGAAATCGCTGCCTGGAAATCTCTCCTCTGGCCTTCAAGCCCCCCCCCCCAAGACAAGCGCTTCCAGGCCTCCGTGACTTCACGGGCTTTCCGTGCAGGGCAGGGCACCGGTCTGTTTCTGTGACTTCCCTGATCTTGCAAGGAGACTCTCTCCGGAATGGCAGGTTGAGAAAAGGGCGCTCTTGGTATGGCGGAGCAGGGAGGGAAAGAGGAGGGGGGTCTGTAGCGTTCGATGTGCAAGCCTCTCTTCCTCTCTCTTGAAACAGGACCTGGGCATGCGTGCCATTGTGGAAGAGAACAACTACATGGAAACAGGTAAGCGCACGAAGAGCAAAGGTGTGCTGTTCTGACCCAGCTCCCCAACCACGACAAACCCTCTGAAGTGAACTCAAAGATTCCTTTATTAGGAGCCCCGGCAGCCCCGGCAAAAAGTTTCTCTCTCACCGCAGGCTAACAAGTCCGTCCGGCAGGGAGATGAATAGTTGTCTGCCACACTTATTCATCTCCGCCTCTTGCCTTTTATCCCCAGAGCTGGGGTGGGGCTTCGCTAGCAGCGGTGGCTCTTCCTTCCAAGGATCGGCCCACGGATTTCCACTGCTCTCCTCTCCTCTGCCTTCTGCACATCCACGCATCAGGCACTGGACCCAGCTGTTCCTCCTCTTCCTCAGCAGCCACCTCCAGGCCTGGGGGCTGTTGACTCTCCATCTGAGGGATGATGGATGGGTGTTGTCTCTCCCTCTGAGCGCTGACGGACGGCCCAGGCTCCGCCTCTGTCTCTCTCTCTCTCTGCCAGCTCCATTCCCTTCTCAGATTAACAGGATTGGAAGGGACCTTGTAGGTCATCTAGTCCAACCCCCCGCTCAAGCAGGAGACTTCCCCCTCGGAGTTCTCAGGTTGCCTTCATGCTGGCCCTGACTCCCACACCTCCGCCTCCTCCTCTGATTCGGCTGCTGGAGGGGCCGACAGGCCACAACATGGGCGAAGTTTTAGGGTGGGCAAGGCTAGGATGCCCTCCCTGCCATTTGCAATGCTTTATTCCCCGTCGATGGAGGCATTCGGACAATAGGCTCAACCTGGTTCTTGAATACAGGTAGTCCCTGGCTCTCAACTGTTCGTTTAACAACTGTTCACAGTTGCAACAATGCTGGAAAAAAGGGACTTTTATGACTGCTGCAGCATCCCTCGGTGCCGTGATCCAAATTCGGGCGGTTGGCAATCAACATGTATTTACAGATGGTTGCCATCCCAGGGTCACGTGACTGCCATTTGCCACTTTCCCAGCCAGCTTCAGGCAAGCCAAGTCAACGGGGAAGCCGGATTCGCTTAACGACTGCAATGATTCGCTTAACGACCACAATGATTCATTTGAGCCCCGTGGCCAAAAATGGCCGTAAAATTGGACGCGGCTCACTTAACAACCAAGCAATGGAAATTCTGATGGGGTCGTAACTTGAGGACGTCCTGTACTGTCTTTTCTGACATTATGCCGAGAACCTAAACCAAAATGGATTGAGCTTGGATAAAAGCAAGCGCGCCTTCCCAAAGCCAACCAAGGTGTAGACTAACCATGGTTAACGTGTGGTCTGGACACAACCAGTCGTTAGTTTGAGTTGCCCTTGCCACCCCACGGTTGGTTGGTTGGTGGCTGAGTGTGTTATGGCAACACAACTGAGCTCCTACACACCCATATCCTCTTGTATCGGGAATGGTAGGTGTCATATACTGGACTGAAGAGGGCGTCTTTGAAGGAAGCTGCAACGAATGAGCCAGTTTGTCTAGTGCAGGGGTCAGCAACCCGCAGCTCTGGAGCCACATGTGGCTCTTTCATCCCTCTGCTGCGTCTCCCTGTTGCCAGTTGGCTCCACAATTGATAGGGCTTTCGGTTAGGACAGGTAGAGGAAAAAGGACGCCGTGCAGGAGGAGACTCTATGGTGGGGGAACCAGATTTCCAGTGGGCAGAGGAAGAAGGATGCCACGCTAGGAGGAGACTCTATGGTGGGGGAACTGGACTTCCGGTCGGCTCCAGAATTGAACGGGGGGCTTCCGGTTAGGACCTTTGTGGCTCTTTGAGTGTTTAAGGTTGCCGACCCCTGGGCTAGTGGTTAAGCCACGGGTGTCAAACTCGCGGCATCACGTTGTTGTCACGTGACGTATCGTGACTTTAATCCCCTTCGCTAAGTGGGTGGGCGTGGCCAGTGTGGGACACATCAGGATATAGGATAGGATAGGATAGGATAGGATAGGATAGGATAGGATAGGATAGGATAGGATAGAATAGAATAGAATAGAATAGAATAGAATAGAATAGAATAGAATAGAATAGAATAGAATAGAATAGAATAGAATAGAATAGAATAGAATAGAATAGGGTAAGAAAGAAATTAAAAAAGAATCAATACATTGCTGTGAATTATATCATATACCAAAGGGTATTAGTACTCAGAGATCAATCAATCAATCAATCAGAACAGAACAGAACAGAACAGAACAGAACTGGGAGGGACCTTGGAGGTCTTCTAGTCCAACTCCCTGCTCAGGCAGGAAACCCTCTACCACTGCAGGCAAATGGCTGAGGAGTCCATGGGGAATTCTGACTTATAGATACGGGGTGTCGAATGGGCTTTCTTGGGAGCCCCCCCCCCCAATCTCTCTTTGGCATTTCACAGGCTACACTTCGAAGTCCCTGCCCAACAGCACCGGAGGTTACACCAAGGACTCTCCTGGCTCAGAAAGGTGAGTATCTGAGGTTGCCCTCTTCAGGTGGGTGTCTTTGAACCCCTGACCCAAAAATCCGGCAGGTGGGGGTGGATTCGAGGGGCCACTTTTCTCCTTTTCTGCCCTGTTGAATTGCAGCCCAGGGAAATCAGAGCAGCGGAATACAGGTAGTCCTTGACTTATGGCCGCCGTTGAGCCCCAGATTTCTGTTGGTAAGCGAGACGGTTCTTAAGTGAGTTTTGCCCTGTTTTGCGACCTTTCTTGCCACCATTGCTAAGCGAATCACCACAGCTGTTAAGGTAGTAACCCGGTTGTTAAGTGAATCCGGCTTCCCCCTTGACTTTAGTTGTCAGACGGTCGCAAAAGGGGATCACGTGACCCCGGGACACTGCGACCGTCATAAATGTGAGTCAGTTGCCAAGTGTCTGAATTTTGATCCAGTGAGCCCGGGAATGCCGCAACAGTTGTTAAGTGTGAAAAACGGCCAGGTCACTTCTTTCAGTACTGTTGCGACTTCGAACGGTCCCTAAACGAACGGTTGTAAGTCGAGGACTACCTGTAAAGCAGGCTGCAGGCGAATGCCCTTGAGGGAGAGACGGGCAGATGAAGATGGAGGGATGGCTGGATTCTGCACAGCTTCCCAGGACTTCTTCCAGGGAAAGGTGGTGGCAGATGGAACTCCTTGCCACCAGATGCCTCTAAAGGGGGTTTCAGGCCATTCATGGAAGCGAAAAGAGCCAGGCTGGTGGATAGACCATGTTAAGATGTCTGTCAAACATCAGGAAAGGAGAAAATGGCTGTCCTTCTTCCTCTGAGTGGAGAGTCTTGAACTCAGTTCCCTAGGATGGGAAAGGGGGTTCTGGGGGGGTCTTCTCTGCATGCAATGGGGAGGAAGTCCACAATTTGGGAGACGTTCTTCTCCCTATAACTGTTTTCCACTTGCAGGGGTCTCAAGGGCTACCCGGTGCCTCTACAGACGGATGCCAACCTGCGTCTGCACCTGGCCGAGCGGGAACAGGCCCTGCTGGCTTCCCAGGAGACCATCCAGGTGAGGGCAGGATGCATCCCGCCCGGCACCCACTGATGGTGCGGGGGCTTGGCTCAGACACCTCCCTCTCCCCACATCTTGTGGGTCCCGCGGCCCTGTCGGCTTCCCCACACTTGCCGAGGGCAGAGACTTCCCGAGGTCCCTGCAGGGACAATCATAAGCTCGAGGGAGAGAAAGTGACGGGAGAGAGAGGCAGTTGGGTCTAGTGGTTAAGGCATCAGGTGTTCTGACCCAGCTCCCCAAACACGACAAACCCTCTGAAGTGAACTCAAAGATTCCTTTAATTAGGAGCGCCGGCAGCCCCGGCAAAAAGTTTCTCTCGCAGGCTAACAAGTCTGTCCGGCAGGGAGATGAATAGTTGTCTGCCACACTTATTCATCTCCGCCCCCAGAGCTAGGGTGGGGCTTCGCTAGCAGCGGTGGCTCTTCCGTCCCAAGGACCGGCCCATAGATTTCCACTGCTCTCCTCTCCTCTGCCTTCTGCGCATCATTATCACTTTTGCTGTTTGAGTTGTATACATTTTTTCTACCATTTTTACAAATTTCCCTCCAAATTTCATATTTTTTAATTGCGTAATAATAAATTTCCAATTTAAATTATCAAATGCTTTTTGGGCGTCTAGGAAAACCAGTGCAACTTGTTTTTCCGGGTGTGCCTCGTAATACTCTAACGTGTTTATTATAGTTCTCATATTATTTTTTATCTTTTGGGGAGAAACCCGTTTTGATCTGAATGAATACATTCGTTTAAGACTCTTTTAACTCTTTCTGATATTATCGAGGCGAATATTTTATAGTCCGTATTTAGTAATGAGATGGGTCTGTAATTTTTGATTTGTTGACGGTCCATATCTTCCTTTGGAATGAGGGTAATAAATGCTTCTGTCCATGTTGTTGGTAATTTAGCTTCCTCCAGCGCTTCATTGAATATTTCTAATATTAACCATTCTAACGTTTCTTGTGTATTTTTATATAACTCGACAGGGATTCCATCCGGGCCCGGTGATTTATTATTTTTCTGCTTTTTCAATGCCACTCCTAGTTCCGTTGCAGTAATTGCTCCATTTAACATCTCTCTTTGCTCTTCTGTAATTTGATTTATGTTCAGTGCATCTAAGTATTGTTTGATCTTGTTCTCTGCAATATTATCTTGGGAATATAACTTTGTGAACAATTTTTGTATTATATTCTTTTTTTCTTCCCTTCTGTGCTGAGTCACTCCTTTCTCATCTTGAAGTTGGTATATTATTCTTTTCTCCTTTTCTTTTTTTAGTTTGTATGCTAACCAATGTCCTGGTTTATTCGCGTGTTCGAAAATTTTTTGTTTTGCCATCTTAATGTTCTGTGCCAATTCTTCTTGCATGGTCAGGTTAAATTTGTGTTTTATGAGATCTCTTTTTTCTTTTATTGTATTATTTTGGGGCTCCTTCTGTAATTCAAGTTCCACTTTTTTAAGTTCTTCCTGTAATATTTCTTGTTGTTGTTTTCTTTTCTTATTTTTTCTTGCCATATAGGCTATTGTTAGTCCACGTATATAGGCCTTTGTGGTGTCCCACAGGTTTTATGATGATGTATCTTCTTTTTTATTTACCATGAAAAATAATCTCAATTCTTTCTCTAACATTTGTCTATATTCTTTATCTTTTAGTAAATTTTGGTTCATTGTCCATCTCTTTTTCTTTTTCTGTCCTTTCCATATTATTTTTATTGGGTTGTGATCCACCCAATTGTTAGTCTCTATTTCTATTTCTTCTTTATCTTTTTGCAATCCCGGTGTCACCCATGCCATATCGATCCTTGACCAAGACTGGTGCGGATTTGAGTAAAATGTGTATTGACTGTTTGTCCCATGTATTTCTCTCCAAGCATCCTGCAAATTTAATTCTAATGTAATTTCAAAGAATGATTTTGGCAGCGTGTTTTTCTTCTTATTATTTTTCTTGTTGCTTTTATAATCTTTTTTAGTGTCCATAATTGCATTAAAGTCTCCAATTATGCATATATTTTCATATTCCGTTTCCGTTATTTTGTTATGTAATTTTTTATAAAATTCATGTTGATTATTACTTGGTGCATATATTATCGTAAGTAACATTTGTTTTTGCTCTGTTTTTAACTCTATCATTAGCATTCTACCCTCTTCATCTGCATATATTAGTCTTGATTTTATTCTTTCTTTAACGTATGTTGCAATTCCTCTTTTTTTATGTGTTAGTGTTGTATAAAGTTTTCCTATTTTTGGATTTTCAAGTAGTTTACTATGTTCTTTCTTAATATGTACTTCTTGTAAACATATCACATCTATATCTAGTTTCTGTA
Organism: Thermophis baileyi; assembly: GCA_003457575.1. Lineage (NCBI taxonomy): Eukaryota > Metazoa > Chordata > Lepidosauria > Squamata > Dipsadidae > Thermophis > Thermophis baileyi. The sequence goes on from QLTV01003268.1 coordinate 175,848, forward strand.
ATTTTGCAAAGGTTTGCATTCTTTTCTTTGGTGAGTTTAGTCCATTTATATTTATAGAAAGCATTTTGATTTCCTCTTCCATTTTTACTTATTTTGTTTTCTTGTGTTTCTTGTCTCCCTCTGTACTCTCCCTCTTGCGCCTTCAACTCATTCTCTTTCCTGTATCCTTTTTTCTTCTCTCTCCCTCTCTTTTTCTTCTGTTTGATCTTCTTCCTGGCTTTTACTCTCCACCTCTTGTCTACTCTCTTCTCTGTTTTCTTGTTCCTCTTCAGTTGTAAGATGATGCTCATAGAATTCTTGCGCTTTATCCAACGTATCTATTTTCAATTTTTTTTCTTGTCATGTAACCAAGATGCCTTCCGGCACCAACCACCTAAACATAACCTTGTGTTTGACTAATTGAGTTGTTAGAAACTGGTACTGTCTTCTCTGATTTCTCACCCTCCGTGGTATTTGTTTCAATGTGATTATTTCTTTCCCTTTGTATGTTATCGGTTCCTCCCTCATTTCTTTTATAAATTTCATCCCTTATTGTTCTCTTAGTAATCCTTATGTGTACTTCTTTAGCTAATCTGTATCTTCGCGCATAATTTGTGTGCACTCTGTACACTTCGTCTATATCTCTTCTTATGTCTTGTTTGTCTTTTTGTAGCAGCTCTGCGAAGATCTCTGCCATTTTCTCACCCAGGTCTTCCTCCTTCTCTTCCATGATATTTTGGAACCTTAAATAATAGGATGCCTTTTCCATCTCGAGGAAGACGATGGATTCTTCGAGATCTCTGTTTGCCAGCATACATTTTTGCTCCACTGTTTCCATTTTTCGGTCTACTTGTTCCATTTTTGTTTCTACTGTTTTTATCCTCTGTTCATTTTCTGTGATAGCTTCTTGGATGTTCCCTATTTTATCATCCTCCCTTCTTTCTCTGTGGAGGAAGAGCTCTTGGCCAAGAGTTACCTGGACGGTTAGAAAGCAGCATCTCACAAGGAACGAGGAAGGGCTCCTCGGGTTTCAGGGGCCACGGGGTCTTGGGTCCTTGAGCTGCTGCTTCTGAGGAAAGAATAGAATAGAAATAGAAATAGAAATAGAAATGGAATGGAATGGAATGGAATGGAATGGAACGGAACGGAACGGAACGGAACGGAACGGAACGGAACGGAACGGAACAGAACAGAACAGAACAGAACAGAACAGAACAGAATAGAATAGAATAGAATAGAATAGAATAGAATAGAATAGAATAGAATAGAATAGAATAGAATAACAGAGTTGGAAGGGACCTTAGAGGTCTTCTAGTCCAGCCCCCTGCTCAGCCAGGAAACCCTCTACATTACAACTTCTCCTCTTAGATTCTGCAGATGAAAATCCGCCGATTGGAGCACCTGCTGCACCTGAAGAACGTCCGGATCGACGATCTCTCCCGGCGCCTGCAGCAGGCGGAGCCCAAGCGGAAGTGAAAGCCCCCTCCCAGCTGTGGTTCTCCAGACCATTTCCGGCCATGCCGGGCTCCCCCCGGGTCTTTGAGCGCCCACCGCTTTTCTTTGCAGTCCTCCAGCCCGGCTGAGATGTTGGAAGAAGACCCTCCGTGGAGGTCTTCTGGTTTCAAAGGGCAACCTTAGCCCGGCCAGCGGCCCCAGCCCAGCCCAGGAGAGACCGTACCCAGAGGAAAGAAGGCCGAGTGACGTCCAGTCAGTCGGCCACGTTCTCCAGGAGAGCCCAGGAGAATCCAGGCCCCTCCAGTCCCCATCTCCAGGCACCATCGTGTCTGCCTCCTGGAGTTGCAGGAGACCTCAGGAAAAATCCTCCTGCTTGTATCTCTAGCCAACCAGGCAAGGAGGCCACGATAACGGTTGAGATGAGCTTTCTGGCATCTAAGAAGAGCTTCGGGAAGAGTAGAATCCTTAGCCAGGATTTCCCCAGATTTGGCTCTGTTGGGAGGCCAGAAATTGGCTTGGATTCTCAGCCGCCTCCCCCTCCTCCTCCTCCCCCTCCTCCTCCTCTTCCTCCCTTCTAGCAATGATGATGTTAGCTAGTTGGGTCATGAAACATCTACAGGAAAACAACCAAGTTCAGAGAGACCCAAGGACCCCACAGTCCTCCTCCTCCCCCCACCTTTCTTCTGAGGTTCAGGCTCTTTCCAAGCCACCCTACCTGCTGTTCTCCTTGCTGATGACTCCGGAAGAGAGAAGAAACCCTCCAGGATGGCTGAGGATGGAGTTATGGGCAGCCAGGAGGACCGCAGAGTTGGTCCCTTCCAAGATGAACTCTTGAGCTCCATCTAAGGGAGGAAAATCCTGG
>QLTV01003268.1:202848-220757 GCA_003457575.1 Thermophis baileyi
AGACGTTTCATGACCCAACTAGGTAACCTCATCAGTGCTAGAAGGAGAGGGGTTTGCAGAGAGGAGGAGGGGGAGGAAGAGGAGAACGACTGTGGGTCCTTGGTGGCCTCTGAGTTTGCTTGTTTTCTCGCAGACGTTTCATGGCCCAACTAGGTAACCTCATCAGTGCTAGAAGGAGAGGGGTTTGCAGAGAGGAGGAGGGGGAGGAAGAGGAGAAGGACTGTGGGTCCTTGGTGGCCTCTGAGTTTGGTAGTTTTCTCGCAGACGTTTCATGGCCCAACTAGGTAACCTCATCAGTGCCAGTAAGGACTGCGGTTTGCTGTCAGTTTATATTCTGGTGACTTGCTTGTCTGTGTGGGTGGCAGCCCCTCAAATGCTGGAAGACTGCTATCGTGTGCCCCCCAGTCCTTCTTTTCTCTAAGACAGGCCAAACCCAAATCCTGCAACCGTTCTTCCTATGTTTTAGTCTCTTAGTTGCTCTTCTTTGCACTCTTTGTAGAGTACAACTTACCCGACTTACAACCGTTCATTTAGGGACCGTTCGAAGTTACAACAGCACTGAAAAAAGTGACTTACGAAAAGTACACATGGCATCAAACCTCCCTGTTTTCTCCCAATAAGCGAACTAAACTGGAGGATTTTTTTCTCTCAAATCCTACTATTCCCCCTCCCCCACAATTTCTTAATTTTGGTACGGGGTCTTGGTGTGCATACAAGCCAGGGGTTCATGGTTCGTCCCTCGCTGCCAGGCCTTCCTTTCCCTCTGTTCTCATGCCAAGCTCCTCCCAAGACAGGGTGCAAATTGTGGGAACGGCCGTTTTCACCTCTGGAAAACAGAGATTACATTCTGGTTTATTTTTTCCCCCATCGAGGGAAGGAGGGGGAACTCAACCATCGGCGATGGCCAAAGCAGCGGGTTCCTCTTAAGAAGGTTAGCCGGGGAAAAGGCAGATTTTGGATCGTTTCTCTCCCCCCCCCTTATAAATAACAGCAAATTTGACTTTTCTTGAGAGCATGACAGTTAGAGCAATTACTCAGTGGAACAGCTTGCCACCAGAAGTAGTGAATGCTCCAACACTGGAGGTTTTTTAAAAAGAGGCTGGACAGCCACTTGTCTGAAATGGTAGAGGGTCTCCTGCTTGAGCAGGGGGCTGGACTAGATTAGAAGACCTCCAAGGTCTTGTCCAGCCCTATGTTTCTATGATCTTGGGCAGGAGGTTGGACTAGACGAGAAGACCTCCAAGGTCCCTTCCAGCCCTATGTTTCTATGATCTTCTCTATTCTCTTCTCTTCTCTTCTCTTCTGAATTCTATTCTATTCTGTATTTCTATTCTATTCTATTTTATTCTATTCTTCTCTTCTCTTCTATTATTCTCTTCTCTCTTCTCTTCTCTTCTCTTCTCTTCTGAATTCTATTCTATTCTGTATTTCTATTCTATTCTATTCTATTCTATTCTATTCTATTCTATTCTATTCTATTCTATTCTATTTTATTCTATTCTATTCTATTCTATATCGTTATATTGTTTTGTAGTCCTTCCCTTCCCTTCCCTCCCCTTCCCTTCCCGTCCCTTCCCGTCCCTTCCCTTCCCTTCCCTTCCCTTCCCTTCCCTTCCCTTCCCTTCCCTTCCCTTCCCTTCCCTTCCCTTCCCTTCCCTCCCCTCCCCTCCCCTCCCCTTCCCTTCTCTTCTCTTCTTGCTGGAGAAGGCTCGTTGTGCAAAGCCTCTAGAAAGAAGGCTGTTTGGTGAGCAGAACCCAGAGACCTTCCATATTAGGTGTTCTTGAATGCAGCACAGGCAGTCCTCGGCTTACAACCGTCCGTTTAGTGACCGTTCGAAGTGACGGCGCTGGAAAAAGCGACTTATGACCGTTTTCAACACTTACGACCGTTGCAGCCTCCCCGTGATCAAAATTCGGATGCTTGACTCGTATTTATGACGATGGCAGTGTCCTGGGGGGGGGGTGTCACGTGATCATCTTTTTCTCCTTTTATAGACAGGAAGTCCTCGACTTAGGACCGCAATAGCAATAGCACTTAGACTTATATACCGCTTCATAGTGCTTTTACAGCCCTCTCTAAGCGGTTCACAGAGTCAGCCTCTTGCCCCCAACAATCTGGGTCCTCATTTTACCCACCTCGGAAGGATGGAAGGCTGAGTCGACCTTGAGCCGGTGAGATTTGAACCTCCGAACTGCAGCTAGCAGTCAGCTGAAGTAGCCTGCAGTGCTGCACTCTAACCACTGTGCCACCTCGGCTCTTTTCAATTGAGCCCAACATTTTGGTTGCTAAGCGAGACCGTTGTTCAAGTGAGTTTTATGTCCCATTTTTCCGACCTTTCTGGCCAGAGTTGTTAAGTGAACCGTTGCAGTTGTTAAATTAGTCACGCAGTCGTTAAGCGATTCTGGCTTCCCCATGGACTTGGCTCGTAAAGGTCGCCAAAGGGCATCACGTGACCCTGGGACGCCGCAAACCATCGTAAGCATGAATCATTGAACGCAAATCACGTGCCCACGGAGGATGTGGCAATGGTTGTGTTCAAAACTAAGTCCTAAGTCACAGTTTTCAGTGCCGCTGTAATTTCGAACAGTCACTAAATGAATAGTGGGTTCATGCCTGTACTTTCGTATTAGCCTTTTGTATTTTTTCCCCCCTCTATCTGTATTTTTATCTGCTGCGTTCGTTTTTTCTTTTTAATGTTTCGTATCCTCCGTAAATAAAATTATCGGAAAAGAAAACCCGATAACATACGATGAACTATTGCAGATTGGATGCGACGTTTTACGCTACGTTGTCCAAACTCACTCTTTTATCTCCCGGCGCCCATAAAAGGACATCGAGCTGGTTTGCTGATGGGTTGGGGGGGGGGGTGAGATGAGGACAAGAGAGTGCATGATGGGTACATACGATGAACTATTGCAGATTGGATGCGACGTTTTACGCTACGTTGTCCAAACTCACTCTTTTATCTCCCGGCGCCCATAAAAGGACATCGAGCTGGTTTGCTGATGGGTTGGGGGGGGGGTGAGATGAGGACAAGAGAGTGCATGATGGGTGCGTTGGGGACGGGGGCGCAGGGGTTGGATCACGCAGGATCAGCAGCTGCAAGGCTTGCCAGATCCTCCGAACGGGGACCGAGAAAGCCGCCGGCTGGTGCATAAGATCCTTTCTCCCCTCCCCTTCGTTGGGGGGGGGTGTCTGGCGGTCTTCCAGGTGCGCCTGTTGCTTTAATGATTGTGTTTTTAATGGCTGAGATAATTTATTTGGCCGGGAAGCAGGGAGAAGGGGGGGTATCTATTTTTATACCTGAAAAATTGCTCGCTCGCCAGACACGTGCTGGGTACCACTCGTGCCGGGAGGGAGCAATGCCCGGACGGGAAAAAACTGGCACAAAAGAGGATAATAATGAGGTTCTTATTGTATTTGGGACTCGGGGCGGCACCAAAGCTTCTTGGCAGCATCTGAGCATGTCTAAAGTGCGCTGGGGGTCAGGGGAGGCTTCATGGGCTGGAAGATATTCAAGATAATAGCTGCCTCGTTTGTGGAAAGGATCATTTTTCTAATCATCGCAAGGCGATTCGAGCCCTCGACGTACGACCACGAGGGAGGCCGAAATTTCTGTTGCTAAGGGAGACCGTTGTTAAGTGAGTTTTGCCCGATTTTGCCCCGTTGGCTTGTCAGAAAGTCACCAAAGGGGTTCACAGGGACCGCGGGACACTGCGACCGTCATAAATACGAGTCAGTTGCCGAGCATCTTGAATTTAGATCACGTGACCGTGGGGATGTTGCCTTGGTCGTAAGTGTGAAAAACGGTCATGATTTCTTTTCTCTGGCTTGGCTTCAAATCCCTTCTCTTAGCCTGAGCCACGATTATAACCAATTTGAAATAATAATAATAATAACAACAACAATAATAATAATAATGATAGCAATACAGATAGTCCCTGACTTACGATCATTCATTTAGGGACCGTTCGCAGTTACACTCCAAAAAGTGACTTACCACCGGTCCTCACAGTTACGACCGTCGCAGCATTCCCCACGGTCACCCCGATCAAAATTCGAACGCTTGGCAACTGGCATGTACTCAGGACGGTTTGCCGGATTCTGGAGTCCTATTGACAACCTTCCCAACTGGCTTCCCGTAAAATAAGTGCAGGAAACTGGATTTGCTTAACAACGGCAGGAATTTACTTAACAAATCTGGCAGAAGAGGTCATAAAACTAGGTGCCACTCACTTAACAACCGCCTTGCATTCTGGTTCCCAATGGCGTCGTAAGTCGAGGACTCCCTGTAGCAGCCGATTTGTGGGCAGTTTTTGACAAACCATCTTCCCGCCTCTACCCATGGTTTATGCATTGTATTAAGCCTCTGTATCCAATGTCTGTTTCGGAACTAAGCCACAGATGATGGCTTTGTACGTTCAGACACGGCTGGCCGTGCAAGCCAGGATTGGCTGCATTCACAGGACACGCAGCCTCGTACACCCGGACCCCCTCAACCCTGGCGGCTGCATTCCCGCCAACAAACCATGGCTTATTGCATGGCAAACTATTAACTTTCCTATCCTCCCCTCCAGACTGTTTCCTCGCCTTCTCTTGGTATTTTGAACTGGGCTTCCGTTCATATTTTACATTTCGAATGTCTGCTTTGGCAGCTGCTGAGACAGCCGGGGGGTGGGGGGGTGTTACTGGGCATTTGGCTTGATTTTTTATCGCGTTTTTATTCCAAAAATGCTTTCCTTTCTCCCTGGGCTTTATTGCAAACCACCAGCAATGATATTAGATTTAAAAAATAAAAGTGAAAACCCCTGGATAAATTAAAGTAATGCATCAACCCAGCTTTTCCAGCCACGGGGCTTTCTCAGGTCAGCAGCACCCACCGGCAAACCCCTCCCCGCCCCCGCCCCCCAAAAAAATCAAATTTAGGCTGATGTCTGGAGAAGCCGATATTTTGCAGAGAAGCGCCTCCCTCTCTCTCCCGCCCCCCCCCCCTCTCTCTCTCTCCTAGAAGAGCAAATGGGGGTGGGGAAGAGAAACCTCCCCCCGGGTCTTTTTAGACAGAGAGGCAGAAAAGCTCTTTCCTCCCCAGAGGAGTTGGGGGTCCGTAAGACCGACCTGCAGATGACAAGGGCCTGCCTTCCTCGGCGCCCTCCAGCTGTTTTGGCAGACGCCTGAAGTCCTCTATTTCTCCAACATCTGCCTGCGTTCCCAGCAGATAAGAGAAAGAGACGGCCCAGCCAGGGAAAGGAGCAAAAGGTTTGGCTGGAAGGGACCAATTTGCAGAGATAGGAATTGAGTTCCTGCACTCAAATTTCTCCCTCTCTCTCTCTTTCTCTCCCTCCCTCCCTCTCTTTCTCTCCCTCCCTCCCTCTCTTTCTCTCCCTCCCTCCCTCCCTCTCCCTCTCCCTCTCCCTTTCTCTCTCTCTCCCTCCGTCACACTCTCTCCCTTTCTCCATCTTTTTCTCTCTCTCCCTCTCTTTCTCATTCTCTCCCTTTCTCTCTCTCCCTCCCTCTCCCTTTCTCCCTTTCTCTCCCTCCCACTCTCCCTTTTTTCTCCCTCCCTCCCTCCCTCCCTTTCCCTCTCCCTTTTTCTCCCTCCCTCCCTCTTTTCCTCTTCCTTTCTCTCTCTCCCTCCCTCCCTCTCTTTCTCTCCCTTTCTCTCTCCCTCTCCCTCCCTCTCTCCCTCCCACTCTCCCTTTTTTAATCCCTCCCTCTCCCTCTCATTCTCTTCCCTTTCTCTTTCCCTCTCTCTTCCTCCCTTCTCTCTCTTTCTCTCCTTCCCTCCCTCCCTCCCTCCCTTTCTCTCTCTCTCCCTCCCTTTCTCTCTCCCTTTCTCTCCCTCTTTCCCTTTTTAATCCCTCCCTCTCTCTCTTCCTCCCTCTCCCTCTCATTCTCTTCCCGGTGGGGATGCCCACCCTTGCTGCATTCCATTCCTTTCCACTCCATTCCATTCCTCTCTCTCTCTCTCTCTCTCTCTCTCTCTTTCCCTCCCTTTCCTCTGCCGCCCTCCCCCTCCTTCTCTCTCTCTCTCTCTCTCTCCCTCCCCAATTCCCCCCACCCCTCTTTTCCCCCCAGGCAGTCCAGGCAGCTTGCTGGAGCATGGCCCGCTGATGGTCTGGGGCTTTGGTACAGCCGCAGCGTGACTCTTGTGGGTCAGATGGCGACCGCCAACAAAGGTGAGTGGGGCCACTTGGTGGACAGAAAGGGTCGCCGGCCAGCATCCATTTGAGCCACCCCCCCCCGAGGGCCCCGGCNGGCGCTCTTCCCCCCACTTTTTTTTTTGCCTTTGGGGTAAAGGCAGGAAGGTTGTCTGGTGTGTTTCAGATTCACGAGATGCTCAGTTACCAGAATAGCAGAGTTGGAAGGGACCTTGGAGGTCTTCTAGTCCAACCCCCTGCTCAACAGGAGACCCTATAACATTTCAGACAAACGGCTGTCCAATTTTTTCTTTAAAAACCTCCAGTGATGGAGCCTCCCACAACTTCTGGTGGCAAGGAGTTCCCCTGGTTAATTGTCCTCACTTAGGAAGTTTCTCCTTAATTGCTTCTCTCCTTGATTAGTTTCCATCCATTGTTTCTTGTCCTGCGCTTTGGAGAATAGGTTGACTCCCCCTTCTTTGGGGGAGCCCCTCAAATACTGGAATCCTGCTATCATGTCCCCCCTGGTCCTTCTTTTCATTAAACTAGAATTAAACCCAATTCCGACAACTGTTCCTTATATGTTTTAGCCTCCAGTCCCCTAATCATCTTTGTTGCTCTTCTCTTTTAAGTTCAGCCTTAAAAGCCATGGTCGTCCCCTTCCCAGTTGGGTTATAGCCCTTCCTTTGGACCATGGGTCTTGTGGTCCAGAAGGGCCCCATCCTTCTGGACTGGGATGCCTGTTGCCATGGTGAGCAACTTCTCCTTCCTATAAAGGAGAACATGTGTAGGTCAGGGTTGAAATGAAGGGTCCTTGGTGCTCTCTGAGCTTGGTTATTTTCTTGCAGACGTTTCGTGACCCAACTAGGTAACATCATCAGTGCTTAAAGGAAGTGGGGTTTAAGGAGAAGGAGGACTGTGATGTCCTTGGTGCTCTCTAAACATCATCAGTGCTAGTCAACTAATGAAACACCTGCAAGAAAACAACAATGCTCAGGAGCACCAAGGACACCACAGTCCTCCTCCTCCTCCTCCCCCCCCACTTCCTTTAAGCACTGATGACGTTACCTAGTTGGGTCATGAAACGTCTGCAAGAAGACCACGAAGCTCTTTGGAGGTCCGGCAAATGCCAGCGTGCTCTTCCTCCAAGGCAGCCACCTCATCTCAGCCCATTGGCCAGGGTGGCTGGGACCCATGGAGGTTGTAGTCCCACGCTTGAAAAGTCCCAGGTAGGGGCACAGCAGGTTGTCCCTTGCATCCGAAAACTCTGCGAGTTATGTCCCGCCCTTCGGCGTATGCTTCCTGCCTGCTGGAGCGATGGGAATGGTGTCTCTGGCAACAGACGACGTTTAATCGATACGGGAAATTTATCGGTCAATTTATTTCTCGCTCCTGCTCAATTGATTGTAGCGAGGGGAGGGGGGGGGGAACGGACTGAAAAACAGCCAAGAAATGAACCTGCTAAATTGCTGACCAAAAATAAATTGCTTTTAGGTTGGTTTTGGAATGTGGGCTGGTCAGCCTCTGTCTTTTCCGGAGGGTTAGGAAAACGCTGAGAGGAATTATGGAGTTGGAAGGGACCTCAGAGGTCATCAAGACCAACCCCTCATATGATTTACTACCCTGTTGAGGTCACTGATTGCACACGGACTCCAACTCCCATCGCTCCTGGCTGGTTATGTCAAACTGGTGACATTGGAGAGCCAGTTTGCCCTAGCAATAGCCCTTAGACTTATATGCCGCTTCATAGTGCTTTACAGCCCTCTCTAAGCGGTTTACAGAGTCAGCCTCTTGCCCCCAACAATCTGGGTCCTCATTTTACCCACCCCGGAAGGACGGAAGGCTGAGTCCACCTTGAGCCTGGTGAGATTTGAACTGCCAAATTGCAGGCAGCCAGCAGGCAACAGAAATGGCCTGCAGTACTGCACTCTAACCACTGCGCCACCGTGGCTCATGGGAGGAGTCTCCAACTTCGGCCATTTTAAGATTTGTGGACTTCGACTCCCAGAATTTTATGATGGTGGCCGTGTCCCGGGGTCATTGCCACATAGTAGAGGGGGGTCAATCTATTCTCCAAAGCACCAGAAGGCCGGACAAGAAGCAACGGATGGAAACTAATCAAGGGCAGAAACAACCTGGAATTAAGGAGGAATTTCCTGAGGACAATTAACCAGTGGAACTGCTTGCCTCCAGAAGCTGTGGGGGCTCCAACACTGGAGGCTTTTAAGAAGAGACTGGACAGCCATTTGTCTGAAACGGTATAGGGTCTCCTGCTTGAGCAGGGGGTTGGACTAGAAGACCTCCAAGGTCCCTTCCATCTCTGTTATTATTGATTTCTAATCCAACCCCCATTAAGCAAGGTATATAAAATGACTTTTGCCCCATTTTATGACCATTTGGCCACCGTTGTTAAGCAAATCACTGCAGTTGTTAATTGAATCATGCGGTTGTTAAGCGAATCCGGCTTCCCCCCTCCCCCCCCCCGTTGATTTTGCTTGTCGGAAGCCAGCTGGGACGGTCGCAAATGATGATCAAGTGACTCCAGGATGCTGCAGCCGTCATAAGTACAGCACCTGTCATAAAAAGGGCCAGTTGAGCACAGTTTAATTGGTCTCCCTGCCCATGGGAGAAGGTAGGACTAGATGCCCTCTGGATCCTTCCCACCTCCGTAGGGTGACCTTGGAGGCCTGAATTCACCTGGTGGGCTCGAAGAGCTCCCGAAAGGGGGCCCGGCTCGGCTAACCCAACTTTCCTCCTCCTCTTCCTCCTCCTGCTGTTTCTTTCCCCCAGGCAGCAACCCCAAAGTGGGGGGCGTCCGCTTCTCCCCAACCCAGGCGGTGGAGGGAAGTTCCAGCCATGTCCATTTCGATGAGAAGCTTCACGACTCCATGGTTATGGTCAGCCAGGAGAAGGAAGGGGACTTCTTGGTGAAGGTGAGCCTGCAAGGGGCCGGCCGGGTGGGTGGGTGGTCCTTTTCTCTTTGGAAGAACTGGTTCAGCCTTCTTCCCTCCCTTCTTTTCTCTCCCTCCCTCCTTTTCTTTCCCTCTATTCCTTCTTTAATCCTTCTCACCCTTCTTTCCATCCTCCCTCTTTCTTCTTCCTTCTTTCTTTCCTTCCCCTTCCTTCCTTCCTTCCTTCCTTCCTTCCTTCCTTCCTTCCTTCACTCCTTTCTTCTTTCCTTCTCCCTTCCTTCCTCCCTTCCTTCCCTCCTTCCTTCCTTTTCCTTCCTTCCCTTCCTTCCTTCCTGTCTTCCTTCCTTCTTCCTTCCTTCCTTCCTTCCTTATCTATTTATTTATTTACTTATTTATTTATTTATTTACTTACTTATTTATTTACTTACTTACTTACTTACTTATTCCCAACCTCCCTCCCTCTGTCCCACTTGAGCAGGGGATTCGACTTCAAGACCTCCAAGGTCTCTTCCGACTTTGTTATTCTGTTCCTCCTCCTTCCCTCCCTTTCTCCCTTTTTTCTCCCTTCCTTCCTTCTTCCCTCCCTCCCCCCCTTTTCTCTCTTTCTTCCTTCCTCCCTCTGTCCCACCTTCCTCTCTCCCTCCTTCCCTCTGTTTCTCCTTCCCTCCCTCCATCCCTCCCTGTTCTCTCTCTTTCTTCCTTCCTCATTCCATCCCACCTTACTCCCTCTCTCCCTCCCTCCCTCTTTCTCCCTTCCTCCTTGCCTTCCCTTCCTTTCTCTTTCCTCCCTCCCTCCCTTTTCTCTCTCTTTCTCCCTCCCCTTTCCCTCCACCTGTAATTTTCCACCATCTCCAATGTCTGCAGCTCATCCCTTCTGCAGTCGCCTTCCTTTCCCTCCCCCCCCCAAAAAAAAGCCTAATTGCTTCTGGTGTTTGGGATGCAAAAACCAATTATCCCCGACTTCCTTCCAGGAAGGTCTGATTGCTTGTAGCAGCTGCCTTGGCAGCTTTGGTGCTTCGCTTTGCTTTTTGGGCGTAAAAAATTGAGCTGGGGGAGGGGGGGGCAACAGACTGGGGGAGGGGCAGCCGGTTNTTGAGCTTCATTTCCTCCTGTTCGATATTAGGAGGAGGGGGAAAAAGCAGAACATTTTCCAGATCGAATGTTCAAAGGTGCTAGAATATTTATGAGGTTCGGTCTGGCTCTGCTGGGCAACCCGGCACAGAATTGATGGATCCCTGGGGATGATGGGTTATGGGGTTCGGAGGGCGAGGCAGCCTCACAGGAGTCTCTTGGGGGAGAGCAGAGTGGTGCTGAGCCCCCATTGGTTGGAGAAGCCCACCCACCCCACTTCCTTAGTAGATCCTTCAGACCAAGGGTCTCCAACGTTGGCCACTTTAAGACTTGTGGACTTCAATTCCCAGAAATCAATAGCCAGCATGCTTTAAGATGGGTGGACTACAACTCCCAGAATTCCACAGCTGGGGAATTCTGGGAGTTGAAGTCCACAAGTCTTCAATGTGGCCAAGGTTGGCCATCCTTGTGTTAGACCAGGCTAGCTGGGGAATTCTGGGAGTTGCAGTCTACAAGTCTTTAATGTGGCCAAGGTTGGCCATCCTTGTGTTAGACCAGGCTGGCTGGGGAATTCTGGGAGTTGCAGTCCACAAGTCTTTAATGTGGCCAAGGTTGGCCATCCTTGTGTTAGAAGAGGCTGGCTGGGAGATCGGGGGAGCGGCCTCCTGTTCGATATTAGGAGGAGGGGGAAAAAGCAGAACATTTTCCAGATCGAATGTTCAAAGGTGCTAGAATATTTATGAGGTTCGGTCTGGCTCTGCTGGGCAACCCGGCACAGAATTGATGGATCCCTGGGGATGATGGGTTATGGGGTTCGGAGGGCGAGGCAGCCTCACAGGAGTCTCTTGGGGGAGAGCAGAGTGGTGCTGAGCCCCCATTGGTTGGAGAAGCCCACCCACCCCACTTCCTTAGTAGATCCTTCAGACCAAGGGTCTCCAACGTTGGCCACTTTAAGACTTGTGGACTTCAATTCCCAGAAATCAATAGCCAGCATGCTTTAAGATGGGTGGACTACAACTCCCAGAATTCCACAGCTGGGGAATTCTGGGAGTTGAAGTCCACAAGTCTTCAATGTGGCCAAGGTTGGCCATCCTTGTGTTAGAAGAGGCTGGCTGGGGAATTCTGGGAGCTGAAGTCCACAAGTCTTAAAGTTTGGTGATAGAGTTTGCTAAGTTTGGAGACTCCTTTGTTTCTCTGATATCTCTCCTTTACGTGGAGTCTCTCTGAGGTCAGAGGTCAGGCCAGCGTTTCTCAAACCCGGGGACTTGAAGATGGGTGGATTTCAACTCCCAGAATTCCCCAGCCAGTCACTTCTGCATGCCCCAAATAAGAAAGTTATACAAGTTCTGGATTTGTGATTTGTATATCCCTTTTAATTATTAAGACATCGGGCACGTTCATTTGTATATCCAGTGTAACATCTTTTTCCATGTCATTCCTATAGCTTATCATTTTAAAATCCACTTTCTAATCAGCCCATCTCAGGCTTGTCCCATAAATTTGTTCCTCTTCTATAATCTTTATTTTAAATCCAGTTTGTCTATAATAATAGCAGACAATCTCAAACTAATTTCGGAGTGCGTTATTCCCCAGTATCCTTCACTTCACCCAAAATTAGAGCATTTTGCTCCATTCTGTATTCTGGGATTGAATGCAAGTGTTCTTCTCCTTTAATTAAATTCTTTATAGTTCTTTCCGGTTCCATCAAGTGCTCAACATCAATAGTCCCATCTTATCATGTTTTTTTTCTCCCTAAACAAAAGAATTTTCCCACGGGAAGGTTTCTTAGAATTGATTTCAAAATCGCCGTATATTTATTTTAAAGAATTCAGAATAACATTTTCCCACGGGGGAAGGATTCTTATAATTGATTTCAAATTTTTTATTCCAAATCCCTCTGGACCGTTAGTCCATTTCTAAATTTCCAACATCAAGGAGTGAGTTTTTGTTTTTGACAGAGCAAATTCATCCTTCGCTTCCTCCTGTCAAGGGCTTTGACGTCCAATTTATGCTTGAGGGATGGAAGTGATTTGCAGAGTCAAGTTGTTGAGGGGTGTGTGTGTGTGTGTGTGTGTGTGTGTGTGTGTTTGTTTTTAAAAAAAGTCTGGTTTTCTTTCCTGATTGAATAAATGGCTTGTTTTCTTAGCCTCCCTCCCTTCAAGCAATGCAGAATTCTTGCAATTTAAGGAACGCAGACCGGCGAAGAACCGATTATACGTTGCCTTGTTTTGCTAGCCAGCCATTACTAAAATGTTCTTTTATTTGCTTGCTTGAATGATCCAACGATTCTTTGGAGTGTTTTGCGTAATGCTCAGCATGGAGTCGGAGATAATATTGAAGGTTTGTTGATCCAACTTGTTGGGCCTAGTGTGTATATATTAGTGTGTAGTCCTCAATTTACAACAGTTCATTTAGTGACCATTTGAAGTTAACAACAGTACCGGGAAAAAGTGACTTAGGACTATTTTTCATACTTACGACCACTGCAGCATTCCCACGGTCTCACAATCAAAATTCAGACGCTTGCCCACTGACTCGTATTTACGACGGTCGCAGCGTCCCCGGGTCACGTGATCCCCTTTGGCAACCTTCTGCCAAGCAAAGTCAAAGGGGGAAGCCGGATTCACTTAACAACCGCG
Source organism: Thermophis baileyi (assembly GCA_003457575.1). Taxonomy (NCBI): domain Eukaryota; kingdom Metazoa; phylum Chordata; class Lepidosauria; order Squamata; family Dipsadidae; genus Thermophis; species Thermophis baileyi. Next base: position 215,609 of record QLTV01003268.1, read on the forward strand.
TGACTAAGGTAACAGCCGCAGTGATTCACTTAACAACTGTGGCAAGGAAGGTCGTAAAATGGGGTAAAACTCACTTAACGACTGTCTTGCTTAGCAACAGACATTGTGGGCTCAATGGTGGTCGTACGTCGAGGACTTCCTGTCATGTCAATTAATTGCTTTATAAATATCCCCCCAAAAAAGTGATGTGTCTCTTGGAGATTTAAAGCTCCATTACACCAATCCAGTGTAGGGTTTTTTGTTTTTTTTTTAAATAATTGAGTGTAACAATTGGTTTCCTACACCTGAAGCCAAGTAATAAATAATAATTGGAAGGACATCAAGAAGAAAAACAGTAATTGTGTTACAGCTCTTTTGCCAAAGATCTTCACCAGCCCTTATATTTTATTTAGATTTTGGCAAGCGGAGTTCGTTTAATCGGCAACCGTCCTTCAAAATAATGACTCTTAAACAGGGGTGTTTGGGGGAAGTTGTCTAAATTAAAGCAAGCAATAGATTTTTTTTTTAAAAAAATTAATTCTTTTATCAGAGATTATCAAGATCACACATCAATCGATCGTATTCGGAGCAGGCTGTAACTGAATTCTCATTTTCTCCGTCTCTCTCTCTTGTGGGATTTCGAAGAAAGACAACCAGATCATTTTGCAAATAGATTTATGACACAATAACCCATTTAAAATTGAGTCCTTCAAGAGCCGTATTTCTCCGAGTACACGCGGGCCTGTAATGGGATTGAGCACATTAGGGGAGAAGTCACATCTGGGTTTATGTTCTCGGTTGATTTGAAAGGATCTGCATTTTTAATATGGATCTGCGCTTAAGCTGAGAGGCCTCAGAATGATGGTTACAATGAGGTCAGCTCCGATTTCCATTTACAGTAGCAAAGATATTCCAGAGAAACCTCTCGGATTAACAAAGTTTGGTCCAACTGCCCTGATCCAACCTTTAAGGCACCTTTGGCCTGGATGACGGGGTCTTCATTGACCTAAGGTAGTCCTCAACGACCACAATTGAGACCCCAATTTCTGTTGAGGAGAGGTGTCCAGTGAGTTTTGTGCCCCATTTTTGCGCCCTGTCCTGCCACTGTCGTTAAGTGAATCGTTGGAGTTGATAAGTCTATAGAGATTCTCCGTCATCCATGGCTGTCCCAAAGGTGCTTTTATTTCAAGAAGCAACTGGACTTTCTTGTTTTCTTCCTTTTGAAGACCTTTCGCTTCTCATCCCAGAAGCTTCTTCAGCTCTGACAGGATAGTGGGGAATGGAAGGATTTATATTCCTTGCAGACAGCTGGTCATTTGCATCCTTTGAGAGGGTCATTGAGTCCACTTGGAGGTTTGTCTGTGCCCTCAGGGTCACCTGAGTGGTGCAAATGGAGGTGCTTTTTCAAAGGCAACTGGACTTTCTTGGGTTTTTTTTTCTTTGAAGACATTTTGCTTCTCGTCCAAGAAGCTTCTTCAGTTCTGATTGAAGGATGGGGAATGGAAAGATTTATATTCCTTGCAGACAGCTGGTCATTTGCATTGTTTTTGAGGGTCCTTGAAGCACTTGGAGGTTTATCTGTGTCTCCAGGGGCAAATGGTTCCTGTAGTCTGCATTTTTTCCCTCTGGAAATCCCTTCCTACTCCCCCACCATTCAAAGGGAGTTCATCCCAAATTGTATAGCTAAAAGTCTGTAGAGATTCGCCGTCATCCAGGTCATGGTTGTCCCAAAGGTGCTTTTTCCAGGAGGCAACTGGACTTCCTTGTTTTTTCTTTTTCTTTCGAAGACGTTTCGCCTCTCATCCAAGAAGCATCCAAGTATGGGTGGGGAATTCTGGGAGTTGAAGTCCACATGGCTTAAAGTGACCCAGGTGGAGAAAAACACTAAAGTAGATTTCTCTGGGGTTCTTGAAGTAGCTCTTTTCTGACATGTTCCGAAATATTTTAGCCTCCGATGACTTCAAGAGGCGAACCTTCCCTGGGAATGTTCTGGAGACAGAACATGATGTTCTTCCCCCCCTGTCAGTTATTCTGCAGGCCATGTGTCACCCAGTAATCTTTTACGAGAAGCAGAGAGAGAGGGGGGGGGGAAGCATCAGATAAAGTAGAATAAATACAAGAAAAGACTCGTGCGCAGATACCTCTTGTCTGCGTCACTCAACTCATTGCCCAAGAAACATCTTAATAAGGAGTTGCTGAATTCTGGAGCCGACAATGTGAGGAAAAGGTGGGAATCAAGTGAACAAGGGCTGGGCTGGGCTGGGCTGATTTGGTTTATCTCTTATTTATTAATTATCCTCCTCTTGTTATTATAGAAGTAACTCAAGCTGGCGAAGATACGTGATATTGCTTCCTTCTCTTTTTTTCTCACAATAACCCTGTGAGGTGGCTTTGGTGCCTAAGGAAGGACTAGAACTCACAGTTTCCTGGTGATTGGTCAAAGTCACCCAGCCAGCTTTTATCCCTAAGGCAGGACTACAACTCCCGGTCTCCTGGTGATCGGCCCAGCTGGCTTTCATGCCTGAGGCGGGACTATCCCCGTCTCCTGGTGATTGGCCCAGCTGGCTTTCATGCCTGAGGCGGGACTAGAACTCCCCGTCTCCTGGTGATTGGCCCAGCTGGCTTTCATGCCTGAGGCGGGACTAGAACTCCCCGTCTCCTGGTGATTGGCCCAGCTGGCTTTCATGCCTGAGGCAGGACTAGAACTCACTATCTCCTAGTGATTGGCCCAAAGTCATCCAATTGGCTTTTCAGTCTAAGTCAGCACTAGAACTCACAGTCTCCTGATTTCCAGGCCAGCACCTTAACCACTAGACCAAACCAGGGGTGAAATGCTCACTCGTGCCTGTCAGTCGCCATAGAGCCGGTCGCCAAGGTAGCGCGAGGCTCCGCCCACCTGCCCGGATGCCGCCATTTGGGTTCTTTTACCCTCTGCGCATGCGCAAAGCGTTCTGTGCATGCGCAGAGGGTAAAAGAACCCAAAGGCCCGCGGGTGGGCGGAGCCTCATGCTACCTTGGCGACCAGCTGTACGGCGCACGAGCGAACCGGGAGCATTTCACCCCTGGACCAAACTGCCCTAAGTCCTAAGACTATCCCATTTAGTCTGGCCTAGTAGGAGTAGGGCAGACTACTCCATGGATGGAGCAGTTCTCTCTACTCCTACCCACCAAGAACCTTGGTTGAAGAGACCGGGTGCTTCTAACCCTGGACTTGATCCCTCTGTCCTCGTTAAATTGCTTTCCCCGAATTGTTCCTAAGAGTCACATGCACAACACTGTTGTGGTTGCTCTTTTTTTTTTTTTTTTTTTTTTTTTTAATTTTTCTTTTTTTTTTTATACATTTTTCTTTTTTTTTCAAATGTGGGAAAGGGGGGGGACCTTCAATTTTTGACGTTGCTATTTTTGATCCCTTCCCTTTGGGAGCCTTAGCCTCAAACTGGCCATTTCCATACAACCAGGTCAACAGAAAACTGAATAATAACGTCAAGAGCCCTTTTGGGGTCAGTCAGCCAAAGACACCCGTGTCTCTGTGTATGGGGGGGTTGTGTCCCAGGAGGGAGGGGCTGCTTCCCGGAAGGCAAAGAGAGCAAAGACGGACCCTCCCTAGCAGTTCACAGAATATAGCAACAGCACTTAGACTTATATACCGCTTTACAGTGCATTACAGCCCTCTCTAAGCGGTTTACAGAGTCAGCCTCTTGCCCCCAACAATCTGGGTCCTCATTTTACCCACCTCGGAAGGATGGAAGGCTGAGTCAGCCTTGAGCTGGGCAGGATCGAACTGCTGGCAGCCAGCAGTCAGCAGAAATAGTGCTTGCGGTACTGCATTCTAACCACTGTGCCACCACGATATATATATCCGGGGTGTCAAACTCAATTTCATTGAGGGCTGCATCAGGGTTGTGTTTGACCTCAGGGGGGCTGGAGTGGGCGTGGCCAGGGTGGCCATGGCCAGCTCAACGTCACTTGTGTGGAGGGTGCCTGTGGTGGCCCGAGCGCTTTGCCAGAGAAAATGGGCTCCTGAGCTTCATTTTCAGCTGCGACGGCCGCCTGCAACCCTCTGCCAGCGAAAACGGAGCTCGTTTTCGCTGGCAGAGGCACCGCGCTCCTTCACTGTTTCCAGGGCAGCCCCGCGGGCCAGATCTAAGCACCCCGCGGGCCGGATCTGGCCCCCGGGCCTTGAGTTTGACACCCCTGGTATATATCCATACTTATTGCTTTACTCCGGCACGATTCTGTCTGTAGGCGAACGACAATAAAGAAACTACATCCTACAATCCTCCGCTTACAACCACAACAGCCCAAAATTTCTGTGGCTGAGCAAGACAGTTGTTACGTGAGTTTTGCCCCATGTTATGACCTTTCTTGCCGCCGTTGTTAAGTGAATCACCGCAGTTGTTAAGAACTCGGTTGTTTTAAGTGAATCTGGCTTCCCCCGTTGACTTTGTCAGAAGGTCGCAAAAGGGGATCACGTGACCCCGGGGCACTGCGACCGTCATAAATACGAACCAGTTGCCGAGCGTCTGAATTTTGATCAGGTGACCACGGGGATGCTGCAAACGGTCATAAGTGTGAAAAACGGTCCTAAGTCCCTTTTTTTCAGGGCCGCTGTGACTTTGAATGGTGACTTTACATTTGCGTTTCCAACAGAATGTGGCGTTCTCTGCGCCTGGCCTTGGGCCTGACTTTGCTTCTCCCCTGCTTAGGTTGGCTTCCTCAAGATCATGCACAAGTACGAAATCACCTTCGTCCTGCCTTTTGTGCAGGTCCTGGGAACGGACATTTGCCCGGCACCCCTGTCGAACCTTCATCTTAAGGTGACCAACATCGTGCCTGTATCTGAAGGTAAGATCTCGTGGCTGTCCCAAAGGTGCTTTTATTTCAAGAGGCAACTGGACTTTCTTGGTTTTTTTCTTTTCTTTTGAAGACGTTTCGCTTCTCATCCCAGAAGCTTCTTCAGCTCTGACTGGATGGTGGGGAATGGAAGGATTTAGATTCCTTGCAGACAGCTGGTCATTTGCATCCTTTTTAGAGGGTCGTTGAAGCACCTTGGAGGTTCATCTGTGTCATCAGGGTCACCTGAGTGGTGCAAATGGGTGTGGAGCCTGCTTGGAACTGCTGAAAGGACTGTGTTGTAGACTGGAGATAGATGATGTCGTATCTCTTCCCC
>QLTV01003269.1:0-11752 GCA_003457575.1 Thermophis baileyi
TGCAGATGTTGGTTTGTGCTGAACACTCTCTCCTCCCTTTCCTGGTCTCCTTTCCAGCCGTTTCTGCTCCTCCTCCAACAACCGACCAGTCAAGTATGCCATTGTTAAGTCCTGTTCTTGCATGGACTCAAGACTGTTCACAAGAATGTCCCATGAACTGTCCAAGGAACTAAGCACCACATACACTTTGTGTGCCTCCGTATATTTCATTCCCCTTTCTTCCAACTCAAGGAATGTCTGTCTCATGTTCTGCAAATGTGTGGACACACACTCTCCCGGCTTCAGCTGTGCCTTATACAGCCTTCTAGTCAGCAACACCTTACTGCCAGCAGTCTCTCTCACATACACGCTGCGCAATGCCTCCCAGCACTCTTTTGCAGACTGGAGACCCCACACGTGTATTAGCTGACTATCTTTCAAGGCAAGGATTATGCTGGCTAATGCCTTTTCATTTTTCCTCTGATTCTGGCCTTCTCACTGTGGGCTGGGCCCATAACCTGTCAGAGTTTAGGCAGTGTGATTAGTATTATGAGATAAACCCAGGAGCAAAACACAGCACTCAGCACACAGAGCCTTTAGATAATTAATAGTGGTTTTATATACAGCTAAATATATACAAACTTATACATGTTTAAATACCTTATCATACGGCTACTGATACACGGAGAAGAGCAATGAGAATACACGACGAGAGAGAACATGAGAAGAGAACACGCCCTCTAATGGCTTCCCTTATATAGGCAGCTGTTAAAGTGGCAGTAACCCTGCTACCTCATTCCCATTGCATCAGCTTCTGGTTGCTTCCGCTTACAACCTCTCATCAGCTTACAGCTATTAAATCTACATACCCTGATAGCAGTCTTCCAATATTTGAGGGATACCACAGAGAGGAGGAGGTCAAGCTATTTTCCAAAGCACCTGAAGACCAGACAAGGAATAATGGATGGAAACTGAACAAGGAGAGATTCAACCTGGAAATAAGGAGAAATTTTCTGACAGTGGGAACAATCACCCAATGGAACAGCTTGCCTTCAGAGGTTGTGGGAGCTTCATCACTGGAAGCTTTCAAGAAGAGACTGGACTGCCATCTGTCAGAAATGGTATGGTCTCCTGCTTGGACGGGGGGTTGAACTAGATGACCTACAAGGTCCCTTCCAACTCTGTTAATCTGTTAAAACAATAGAGAGCAAAAAGGTTCCAAAAAATGACCCCATATATGAACCTAATAAAGAAAAGTGATACATCGAAACTGAACACAATAGTGGCATTTTGAGGGGAGAGGTTGAAACAGTTTATGTCCAGGATGTGAAGTGTCTGTAGATATTTTCTCAGCCCTCTTTCTGGTTTGTGCAGTACACAAGTCCTCAATGGAAGGCAGGCTGGTTGCAATAGTTTTTTCTGCAGTCCTAACTATCCATTGAAGTCTGTTTGGTTGCTGTGCCAAACCAATTATAGAGGTACGAATGACAGACTCAATCAACTCAGGAAGCTCAGATTGTCCAATGGTCCACTGATACAATTCTAATCAGTGGACCATTGGACAATCTGAGCTTCCTGAGTTGATGCAGGAAGAACATTTTTTGTTGTGCCTTTTTAATGATGGTTCTAATGTTAGGTGTCCATTTCAAGTCTTGGGAGATTATAGTACCCAGAAACCTGAAGGTCTCTACTGTTGGTTCTGTGTTGTCTAATATTGTAAGAGATGGTAGAATAGGAGGGTTTTGTCAAGGTTCTGATGGATGCCCTAATTAATTCATGAGCCTCAAGCCAAGTTTCAAAAGAAATCCAGTTTATTTATTAGGAGCAACATGTCGGCACATACCCAAGTGGAGTCAGCTCTGCCCCACGTAATTTACGTCCCAACTATGACCCTGTTTCCCCCCTCCTCTCAGGGTGTATCATAAATCACATTCTCCAACGGAGCACTTTCTCGGGTTGTAGAGAACACGCCTGCTGACTCTGGTAACCTAGGCTGCGGCCTTGAGAAGGTATGTGTGGAATGTGCTCCTGGTTGCTGCCATGTTGCTCCATCAATTTTCCCCCCTCCTGCCTATGGCAACTCGAGAGCAGGCCAGGAATGCTTTACAAGTTGACATTCGGCTCCCCTCACTTCCTGAAGGTGACCTGTGCAAAGCAAAAACAATTTGAATACAGGTATAGAGTTTAGGGCTGCGACCCCCCCCCAGGCTTGTTTGGATTTTCTGCGTGGAATTTTGCTATAAGGCGATCAGCCTGGATGTTCCTACTCTTTACCCAAAATGCCTCTGATAAGGGGTAGCCCTTCCCCTGATTAAGTATTGGAGTTGTCTCCTGTGCCACCTCGAGTCGAGGATTCGCTGCACTTCATAATGAGTTTGGCCCCCTATGACCATGGGATCTGGGGGCTCACGGGGTAGTGGCCTCAGGGCCGATCCAACCACTGGCTTTAAGAGGCTACTATGGAATACCGGGTGTATCTTCCCTAGCAGTCGGGGCAATTTCAATGGCCGTTGTGGAGCTCGGTGTTTGTCTGCTTGTTTCTTATAGGTTTGCGCCACTTTAGCTAACACTTTTTTGACGTTCTCCCAAGTTGCTTTCAGCATTGACATCCAATCGGTCAGGCTGACTGAGGAGGGGGGATCCCTTGGATACTCAGGCATTGGAACGAAGTCCATGCCGCTCACTACTTTGAACGGGGTTAGCCTAACTACTGTGAACAGCATTATTGTATGCGACCTCCGCGAAAGGCAGGAGGTCCGCTCAATTGGACTGCTGATAGTTCACGTAGCACCTCAGGTACTGCTCTACCATGGCATTCAGTCTCTCTGCCCCCCCCCATTGGTGCTTGGATGAAAGGCCGAGCTAAGTCCCTGGGATGACCCGATGGACTGCAGGAACTCCCTCCAGAACTTAGCCATGAACTGGACCCCTCTGTCTGAGATAATTCATCATGGTACTCCATGCAGGCGGTAGATGTGCTTCCGAAACAGTTTAGCCAACTGGCGGGCTGAGGGTACTCCACTGCAGGGTATGAAGTGCGCCTGTTTGGAGAATAAGTCTATTACAGTCCAGATCACCATGTTTCCCCTGTTTTTCGGCAACTCCACTATAGCAATAGCACTTAGACTTATATACCGCTTTACAGTGCTTTTACAGCACTCTCTAAGCGGTTCACAGAGTCAGCATATTGCCCCCAACAATCTGGGTCCTCATTTTACCCACCTCGGAAGGATGGAAGGCTGAGTCAACCTTGAGCCGGTGAGATTTGAACCGCTGAACTGCTGAACAGTCAGCTGAAGTAGCCTGCAGTACTGCACTCTAACCACTGCGCCACCTCGGCTCTCTATAAAGTCCATTGCAATTTCCTCCCATGGCCTCGTTGGTTCTGCTACTGGTTGCAGCAGTCTGGGAGGTTTTCCTGGTCATTTCTTCATTGTGGCGCAGATGGTGCAACTTTTCACATAACTGTCCACATTTTTCTTTATGCCTGGCCACCAGAATTGCCTCCATGCTAAGTGTAAAGTCTTTAGGAACCTGAAGTGGCCTGCCAGTTTGATGTCATGGCTCCTCTGGAGGATTAGGATGCGTAGGGATTCCGGGACGTAGAGTTTCATCCCCTTCCATGCTAGGTCATCTCTTTTTGTCAAGATGTGTTGATTGTCTCGGAACCAGGGGTCTGCTAGCAGTTCGATTTTTAGTTTCATGGTTAGATTGCTTGCGGGTTGGTCTTGCTGGTCGCAGCGTTGTCATCTGGTGGTCACTTGGGCAGCTATTTGGGTAGGGGGGACGATGGCGTCTACTACCTCCTCCCGCTCGCATTTGTACTGGGGCATACAGGAGAGGGCGTCAGCTAGAAAGTTCCTCCCCCCTGGGATGCGCTTTAGCACAAAATCGAACCGGTTGAAGTATTGAGCCCAGCGGACTTGTTTGGGCGATAGTTTTCACGGGGTCCTGAGGGCCTCCAGATTTTTATGGTCGGTCCAGACTTCGAACGGCCTCTGCCTCCCTTCCAGCAGGTGGCGCCAGGTTAAAAGTGCCCATTTCACTGTGAAAGCCTCTTTTTCCCATGCAGCCCATTGCCTCTCTGTGCAGGGCTGTATGTTTCCTTGGCTGTTTTTTTGGAGTAGTACTGCTCCCACTGCCATGTTGCTGGCATCTGCTTGGATGACGAAGGGTTATTCGGGGTCAGGATGCTTCAGCACTGATTCTTTTGCAAACAGTTCTTTCAGTGTTTCAAATGCCTTTTGGCAGGTTAGGTCCCACTGTAAGGGTTGTCCCGGGTGGGGTTTCGTTCCTGGGCTCCCTGTCTTTAGGATGTCCGTCATGGATTTGGCAATCTTTGCGGAGGAGGGGATGAATTGCCTGTAGAAGTTTGCGAACCCTAAGAAACTTTGTAGCCGTCTGTGGGTGCAAGGGGTTTGCCAGCCTAGCACGGCTTGAACTTTGGCTGGGTCCATCTCTATTCCCTCATTTGACACTCGGTAGCTCAGGTAGTCTAGCCATACGCGGTGGAATTCGCATTTTGATAGCCTGACGTACAGGTTGGCTGTCAAAAGTTTTTGTAGTACCTGGTGGACCAGGGGTATGTGATCGTCCATGGTCTCAGTGTAGATGAGGATATCATTCAGGTAGACGATATAGAGGTGCTTTATAGGTAGAGCACCTTTATAGAGGTGCTCGTGCAGCACCTTGTTTATTAACTGCATGAACACTGCTGGGGCCCCCTGCAGTCCAAAAGGCATCACTTTGAATTGGAAACTCCCTAGGGGGCAGTTGAATGCTGTTTTCCATTCATCTCCCTCCCTGATGCGTACTCAGTAGTATGCTTCTCTGAGGTCTAATTTGGTAAAAAGTTTGCCCTTGGCTGTGAGATAGCATATCCTTCATGAGAGGGAGGGGGTATAGGTTGTGTACACACACACCATTTATCCCACAGAGGTCCACGCACAATCTCATAGTTCCATCTTTTTTTTCTTTGAATAGGACTGGGGCTGCGACCCGTGGTTTGACTGGCTCGACGAACCTCCTTGCTAGGTTTTTGTCTATATATTTGCGCATTTCTCGGGGCGTCATGGCGTACAATTTGGGTTTTGGTAGTTTTGCCCCGGGGATGATTTCAATGGCGCAGTCTGTCTCATGGTGGGGAGGCAGGACGTCACACTCGGCCTTGCTGAATACGGTGGGGGTAGGACGTCGCACTCTGCCTTGCTGAATACTTCTGCAAGGTCCTGATATTCTCTCGGGATCTGTTCGGCCTCTGGGGTCTTGTCGGAGGTGGTTGCCAGTTGTTCTGGTGGGCCCTTTGGGAGGGTTCCCTGCGTGGGCGGTGCTTCTATTTGCTGGTGTGGAGGAGGTTGGGGTCCCCTTGCTATCCTCAGTCTGCAGCTGCCCCCTTGCCACCAGATGGTCGGTCCCCACTTGTCTAGCCAGGAGAGTCCCAGTATGATTGCGTCTGTCATTTTGGCGGCTATTACGAATCGAATTACTTCCCAGTGATTCGCTAGCTCTAACCTCACTGGTTCGGTCAGGTGGGTGGCATAGGCTTCCCCCAATAGGGACCCATTGACCTGTTCGAATTGGATCAGGTGGGCCAGTCTTTTCGCTCTGATCCCCAGTTTCAGGACCGTGGTTAGGTTGATCAAGCATCTAGTACAGCTTGAGTCTATTAGGGCTTGAAAAGTCCCCTGGGTTCCTGTTTTTGGGGCTGTGAGGCGTATTGGGAAAACGAAAGGGTGGACTGGCTTACTCACCATTGGGTCGTTTTCATCCTTGTCCTCGCTGTCGTAGGATTCCAGCGACAACCAGACTGGTTGTCGTTGCCTGGGGTCCCCCCCCTTCGGCTGGGTGAGGAGGGACCTCTGCAGCCTGGAGGACCTTCCGGGACGTGTTGGTGGCACGCTTGAGGCCTCGTTCCGGTCGTGCCCTGGCCTTGGTTTCGGGGCTGTGGTTGCGCATGCTGATGCCATGTCCAGAATTGGTCCAGAATGCGGCTGCGCGAGCTGTCGTGGGTGCACCTAGGTACACCCATATTACACCTATACTCCGTGAGCTGCACTGGCTTCCTATTGGTCTCCGGGCACAATTCAAGGTGTTGGTTATTACTTTTAAAGCCCTATATGGCTCAGGGCCAGGTTATCTTCGAGACCGCCTTCTGCCACATAGCTCCCAGCGACCGGTAAGATCCCACAGGGTTGGGCTCCTCCAGGTCCCGTCAGCTAAACAGTGCCGGCTGGCGGGCCTGCCCAGCTTTGCCCCCCCTTCGGCTGGGTGGGGACCTCTGCAGCCTGGAGGGCCTTCCGGGACATGTTGGTGGCACGCTTGGGGCCTCATTCCGGTCGTGCCCTGGGTGGTGGTTCTGGCCTTGGTTTCGGGGCTGGGGTCGCGCATGCTGATGCCATGTGGCCTATCCCCCCACATCTGTAGCATTTCAGCGGACTTCGTGGGATGGCTGGTTTTGGGGCCGGCTGTGGTCTGTGGTCTGGTTGACCTCTCTCTTTAGTGTCCAGTTGCTTTCTCATGTCATTGGTGCGCAATCCGCCGTCAACTTTTATGGCTACTCAGAACCACTCAGAGAGTCAGTTCGGGATGTCCCGGTAGGCGGTTACCTGGGCAATTTGCTTGTCCAGGGTTGTCCTGAAAAAATGTACTAACAGCCGCTCTGGCAAAGGGGGTAACTTCCCAATGACTCTCCTGAATTCACGGATGTGCTCCTTGATGTTGCTTTAGGTTTCTGAGCTCATCTTCCACGTACGGGTCCTCCTCCACCTCCTCAAATCTGGCCTCTAGTAGTCATAGAAAGTCTTCTATGTTTTGCAGTTGGGGGGCTCTCCTCTTGTGGAGGACTGCTAGCCATTCCCTTGCTTCTCCCTCTAGCCCCTCAGTGATGGTATTCACCATGGCTCTGGGGGATGGGTAGAGGTGTCCATAGCGCTCTAGGTGGATCTCAGCCGAGTCAAGGAATAGAGCTAGCTGGTCTGAGTCCCCATCAAATTTTCCCCTGAAGCGGGGCGGTTCATTCAGCACTGCTCCTCCCTACTCCTGTCGGCCCCTGTAAGCCTGTGCTTGATGTGGCTGGCCACCTTCCTCGGCTCTAGTTTGGAGAGAGGGAGGGAGTTGTCTGCTCTGGGCAGCTTGCCTGCTGCGTGGAGGAGGCACTTGCTGTGGCCTCAGGCTCCTTCTCCTTCTGGTGGGTGGAGAAGGGGGGCTGCATTCCCGTCTGCGTCTCCTCGCTTCAAAGGGATCGGCTGCACCTCCCCTCTCTTTTGGGCGGCATGACGGCCCCTCATCACAAAGGGTGGCTCGGTCAAATTCCTCCCTCAGCTGCTCTATGGAACTCCCCAGCGGCTCCACCAGGAGCCTGGCCTGTGCCTAGTCCCACATCCAATCCACTCTTCCCAGCTCGCTCAGGGGCCTTCCCCCTTTCTGGGCATTGGTGTGGGGGAACTCAACCTCAGCTGCTTTAGGGGTTATCTTCCACCAATACTCATCCCTTCTTGCTGCGGTCACTGGAATAGGCGTCTCTGCTTTGATGTCCGGGGAGGGCTGCACTCTGGTTGCAATTAGGCTGCTGGGTCCTGGAATTGTCTGGTTGGAGGCTGCCTCCTTTTCAGTCACTTGGAGCAGGCTCTCTTCTGATAGTCTGCCATCTGCCATGGTTACCTGAGTTTCTCTCCAAGCACCCCAGATGTCAGGGAGCGACTGGAGAGGCCAGGACCCAGGAAACCTGGTAATCTTGATTAGTTTAAGATCAGAGCTGACTCTCTGTCAAGGTTCCGATGGATGCCCTAATTAATTCATGAGCCTCGAGCCAAGTTTCAAAAGAAATCCAATTATTTATTAGGAGCAACATGTTGGCACATACCCAAGTGGAGTCAGCTCTGCCCCACATAATTTACATTCCAACTATGACCCTTTCCCCCCTCCTCCCAGAGTGTGTAATAAATTACATTCTCCAATGGAGCACTTTCTCGGGTTGTAGAGAACACGCCTGCTGACTCTGGTAACCTAGGCTGCGGCCTTGAGAAGGTATGCATGGAATATGCTCCTGGTTGCTGCCGTGTTGCTCCATCAATTCCCCTCCCTCCTGCCTATGGCAACTCAAGAGCAGGCCAGGAATGCTTTAAGAGTTGACATAGGAGGGGTTTCTCCTAAAATCTACTATCATCTCTACAGTTTTAAGAGTATTTAGCTGCAGATTGTTCTGGATGCACCAGAGGGCCGGTTGTTCTATCTCCCGTCTGTATGCAGACTCATCATCATCATCTCAAATGAGAACAATGACTGTTGTGTCATCTGCAAACTTCAGTATTTTAACAAAGGGATCCTTTGAAATACAGTCATTGGTACAGAGAGAAAAAAGTAATGGAGAGAGCACACAGCCCTGGGAGGCTCCTGTGCTAATTGAACGGGTATTCAATGTGATTTTACCTAGCTTTACCTGCTGCTTCCAATCTGTTAGAAAGCTTATAATCCACCTGCAACTGTAGTCAGGCACAGTTAATTGAGCCAGTTTGGAGAGAAGGATTTCTAGAATGATGGTGTTGAATGCCGAGCTGAATTCTACAAAAAGAACCCTTGCATAGGTCTTTGAGGATTCAAGATGTTGTAAGATGTAGGTGCAGTGCCATATTGAGCATCATCTGCCAATCTATTTGCACAGTATGCAAATTGCACAAGGTCTAGCAGCGGATCCTTGATGGCTTTCAGGTGGGCCAGCATTAACCTTTCAAAAGTTTTCATAACTATGGATGTCAGAGCAACCAGTCTGTAGTCATTCAGCTCCTTGATGGAGCGTTTCTTGGCACTGGGATGGTAGTAGAGTGTTTGAAGCAAGAAGGGACAATCAAGGCAAGCCTGTAGCTTTAACTTTGCCTCTTCAGTCCAAGATTTCACTGTTTTAACTATCAGTTTTATGATTTTAACCCACCTGAAAGCCATCACGGATCCGCGTGCCGGAAGCGCGTACCGCTGAGCCTGGCTAGAAGTTTGACTGTCAGCTCGGCTTCTTCAGGCAGCCCATGAGAGTTTCTTCCCCCTCCCGCTTCGCTCTAGAACCGGAGGCGGGGGAGGGTCAGTGGACACAACACTGAGGAACGCGACGGAACTACAAGTCCCAAGTAGGACGCGCGTCTCGCGGCCCACCCTGCCCGACCTGCCACCCCAAATTGCGCCCCACTGCGAGAAGCGTGTCCTACCTGACACTTGTAGCTTCGTCACGTTCCTCGGTGTTGTGTCCAGAGAAGCCCATTATAAAAGAAAACTTCTTGAGAGTTCAATCAAACTTCTCGAACTCGCGAGAAGTTTTCTTTTACAATGGGCTTCTCTGGACACAACACCGAGGAACGTGACGGAGCTACAAGTGTCAGGTAGGACGCGTGTCTTGTGGTGGGGCGCAATTTGGGGGTGGCAGGTCGGGCGGGCCGGGCTGTGAGATGCACGTCCTACCTGGGACTTGTAGCTCTGTCGTGTTCCTCAGTGTTGTGTCCACTGACCCTCCCCCGCCTCCGGCTCTCGAGCGAAGCAGGAGGGGGAAGAAATTCTCACAGGCTGCCTGAACTGACAGCCAAACTTCTAGCCGGGCTCAGCGGCAGAAGCAGCTGGGCACGCGCTTCGTTGTCTCTTTCAAACGCGCCTCTCTCTCTCTCGGCGGCGGGGGGGGAAAGAGTGCACGAAAGACACAGCACCAGGGACAAGGAACCTTTTGGCTGCACACTGCACGCAAGAACTCTTTCTCTTTTCCAAACTCCGCCAGAAATGAGTCTTCGTGACTCATTGCGCCTGCGCAGCCTCTTGGAGCGAAAGGGGAGAAAGATTTCTTGCGTCCAGCGTGCAGCCAAGTTTCCTTCTCCTGGTGCTGTGTCTTACATGCACTCTTCCCCCCCCCCGCCGAGAGAGTTTGGAAGAGACAAGGAAGCGCGTGCCGCTGAGCCTGGCTAGAAGTTTGACTGTCAGCTCGGCTTCTTCAGGCAGCCCATGAGAGTTTCTTCCCCCTCCCGCTTCGCTCTAGAACCGGAGGCGGGGGAGGGTCAGTGGACACAACACTGAGGAACGCGACGGAACTACAAGTCCCAAGTAGGACGCGCATCTCGCGGCCCACCCCGCCCGACCTGCCACCCCAAATTGCGCCCCACTGCGAGAAGCGCATCCTACCTGACACTTGTAGCTTCGTCACGTTCCTCGGTGTTGTGTCCAGAGAAGCCCATTGTAAAAGAAAACTTCTCGCGAGTTTGAGAAGTTTGATTGAACTCGTGAGAAGTTTGATTTTACAATGGGCTTCTCTGGACACAACGCTGAGGAACGTGACGGAGCTACAAGTGTCAGGTAGGACGCACGTCTTGCGGCCCAACATGTCCCACCTGCCAGAAATGAGTCTCTGTGAGACTCGTCACGCCACCGCCGCTGCCTCGTGGAACAGGACTCTGCAAGGCTTGTGGTGCTGTTGCATGCACAAACGGCAGCAGGACCCCAGTTGTGCCGGTATGATGAAGCTTGCGGAAGTCCTGCAGTCCATGCATGCAATGGCACAACAAGCCTTGCAGAGTCCTGCTCCACGAGGCGGTGGCGGCAGGCCAGTCACTCGGCCGGCGGCAAGAACAGGGAGGGGAGGCAGCGGCGATGGGACATCCAGTCCCACGCTCACCGCCTACTGCACCCCCCAAATAATAAGCCCCCTGATAATAAGGCCAAGGCCATATTTCGGGGTTCAAAAAATATAAGGCCCTGTCTTATTTTCGGGGAAACACGGTAGTTAAGTAGGAGAAAGTCTCAAGTACAGTGCACAATGGGGTGAATATACAACAGGCAACACCAGGGATGAAATGCTACCGGTTCGGCCCAGTACGGGCGTACCGGTAGTGGCGCCCGCCAGTGATTCGGAGAACCGGTAGTGATGGCAGCGTGAGGCTCCGCCCACCCACCCGGACATCACCATTTTCTTGATTTTTACAAAACAAGTAAAGTGTTCTGCACATGCACAGAGGGTGAAAAAGCCCGTGCGCGAGCGGAGCGCGGGTCAAAAAACGCATGCGCGGAGCAAGCGCTTCCAAACCGGTAGGGAAGGTAAGTAGATTTCACCGCTGGGCAACACACAATGGTATCCAAAACAAGAGTCAACTGGGAGTGGCCTATACCCCAGAACAAAAGTGTAGCAGGAAAGAAAAAGACACTCCTCTTTCAAAGACAGGTAGGACATTGTGGCAGATAATTTTATGAACTACATTTAGATCGGTTCTAAGGCGACGTAGTTCTAAGTTGTCTAAGCCCAAAATTTCGAGTCTGGTGGCATAAGGTATTCTGGTGCGAGCAGAGGAATGGAGGACTCTTCGCGTGAAATATCTCTGGACTCATTCAATTGTATTAATGTCTGATAGGCAGTGCGGGTTCCAGACAGATTAGCTGTATTCAAGAATTGGTCTAGCAAAAGTTTTGTATGCCCTAGTTTGTAGTTCAATATTATCAGAGAAGAATCTACGCAAGATTAGGTTAACAACTTTTAATGCCTTTTTGGCAATGCTGTTACAGTGAGCTCTGGCACTTAGATCATTTGAGATGAGTACTCCAAGGTCCTTGACAGAGTGAGGGTCGTCTACGAGGTCATAGCCGCCCAGCTTGAATTTTGTGTTCTGATTTTTTTTGCCAATGTGTAAGACAGAGGATTTGTTGGTTGAGATTTGGAGTTGCCAATTGTTTGACCATTCTGACAGATAGTCAAGGTCTTTTTGTAAGGTAGCAGCATTGTCGGTGGTGTTGAATAGTTTTACATCATTAGCGAAGA
>QLTV01003269.1:12666-24285 GCA_003457575.1 Thermophis baileyi
CATTCGCTCTCCACTCCTGGGGGAAGGCTCCTGCAAAATCCCCAGTCCCTCCCCACTCCTGGGGACCCAGATTGTTGGGGGCAATATGCTAACTCTGTAAACCGCTTAGAGAGGGCTGTAAAGCACTATGAAGCGGTATATACGTCTAAGTGCTATTGCAGACTTGCTTCTCAACTCACTTTTTCTCTTCTTTCTGAGACTATTCAGAGAATCATATCCCCACCCCATCTCCTTTCTGGTTTATATTCCCCAGAGAGGTAATTAAACATGTCCTTCTTTTTAACAGATTCTACTTGTCACAGAAAAGGGACTGGTGGCTTGGCTGAGGTTTCTGGAATCCTATGTTGACTTGGATTCTCTTTCTCTCTCTGTCTCTCTCTCTCTGTGTCTCTCTCTCTCTGTATTTGGTGGTCCCAATCTGCTTTTTCAACTAATGTCAACCCAAGCAGGCCTTGATTCCCCCCCCCCCTTTGAGGTCTTTGAGGACTACTTTCCCTTGAGGACTACTTTCTGAACTTGCACCCTCATCCTTGAAGCTGTTTGTCATATTATTGAGCTCATTATCTTCCTCCCCAGCTTTTACACACATAATTCAATTAAAGTCAGATTGCCACACTTGCCTTCTGTTCCCCTGCTCATCAATGGAGTTGACTTCTACTAACTCTTTTCTTAAGGAAAGAGCCAAACTGTGAGCAAGCTGACTTTTCTTGATGGTTTCATTCTTATTTCAAATCGACTAGCATCGACCCCTTGCCCCCTGTTTTGGCTGGCAGAGGGCTATCAAAACTAAAAACAACAAAAAAGGAGAAATGCATTTGACCATGCAAGAAGGGGCAGAAAAGTAGAAAGGGAAAGACAAAGAAAAAGAAGAAAAGAAGGGAAGAAAGCAAGGAAGGAAAAATAAGGAAAGAGGGAAAGGAAGAAGAAATTAAAATGAAGGGGGAAGGAAAAAGAAGAAGGAAGGGAAGGAAGGAAGGAAGGAAGGAAGGAAGGAAGGAAGGAAGGAAGGAAGGAAGGAAGGAAGGAAGGAAGGAAGGAAGGAAGGAAGGAAGGAAGGAAGGAAGAATGAGAGTGAGGGAGAGTCTGAGGGAAGTCCTGCCTTAGCACTTGGCCACCACTGGTGCCCCCCCCCGGCACAACTCCTGTGTAACGCCCACCATGGCCACGCCCACCCTGGCCCTCCGAGGTTAAACACAACCCTGATGTGGCCCTCAATGAAATCGAGTTTGACACCCCTGGATTAGATGAAAAGATAAAGAGAATATTTATCAGATGACACAAAACTGGATTAGATGCCTCATGTCACAGAAGACAGGAAAACAACTGAAAATATTCTTAATCAGTGAAAAAAGTGGGTTCAGAATAATATAATGAAATTTAGCAGGGACAAATGTAAAGTTCTTCATGTATGAAAGAAAAATCAAAAGAATAGCTAGTGGATTCTACTGTGATAAAAGAATTTGTAGGAAAAATCTATTGAAATACCAAAAATATCAAGCTAAATGACAGTGTGATGTAGCAGTGTGATGTAGCAATTGCTAAAAAGCAATTCCAGTTTTAAACAGAGAAGTATGATCAAGAGAAGTACAATTTCCAAATGATCGTAAGTAATATGGGTAGTCCTTGACTTATGACCACAATTGAACCCCAAAATTTCTGTTGCTAAGTGAGACAGTTGTTAAGTGAGTTTTATCCCACTTTACGACTTTTCTTGCCATAGTTGTTAAGTGAACCACTGCAGTTAAGTTAGTAACACGGTTGTTAAGTGAATCTGGTTTTCCCATTGATTTTGCTTGTCAAAAGGTTGCAAAAGGTGATCACATGACACTGCAACCATCATAAATATGAAACAGTTGCCAAGCATTTGAATTTTGATCATGTGACTATGAGGATGCTACAATGGTCATAAGTGTGAAAAACGATCATGTCACTTTTTCCAGTGCTGTTGTAACTTCGAACAGTCACTAAATGAACTGTTGTAAATCAAGGACTACTTGCAGTTTATTTCTGAACATAATTTATTCTGAATACTGTCCCCAGTTCTAGGCATTACATTAAAAAAGATTCTGAAAAAGTAGAATAGGTTCAGAGAAAGAAGCTTATGGCATTAAAAATAAAGAAACTCTCACATGCACACTCCCCAATTAAATCATCCTTAATACTTGTGAAGGACTCTTCATTTTGTGGATTTTATGTCAATAAGAGAGTTGACAGACATGAACCCTTGCCTCTAGTGGAATAATATCAGCATCCATGAGTATTTGAAATGCAGAATGAGGTATCATAAGAAAACCTAAGAGCCAGTTTGGTCTAGTTAAAGTGTTGGCATAGAAACCAGGAGACTGAGTTCTAATCCTGTCTTAGGCATGAAAGCCAGAGAGGTCAATTTGGGCCAGTCACTCTTCTCAACCTAACTTACATCACAGGGTTGTTATTGTGAAGAAAAAAGAAGGCGGAAGGAATATTAGGTGTATATATATAAACACTCTACCGTGTTAACCCAAAAATAAGACCCTGTCTTATATTTTTTTGAACTCTGAAATAAGCGCTTGGCCTTATTGCCATGCACTCAAAAGCCCAATTGGGCTTATTATCAGGGGATGTCTTATATCTTCAGAATACAGAATAACGAAGTTGGAAGGGACCTTTGAGGTAGAATAGAATGAGCTGGAAGGGACCTTGAAGGTCTTCTAGTCCAGCCTCCTGCTCAAGCAGGAGAACCTATACCATTTTAGATAGGTGACTGTCTGGACTCTTCTTAAAAACATCCAGTGATGGAGTGCCCACGATTTCTAAAGGCAAGCTGTTCCACTGGTTAATTGTCCTCACTGTTAGGAAGTTTCTCCTTAATTCCAGGTTGCTTCTCTCTTTGGTTAGTTTCCAACCATTGTTTTTTGTCCTGCCCTCTGGTGCTTTGGAGAATAATTTGACCCCCTCTTCTTTGTGGCAGCCCCTCAAATACTGGAATACTGCTATCATGTGTTCTAGTCCAACCTCCTATTCAAGCAGGAGATCCTATACCATTCTGAACAAATGGCTGTCCAATCTCTTCTAAAAAACTTCCAGTGTTGGAGCATCCACAACTTCTATTCCACTCATCAATTGTTCTCACTGTCAGGAAATTTCTCCTTAAATCTAGGTTGGATCTCTTTTTGATACATTTCCATCCATCTCCACCAACCGAGGGACTTGATGACCCCCATCGGGAGTCGGACTCTGACCAGCGAAGTGCCCCTGCCGGACCTCTGAAACGGCAAAAGAAATCATTGGAGGTCTCGGGAATGCAGGCGGGCCCAAGGGACAATTGAAAAGGTGGAGACCATCTTGCCCAGGAGTTTTGCGAGCAGGGCCAAAGACGCAGATCTGTCTCTCTGAATTTTGGTAACCAGCTCCTGGAGACTGGACTGTCGTTCTGGGGACAGGTAGACCATACCCAGTTCCAAATCAATGATTGCTCCCAAGTGGAGTAGTCTAGTCGATGGTAATAGGTGGCTCTTCTCCAGGTTTATGGAGGACCCGTGGCGTTGCAGGACTGGATGGTGACCCTCAAATCCTCCTGAGCTTGGAGAGCGGATGAGGACTGAATTAAAATGTCATCCAGATAACACTGGACATGCATGGGTAGAGCTCTCAAATGGGCAGCAAGAGCAGCCAATACTTTAGTGAACGCCCTAGGGGTGGAAGAAAGCCCAAATGGCATAGCCGTATACTGATAATGGGCACCAGCAAACTGAAACCTAAGGTATTGTCTATGCAGTGGAAAAATGGGCACATGTAAATATGCCTCGGTAAGGTCAATAGAAGTGAGGAAGTCGACCTCCCTAACACCCTCCAGGATTGTGAGAAGTGAATGCATTTTAAACCGCCGATAAATGATGTAGCGGTTAAGTCATTTAAGATCGAGAATTGCTCTCCATGCCTCCGAGGTCTTTGAAACAACAAACAAGATCGAGTAGAAGCCGTGTCCTCGTTGATCCTCAGGGACGGCCTCGATGGCGTGGATATCCAGCAAGTGCTGAATAGCTGTCTCCATGAGGATTCATTTGGCCAGGTTCCTAGATAAAGGACAACGAAGGAAAAACCTCGGGGGAATGGAGTGGAACTCAAGAGAGAGACCTGTTCTTACTGTCTCTCTGACCCAAGCATCCGAAGTGGACTCCTCCCATTGATCCGCAAAGTAGGCCAGCCGGCCCCTGATGGGATGCTTGGGAATGCATTTACTTAGGCCGTCTGAATGAACGACTTCTTCCCCCTCAAAAGGGCCGTTTAGATCTAAATGGGCGACCCCACTCTGGACGATCGTGGTGTACTCTCTGTCGCTGCGCATAGAACCCCTGGGTTCTCTGGGACATAGCACCTGGTTCAGCAGCACGATAAGTTGGCCAGCGGAAATAGGGTGATGGTCTATAGTCGGCCTGTCTGGAAACGGAAGGAAGAATCTTCCTGCGGTCCTTTGACTCTGCGAGCAATGGCTCCAGGTTATCTCCAAATAAATGATCCCCGCGAAGGGGGTAGTTGCTAGACGCCATTTATGGCGGGCATCCGCCTGCCAGTTCTTGAGCCAAAACATGCGTCATGCAGCCACGGTGGAACCAATTGATTTCGACGCAAAGCGGGCCGCATTGAGGGTCGCATCCGCTGACAGTTGGGTGGCAGTGATCAGCTTATTGATATCTTGCTGTAAGTGGGTGTCTGTGGA
Organism: Thermophis baileyi; assembly: GCA_003457575.1. Lineage (NCBI taxonomy): Eukaryota > Metazoa > Chordata > Lepidosauria > Squamata > Dipsadidae > Thermophis > Thermophis baileyi. Next base: position 17,366 of record QLTV01003269.1, read on the forward strand.
CGGCATCCTCTCCTGTAGCTGGCGAAGCCAAATGAGGGGGGTACGAGTGAAGAATGACGCCGTTGTTGAGGCACGAATGGCCCAAGCCGCCGCTTGATGTGCCCGTTGGAGCGATTGTTCTGTTCGGCAGTCCTCGGGTCGTAAAGACTCTGCTGGATCGCCTGGCATGTTGGAGGGAGTATACAGTGCAGCCACTGGGGAATCTATCGACGGGACCTGAAGTGCTTTTGCTAGGTCAGGAGCCACATTATACAGCCTTTTGTCTGCCGACGATGGATTGGGACCCACTCCGGGGGAAGACCATTGACGAGTGATGACGTCTACAAATAGTTTTGGGGAGGGAATGACATCCTCTTCCGAGGTGTGCTCCAGAAAGAGCGGATCGGTAAGGTCCTGATCTGACTGTTGTTCTGGGTCAGGAGCTAAAGGGGCTAAGCCCGCGGCAATTTTTGCCTTATATAATAAGGACTTAAAGAGGTTGATTTGGAAGAGCCCCATAAAGGAAGGCTGTTCCGGCTGCTTGCTGTCGTCATCGGATAGCTCTAGATCTGGTACCCCTTCATCCTCAGATAGGTGAGACTGATCGTCTCTAGAGGAGTGGGAAGACCCCTGATCTAATGATATGGCCAGGTCTGCTGGTGGAATAGAACCTGAATAGCGTCTTTGGGTGAATGGACCCCCGGGTCCCAAAGGGCATTCCTGCCTTGATTGTTGCAAGCCTGCCGATATTCCCTGCCTTATCGCTTCTGCGATGATGGTTTGCATATTCTCTGGGATGACCTGCCTAGGTTCTTCGCTTGGTCTGAGGCCAGCGGCCGTTGGAGTGAAGGTGGCCTCGGGCATGGGTTTTTGCCTGCCTAAAGAGGCTGGGGGAGCCTCTATTAGAGGGTGATGCTCTGAAACTGACCCCCAGATCTCAGTATTTGAGCTGGGCACAATCGAGTCCAGGTGTGAAGCACCAACCTCTGGAGCCCTGGGGACCTGAAGTTGTGGCCCCTTGGGGGGCATCGCAGGAGAAACAGTCCTGGCCCTCTCTCGACTGGCAGCCCTTTCGTATAGTTTGTCTAAGGCCCTGTGGCGATGCTGTTCATCGCTGCTGGCTGCCTTTGATCCCCTGGAGGGTGAAACCTCCTTTCTGGGATTTTTAGAAGAGCGGTTGGAGCCTCTGGTCTTATTTTTGTCTTTGCTGCCCTTATCAGGGTCAGAACTGGCTGAAGTCGAGGCTCTACACGCCATAATGAATTATGTCCAGCACCCAGAATTTGCTGCCTTTGCCGAGGAATCGGGCTAATTGGTCAGGAGGGTAGCTGTGTCAGGTCAACCCTGTTGGGGTCTTGACCTGTGGTTATCTGCTGTTCTGGCCTTGCTCTGGTGGAGCATGGCCAAAGACTACACTGTCCTGCCTTGCTCTGGTGTAGCGTGGCTAAACGGCTAAAATCTCTGCCATGCTCTGGTGGAGCGTGGCCAAGCCGGAAATGCCCTTGCCATGCTCTGGTGGAGCATGGCCAAGCCAGAATCGCCCTTGCCGTGCTCTTGTGGAGCATGGCCAAGCCATGGGAGCCCTTGCTGTGCCCTGGTGGAGCGTGGCAAAACTGCTAATTTTGGGAGCGTGAGAGCTCCACTAAGTCCGTAATTAGCGGCAGGTCAGGGGCTTCAGCTCCTGCGTAGGAGGGGCGTTATAGGCTACCCACTCCCTCTCGGCAGACACACACTTTATGTGCGAGAAGGAGAGGAAGGGATCGTCTCCCCTGGCAGCGCTTTGGAAAGCCTCTCTTAACTCCGTGCGATCGCTTATTACTGAGGCGAACACCTCTGCTGTAAAGTCTATGGAGCTAATGGCGTTTCAAAATGGCCACCGTAACCGCTGATCTTCTGCGTGGGAGAAACCTCGTAAACTAGCCGACATCCAAATCGGCTGTCAATGTTGCGGAGAAAAATAATTAGAGGCGAAATGAATCTTGTTTCTATGCTCTCAATCCTCAAGAATAAGACCGGAGGCCAGGAAAGAATAAAAGTAATGTATTTGCAAAACAAAAATAAGAACATCCAATTCTGTGTCTACATGGTGAAGAACAAAGAGAACAAAGGAAAGATTAACACATGCGCAGTACAGGTATCACATGAGACCTGCATATCAGTGTAAAGTGTTGTTTCAGAATAGGAGTCCAGCTGACAAATAAATATGAACGCAGTAACAAACCCCTTCTTTGTCAGTTGGGCGGATATCAGTTATCCATTAAAACATCAATTAAGGCGCATCATCCCACACAGGTATTCATGCTGCGCTGCTGGTAATGGTTTGTTAAGCATGTCAGCAATTTATCACATGTAGATACGTACTGCAATTTAACAAAACCTTGTTTAACCAACTGTTTAATATTTTTATAACGAATGTCAATGTGTCTGGACCTAGCACCCATGAAATGTGAATCAGAAATATAAACCACTGATTGATTATCTTCCATTACGGTGATTGGTTGAATTGGACAGATATCTGTATCTAAAGAATCAAACCAAGTAAGAGAGTTACATGCATCAGAACCACAAGAACAAGAAACAAAGTTCTGTTTTCGGACGATGGATCGAAACCATCCTCTGCTATCATGTTGCGAAGAAAAATAATTAGAGGCGAAATGAATCTTGTTTCCATGCTCTCAATCCTCAAGAATAAGGCCAGGAAAGAATAAAAGTAATGTATTTGCAAAACAAAAATAAGAACATCTAATTCTGTGTCTACATGGTGAAGAACAAAGAGAACAAAGGAAAGATTAACACATGCACAGTACAGGTATCACATGAGAACTGCATATCAGTGTACAGTGTCGTTTCAGAATAGGAGTCCAGCTGACAAATAAATATGAACGTAGTGACAGTCAGATCGGGCCGAAGCCCTCGAGCAGCTCTTTAATGAAGCCGGAGCTCAGCTGCAATATTTAGGGACTCCGTTGCTGTTAATTGGAAGTCCTAACGCTGACAGGATAAACGGATTCCAATAGCCAGACAGAGAGGTGGATTTCTGCCTGAGGCAGCGTGAGCCGAAGCTCTAGCTGTCAGACGTTTACTCGCTGGCTCACCGGTCGATGGAATTAGCCAAATTTAACTCACAGTTGTCTCTCAGGTGGATTAGCAACCAGGAATGACTCAATCTGCCACAGGAGGAATGGTTGGCACAACCGTCCTAGCTGAGTGACTGAATCAAAAAGCTGTCAAGGGTAGCAACAGAGGCGGGACCTAAACAGCTTTGACAGACTCAGTCCAATCAGCTAGTAGACGGAGTTAACCCGTTCCTGGATGCTATATCCACCACTATGGAGAATGCCAGCAAGTATTCATTTGCCAAGCTATCTTTCCAATCCCACATAGCTCCCCAGCCTGCCCCAGCAAGCAAGTCAGCAAGCATTATGTTGATTTCAGCTCAGTCAGTCTCAGTCTACTTTGTTAAGGTAGTCTGTCTGCCTCTCATGAGGTGCCACACGTTTGTTTTCTCCCCTTTCAGTTGGAGGGAAAGGAAAAGACCAAACTTAACAAAAGTGGAATTTGGAAAATAAAATTCAAAGTAAAAGAAGGTCTTGGAGCTAAGTGGAATACTCGCTAACTAATTTTAAGCAGATTAGATTTGAAGGAAGTGCTGGGATCACACAGTAGGGAACCTCATCAGCAGCTGGCCCATTTTACTAAGCCTCAGAGAGACAGATCCAAAAATGAGGATGGCTCTCTTTCAATCTTCAGAAACAGTATATTTACTTCAAAAACAATAGCAAAAGGAAAAACAGATGGTGTTTCTTGAATCAAATCCGAAAATACCTGATAAATTTTCATTGTTGTCAATTATTCTTAGTATTATAAACTTTCAAACTGAATTTGTTTTCATTGTAGTATTATACTTAGATTTTTAATATTAAAATTAAAAAATAAAATGAAATGGTCACAGAGAATGAAAAAAAATCTTTGTTTTCACGTGGACATTTTAAGAAACAATAATTCTGTTTTCTGCTACAAACTGAAGATAGCTCAGCAGTTATATGGGGTTGGCTTAAGGCATATTACTATTCTGAAATAGCTAGTGGAAGAGAGCTTTCATACATCCGCTGGCTGCATAAAGGAAGAAACTAGTTCTCTTGCACTGGCTTGAGTAAGACACTTGCTATTTGAGACTACCCTTCCTTTTGAGAACTGTCCCATGTAGCAGCCATTCTTCCTGTTTCTTATGTAACTTATAGCATTGCATGATGAAAGAACATGTGAATGCTCCTCCCTTCTTAGTCCATTACTTTCTTTCTTGGTAAATCATGATTTTCAATTGCAAAATGCCACATGCTTATATAGAAAAACAATTTAGATTATTAGTTTACGGAAAAATGTTTTACGGATTAAGAGAGTTGGAAGGGACCTTGGAAATCTAGTCCAAGACATGAATGGCGATTACATGACTGTGGGACACTGCAGCAGTTGTAAATGTGCGCCAACTGCAAAACATGCAAATGGTAATCATGTGGCTGTGGGATACTGATGAAACACGCAAATGGCAATTATATGACCACAGAATGTTGTAACGACTATAAATGAGAGTATTGGTGGCAAAGTTATTTTTTTAGCACTGATATAGCTTTGAATAATTGCTGCATGAAAGTCGGTAAGTGAGGACTATCTGTATCAGTTGTGAATTGGGTTTCTTGTGATAAAATTGATAATGAAGTTGAATGGAGATACCTCTAGCTACTACCATTAAGAATAATAGGGGTATATGTGTAAATGATAAGAAAGGGATATAAAGGAACAGATAATCTCCAATTTCATTCCCTTCCAGCAGGCCTTTCCTTTCCTTCAGTGGTCAGACTTTATAATAGGCATGGCAATAAATTTCAGCTCTGGAGGTGATTGGTGCAGTGATAAGGAAGGTACCGCTGCTGGTTTGTAATTTTAATCTGTTTTATGTCTTTATGGTTTATTACATTGTAAGCTACTGAGAGTTGCCTTGACCTGTGAGATAGGTTCCATATAAATTTAATAAACAAATAAATTCTCCAGGTATATCACCCTTTAAAGAACTTATAGCAAAAGCCTGTAGGTATGACATAACTAGACAATTACCATGTTTCCCCGAAAATAATATATGTCCCCATAATAAGGCCAATCAGGCTTTTCAGCGCATGCGCTGAAATAAGCCCCCCCCAAATAAGGCCCCCCCCAATTACTTTGCGGGGAAAGGGGGGGACATGCTGGGAGCCGCTCTTTTTGTGACGGGCACTCTTTTGGCCGGGAGAGAGAGAGCGAGAGCAACCGAGAGGCGGGTGCACGCACACCCCGCGGGACTGGCTCGGCTCCCCTGGGCTCTGCCTATGGCAGCGTTTTGAAACGTGCTCCTGCCTGCGATGAGGCGGCGAGGCAGGGATCGAGGCTCCCCTCCTCTTCCTCGGAGGCAGGAGCGCGTTTCAAAACGCTGCCAGAAGCAAAGCCCAGAGGAGCAGAGCCAGTCCTGCGGTGTGTGTGCGCACCCACCTCTCGCTTGCTCTCTCTCTCGCTCTCTCTCTCCCGGCTGGGAGCCGCTCTTTTTGCGGCGGGCACTCTTTTGGCCGGGAGAGAGAGAGAGAGAGGTGGGTGCATGCATACCCCGCGGGACTGGCTCGGCTACTCTGGGCTCTGCCTATGGCAGCGTTTTGAAACGTGCTCCTGCCTGCGATGAGGCGGTGAGGCAGGGATCGAGGCTCCCCTCCTCTTCCTCCCAGGCAGGAGCGCGTTTAAAAACGCTGCCGGAAGCAAAGCCCAGAAGAGCAGAGCTACTCCTGCGGTGTGTGTGTGCACCCACCTCTCGCTTGCTCTCTCTCTCTCTCTCCTGGCCGGGAGCCGCTCTTTTTGCGGCGGGCACTCTTTTGGCTGGGAGAGAGAGAGCGAGAGCAAGCGAGAGGCGAGGGCACGCACACCCCACGGAACTGCGGAGGTGCTGGTGCGCCGTGACTCTTTGGCACTCGCTGCTTGTGGGTCTGCGGCTACTGACATTGCAAAGCCCTGCAGTCAGCTAGAGAGCGCCAGACCATGGGTCGGCCTCGCCGCCCCTTCGGCTCTGCCTCCCGCCCACGCCTCCTTCGCTCGCTCGCCGGCTCGGGACGCTCATCCTCCACCTGCCCTCCCCGCGTCCTTCAGATGGGGGATGCAGGCGAGGGCGGTTCGTAGGAATCCCCCTCAGGAACAGCCACCTGGCGCACCCGCCTCTCGCTTGCTCTCTCTCTCTCTCTCTCTCTCTCTCCGAGGAACGCGACAGAGCTACAAATCCCAGGTAGGATGCGCGTCTCACGGCCCAATTGCGCCCCACCGTGAGACGCGCGTCTTACCTGGGACTTGTAGCTCCGTCGTGTTCCTCAGTGTTGTGTCCACTGACCCTCCCCCGCCTCCGGCTCTGGAGCGAAGCGGAAGGGGGAAGAAACTCTCGCGGGCTGCCTGAGCTGACAGCCAAACTTCTAGCTGGGCTCAGCAGCAGAAGCAGCCGGGCACGCACTTCCTTGTCTCTTCCAAACGCGCCCCTCTCTCTCTTGGTGGGGGGGGGGAAAGAGTGCACGTAAGATACAGCACCAGGGACAAGGAACCTTTTGGCTGCACGCTGCACACAAGAAATCTTTCTCTCTTCCAAACTCTGCCAGAAATGAGTCTTTGTGAGACTCATCACGCCTGCGCAGCCTCTTGGAGCGAAAGGGGAGAAAGATTTCTTGCGTCCAGCGTGCAGCCAAAAGTTTCCTTCTCCTGGTGCTGTGTCTTACATGCACTCCCCCCCCCCCCCGCGCCGGGAGGGAGAGGTTGGAAGAGACAAGCGCGTGCCCGGCTGCTTCTGCCGCTGGGCCCGGCTAGCAGTTTGGCTGTCAGCTCGGGCCGCCCGCGAGAGTTTCTTCCCCCTCCCGCCTCTCGCTTGCTCTCTCTCTCTCTCTCTC
>QLTV01003269.1:24533-39277 GCA_003457575.1 Thermophis baileyi
GCGTCTGGCCCGCCGCCACCGCCTCGTGGAGCAGGACTCTGCAAGGCTTGTTCTGCCATTGCATGCACGAACTGCAGGACTGCCGCGAGCTTCATCATACCAGCACAGCTGGCGTCCTGCCGCTCGCGGCTGTGCCAGTATGTCGAACCTGGTGGTAGTGCTGCCATTCGTACATGCAACGGCACAATAAGCCTTGCAGAGTCCTGCTCCACGAGGCGGTGGGCCAGCCGCTCAGCCGGCGCCAAGAACAGGGAGGGGAGGCGGCGGCGATGGAACATCCAGTCCCACGCTCGCTGCCTACTGCACCCCCAAAATAATAAGCCCCCCCAATAATAAGGCCATATTTCGGGGTTCAAAAAAATATAAGGCCCTGTCTTATTTTCGGGGAAACACGGTAGCTTTTTTGCAGAGAAATCAGGAGCCATGGACTGCAAAACAAAAGATAGAGCTGCCTGTTTGTCTGCCTGCCTGTTCTGCTTGCCTCTATGGTTTACATTCTAGGGATTTCCTTTTTCCTTTTAAGTTAAAGGAAATCTGATTATCTTCTTTCTGATTTTAAGACTGGGAGATATGTGCTTAAAATGTACAGTACGTAAAAGGTTTGGTTCAACTTGAGAATCACTGGTTTCCAACTCATCAGCTTCTGTCTTTATATATACCTAACAGTGTATCCATCTCTAATAAGACATACTATGAATTATTCTCATCTATAATCTGATCAGGTGCAGAGAAAAACCAGACATATTTTACCATGATTAACAAAGTTAGATGGACCAGATCTAATTTTGCTGATCCATACTAAATATAGCACCAGCAAGATCATGGTCTTCCAGATTCTAATCTGGTAACTTTACCATTACATCATGTTGGCTTTCTCATAACTGTCTATGGAGATCTGAAGTGATGAATATGTTATTACAAACATGTATAGTTTGCTTCGAGAATACATTCACTTGCATTAATTTCTAACTTGATGTAACGCTGGAGACAGGTGATAATCTCTGGTCAGAATCTTTAGGCATAATTTCTGCTTGCAACTTGAGGAAGCAAACAAGATATTTGTAAACATAAGACTACCGAGTTGTTCTCTTGACATTTCTTGTCCTTTGCTTCTCATTCTGGATAAGCTTCAAGAGAGATTTAAGTACTTAGATGCAAGAAATAGTTAATGTCTCATTAATCAAGAAATATTTTTTACTCTCCATCCTGAAATGATGATATAAAAGAAAGCCTGCTCTATGTGAGAAGGAAGTTCTATAGAGCAGAAAATCTATGGTAAAGAATGGGGCAAATGCAGTCATTTATTGACAGTTCTTCAAACCTAAAATCTTATTTCAGTATGCTTTTCACTTTCTTTTTCTTCTCATTCATTTGAGCTGACCAGAGTTGCTTCAATAGTGAGATGGGTGGAATAATTAATTAATTAATTTCTGTGAAAGTCAGTCTGCCTCAATCACCTACAATAAAAACCTGCAAAAATTTTTCCAGCATGATGAACAATTAGTTCCCAATATCATTCTTGGGTAAAAGTAGTACAAACTCTTTGCCAAACAACAATTAGATGTACTTTACTAGAGGGCTTTTTAATTTGCTGTAACTTTCTTACCATTCTCAGGGTGTTCCATTTCACCAATGCTGCCATCAGGTGTGGTGCGCTCATAGTGGTCCTCGGGTAGAGCCAGAGGCCCTATCCGAGGCCCTGATGAAGATTTGCTGCTAGGTGTTTCTGACTCTTCAAGGCCACTGTCATAGTAACTGTGCTGGGAAGGATCCTGCAGATCTTGAGCCTGATTGGCTGCAGAGAATGTCACTCGGCGATGAGGTAACTGCAAAAAGCAAAGCAAAATCCTTAATTAATCTGTTCAACACAAGTATAGTAAAAATATGTACCTTCAATAAGTGACCCCAAAAATATTCTACAATGAAATCTAATATATATGTTTCCATTAAAGAAAATCTACCTAAATTATAGACAAGATTATAGAGTGTACTGAATTTAAGGCAAATATGTCCACAGTAATAATTGACTGTCAGTTGTTAACTTCTGGTAGAAGGTCATCAAATTAGTAATTATATTATTGAGTCATGGACAGGCATTTCTGTTCTTAAAATAATAAAAGGATTCAAAATTTTTGAATTTATGATGCTTTGTAAAAAAGTTTGTTATAACCACAAATGGTTATTGTTGTAACCACGATATATTCTATGATATATTGTGTACCTGTGGTATAACATATATCATAGTGTGTAAAATACAATAAAACAAAATAAAGTAATAAAAAGAGTATTGGATGCAAATAGATTACTGCGTATCTATAGATCCTGCTTCATAGAAATGCATACTACAGATAGTCCTTGCTTACCAACCATTCTTTCAGCAACTCTTCAAATTTTCAACAGTGCTGAAGAAATAATTTTACAGTCCATTTATGACCTTCGCAGAGTCCCTCAATCATGTGATGACTATTATAGTCAATATGCATTATCCTGTGCTTGACCTATGTTCCCCCCCCCCAATTCTTGCAGAGCAGATTGGAGAGAGAGAGAGAGATTGCAAGAAAATAAGCTGTTTAATTTCCTACACATCAAAAGCAATGCAATTGCACCTGCACCCTGGGAATGGCAGCCTCAGGTATGCTGGGGTTGAGTGGGCTGATGGTGGTACAGAGCTTAAGCTGCAGACTGTGTGGTACCCTCCATGCCAGCCAGATCCTGGGCTGGCCATGCAATGTCACTTTATCAGAGCAGATGTCTATTTGCTTTATTTGAAGCTCACTAGCAACTGCCATAACCAGGGGGGAGGGGGTATTTGGGAGGTGAAGAACGCTGGAGGTGTGAAAGAATGCTGTGGGAAATTGGGGAGTATGGACACTGACAGGAACCAGAGATGCCAAACTGAGCCATCTTCCTGCCTTTAAGGACGCCAGCCCTGGAAAGGAATTTACTGCAGTGCTGGAGGCACCAGGTTCCTCAGTATCTCTAGTAAAAGTACCTATTCTCTAACACTTATGGAATCAAGGGTCATTCTTTTCTAGGGAATAGGCTGTGGTCAGTCTGATAGCAGGTAAGCTCTGCTGTAGCAGTGAACCAGGAGACCAATGTCTACTGAGGGTACTGAGCAAAAAATGACAAGCCACAAAAGTGGCTTGGAAGAAACTGGAGCTTGCGGAGGGCCCCCTGCCAAACTGCATCGCTCTAAAGAGGAGCTCGAATGACTGGGGAACGTGAACATCGGTGAGGAAGCTCCGAAACCCCAGTGGTCGCTCATCCTGGGGATGAAAGATGAAGAAGTAGAGGAGAAACCCTAACCCTAACCCTTGGCATAATGTACACCCGGGGGAGCCACGGAGCCAGAAGATGGGAACAATGTAGTGGTCTGGGTGAAAAAGAACTCTAAGAGGAGCCAGATGAACAGAAAGACCTGGTGGAACAAACATGAAGGGTACTGAGAAATGCCTTCAGGAACCAGAGAGCCAAAGAACTCCTTGCCCAGTTGGCTGAACCTCGACACATGCCGGGGCCAGCAGGAGATGGCGCTGCAGCGCAGGCAGCTGTGGCTGGTGGTGGTGGCAATCTCATCTGGACCCGCTCCAGCCCAAGCAGCCCCACCACAGCTGGTCAAGCAGCACAGCCCCTTCCACAAGGAAGACCCGTCCTCCCAAGATGGAATGCCAAGGCCCCCCACCCTGGGTTTAAAGTACGAAGGAGACCCGAAGCAACCAGGTTTTTCCTCGCCCAGGTGTGGAACTATATGCAAGAGTACGGAGCAGACCTGGCTACCAAAGTAGCCCGGGTCAGATACGTGACTATGGCCCTGGAAGGCAACGCAGTGGGTGGTCTCCCTCCACAATGACAAAATGCCACAGCTCTGAAGCTTTGATCAGTTCATGATGCTCCCCTCTGAATACAGCTACCCCTTTGAATACAGCTTTAGAAGTGGCCCCAGCTGTATTCATGTAGCTAACAAACAAAGTCCTGCATGAACACCTATACAAAGGGGTACTGGTGTACCTGAATGACATTCTGATTTACACTGAGACAACGAACACGTTAAATTCGTGTGAGCAGTGTTAAAGAAATTGTGGGTGGCAGAGCTGTATGCTAAACTCTCCAAGTGCGAGTGCCATGAAGACAAAATCAAATATCTGGGATCTTGGATCTTGCATGAAGGTGTGGAGATGGTCTCAGAAAAGGTTAAAGCAGTACTAGAATGCTCCCCCTCCCCGCACGAGAAAGCAGCTTCAAAGCTTCCTAGGGTTTGCAAACTTTTACTGGCATTTTATTTCCTCCTTTGCACAAATCGCCCTACCCATCACAAACTTATTAAAAATGAAAGGGGAGGGAAAGCCCAAGCCTAGTCAACCTTTGAAGTGGACTATGGATGCCAGGCAGCATTCGAGAAACTTAAGTGGCTGTTCGCAGCAGAACCTGTGGTAAGACACCCGCATCCTGATGTCCCCTTTGTAATTCAAGCAGATGCTAGTGACATGGCTGTATTGCTGCAAGAAAATCCTCAGGGAATCCTTCAACCCTGTGCCTACACCTCCAAAAAGCTAACTGAAACGGAATGAAGGTGGGAGGTATGGGTTTGAAAGGTATTGCTAACTTGACGACACTTCCTAGAAGGGTTTAAACACCCATTTAAAGTATAGACAGACCACAAGAACTTGGAAACTTTAAAAATCCTGTGAAAGTTATCCTCTAAGCAAGCCAGCTGGGCGCAGTATTTCAATCGGTTTAATTTTACCCTGCGCTATATCCTGGGGGAGGAAAAACATTTTAGTGGATGACTTATCCAGATTACCACAATACAACAGTGCCAGACCTGAAATAGTCCGACCGGTTATTCTGTCAAACCAATTGGCAGCAGCAGTAATCATGAGGGTTCAAGGGAAAACTGAACCAGACATCCCCTGTGAAATACTGACAAACTGAAAACTGCCTTAAAAGATGACGAATGACTAAGAACAATGCACCCTCAGGGACGGGCTGGCCTGGGTAGGGGCGAAATTATATGTGAACCCACTTGCACGTTGGAAGGAAATATCTGTTGAGTTTATTGTAGAACTGCCTGAGAGTGCTGGGAACACCGTGATTTGGGTGGTTACGGACTTATTCTCAAAACAAGTCCATTTCATTCCATGTCCAAAAATCCCATCAGTTTGCACCCTGGCCAAACTCTTTGTGCAGCACATTGATAGACTTCAACATGTCCCTGATCGCATCATCTCAGACCTGGGGGTACAATTCACTTCATGGTTTTGGCATGAAGTTTTGAAACTGATGGGAACTGCCCAAGACTTAAGCTCCTCCCATCACCCCAAACTAATGGGGTGTGTGAGTAAGCCAATTCAATACTAGAACAATACTTCAGATACTATATTAGTTATCAACAAGATAATTGGACTGATCTTTTGCCATTTGCAGAAGTGGCATATAATGATTCAGTGCATAGCAGCATTGGGTTTACTCCTTTTAAGGTAGTCTTGGGTCAAGACTTTGTTGCAATTCCAGAGCTACCTCTGGAAAAAACCCTAAATCCCTCGCTACTAGAGTGGATACAACTGCAAAATACATAGCCAGTAACCCTCAAAGTGCTAGAGCAGGGGTGTCAAACTCAATTTCATTGAGGGCCGCATCAGCATTATGGTTGCCCTCAAAGGGCCTGTTGCATGTAAGACTATGATGACTCACAGTGGCCAGGTGGGTGTGGCCAGCTTGACATGACTCACTGGCGTGGATGGATTGGGACGGAACAAGTCACACCAGCTAACTCGATGTAGGGACAATTCGGTGCCCCACAAGCTCCTTGCCTCCCATACTGCTGGCAACCAAGTGTCAGGCTCCGAAGGAGGTAGCTGCAAGGGGAAGGAAGCAGGAAGCTTTCCAGCAGGTGCGCCTGATGTCTACAAACGCGCCACTGCCCCTCCACTTTCCAACCCTGAAATTCCAGAATGAAGTTGGGGCAGCCTTTGAGCGCTCCTAACAAAATCAACAACAAGAGATAAGTAAGCCAGGATCACTGGGGGAGGGGAGGGTGTTACCCAATGAACCTCAGCTGGAGAGATACGGTGTAGCCTCGGCTGCTGCCCCCTTCCTTGGCAGAGTGAGACTGGAGCGCTCAGACTTTAGTCGGTGTTCCTGGCATGGTGACGGGCAAGGGTGCACGGTGAGCCTCGCTTTGCAGGATGAAGTTGGTGGACGTAATTGCAAGTCCAGCTCCAGCTATGGCGAGGAGCAGCAACTATGTTTGGGCCCAGGGGCCAAGAAGAAGGAACCTGACTTACTATTTCCTCTGATTCATTAATTGATTGGTGCCATCCTTAACTGAACTGAGAGGCTTTCTTGCCAGCCACCCATCAGCTGTTTCTGATGTAGCTTTGAGGAACTAAATTGCCTCCAAGCAGGCTAGCACAGCTGTCCGTTTGCAGTTTTTTTTTTTAAATAAAACCATTTGCTGCTAATCAGCTCAAGCTTTTTCAGACAGCTGCCCAGAGGGAGGTGGGGTGATAATTTACATAACTCTCTGATTGCAGTTGCTTTAAAAAAAAACACTTGTCACTAATTAGCTTAAGGTCTCCAGCCAGGCACCAAGAGCGAGATGGGGAAGGGATTTACAGAGCTCTCAACTTGCAACAGTAACAGAGATGGAAGGGACCTTGAGATTATCTAGTCTAAACCACTGCTCCCACAAGAGAGTATTTCTGATAACTGCCTATGCAGTCTCTTCTTAAAAGCTTCCAGTGACAGCCACAACTTCTGGAGACAATTTAAATTTAAAATCTACAAACTACAGCAATATACACTAATCTCCAAAATAAAAGCAAGGCAACACAACATTATAGAATGCTTTGTGTAGATGCTGGCTAGCATTTCTAGAAGCAATTTCAAGGAAAATGAAAACAAACTTTATCTTTGCAAAGTACTGTACTTACAAACATAATAGTTTGCAAAGTATAGTATTTAAAAGGCAGAGCAGTTCCCAAAGTGCTTACAAACAAACAGTACAGTACTATAGAATAACAAAAAAGAATATTTTAAAATACTTACAGAAGCAATTCTGGCACTCAATTCTAACACTAGTCCTCAAGCCCACACAGCACAAAAACAAACAAACAAACAAAAAACTGAAAGAAACTCGGCACCAATCTTATTTCATTCTTTGACAAAGTGACTAAATTAGTAGACCAGCAAAATGCTGTGGACATAGCATACTTAGACTTCAGCAAGGCATTTGAGAAGACCACAACCTACTTCTTGATAAGCTAGAAAAATGTGTGATGGGCAGCATCACCACCAGATGGATTTCTAACTGGCTGACAAACCGTACTCAACTAGTAGTCCTTAATGGCATTACTTCTACAAGGAGGGAAGTAAGCAGTGGGGTACCACAAGGTTCTGTCTTAGGCCCAGTACTCTTCAGTATCTTCATAAATTAGATGAGAGCATAGAAGTGGAACTCATCAAATTTGCAGATGACACTAAGCTGGCAGGAATAGCCAACACCCCAGAAGACAAGCTCAGGACCCAAAAAGATCTTGAACAAAGGGCCCTATTCAACAAAAGGAAATTTAATGTGGAGAAAAACAAGGTTTTACACTGGGGCAGGAAAAACCAAAGGTACAAGTACAGATTAGGTGAAACTTGGCTCAAAAACAGTAACAGTAATGAGTGTTAGTGGACGATCACTTAAACATGAGTCATCAGTGCGTGGCAGGAGCCAAAAAAAAGCTAATACAATCCTTGGTTGTATAAATAGAGGCATAGAATAAAAATCAAGTCTCGTCTCGAGTCACACTCTCTCCACACATCTCAGTGGCTTGGGGAAATTTCTGGGACCTTACATTTTTGGTGCCCGAACAGGGACTTGAAGGCTTCCCACAAGCCGGACCCCTTTGAGGCTTGGCAGGCCTTCACTATGGCAGACGGGGAAAAACCAGCTGGGACCAGTAGCGAAGTCAAGAGTACTCCCAGCACATTTGACCCGGTGACCTTGCCCTGGTAATTGCTGGCAGCTTCGGATTCTGCCTGCCCTGAATGCTTTAGAGGCTTGCATTGCGGGGGGGGGGGGTTGTGCAACTGAGCTCTTCTGGGTGATGAGAAAATTTGGGGGGGGAGGGGAGGGGAGTGTTGCCTTGTGTGTGTGAGTGACTGAGATGTGGGAAATACCTAATAGAGGTTTGCCTATACTTTGAGAGGAGTGTGACTGTTGGGATAAGAAGTTTGAGATGCAGGGGTGGGTTCTGGCCAAACTCCGAGCTGGCAGAGGAGCCTGAGAAATCCTTTAGGGAATAGGGAGAGTTTTGGTCAGGTTCCAAGCCTACAAAAAGCCCGAGAAACCCCACTTACCAAGAAATCCCATTAGAAAGCTTGAGACTCAGGGGAGGGTTCTAACCAACTCCAACTCCGAACTAAAGTATAGCCCGATAAATCCTTTAGGGAAAAGGGAGAGTCTAGCGAAACTTCGAGCTGACGAGTCCGAGAAATCCTTTAGGGAAAAGGGAGAGTTTTGGCTAGGCTTCGTGCTTTCGAAAAGTCCGAGAAATCCCCTCAGGGAAAAAAAATGGGCAACCATACTGGTAGCTTGTTTGGAACAAATAACCTAGCAAAAAGAATAGGGCCATGTTCCCCTCTGGACTGTGTGCTAGCCCACTGGGACATGTTAAAAATTTGTTACAGCAGTAAAAGTTGTCTTTAAAAAGAAAGGGGGAGTTCAAACTTGCTCATGAGAGCCCTGGCCAGATGCAAACAATGTGTGAACGAAGGTCTCTATACATCTTGATCTTTAAAAATAGGCCAGCGATTGCTGGGAGATCTAAGATACATAGAGAAGAGTTTGGATCTTTAAAAATAAGCCAGCGCCTGCTGGGAGATTCAAGCTAGAAAGAGACACAGAACACCCCCAGGGCAGAGACAGATAGTAACAATCTAGTGCTTAAGGAGATAGAACAATGGGTGTAACTTAGAGTAAAAGTGACAAGTTCACTAAAACAATTAGGAAGAATCCCAAATTGTAAATAGACCTGACTAGTCCTTTCAGGAAAAATACTTAGAGGTTGGGAAGCCCCTCCATACAGTAAGATGATTCAGACATTGGGGCCGACCAAAGAAGATATGATTAATTTATGCTGTTATGTGGGGTAGAAGAAAAGAAATACTGCAGTTATAAAGATCTCTAGAATTTACCATTCTCAAAAGAGCCAGAAAACTCTGAAAGAACTAAGAATAAAGAAGAAAAGGTTTATTGTTCTTCCCACCCAGGGTTTAGCAGGTAATAAAAAGATAAAGCCTGTCTAAAAGGGAAGACTCAGATAATTTGACTTGACCAATTTGATGTGATTTCTATTAAAAATTCTTGGATATGCATCTATAATAATAACATGTAGAATTGAATGGGATTGAATTGATTGTGATATGTTTGGCCGGCCGGCAGATTAAATAAGCTTCTTGGCTTGGGCTTGAAGCTGTGGGAAACGGGAAGTAGTTAGGGCCCACAGTCACATTTATGATTGAAACTGCTCTCTGAGTTTTCCCACTGCTTCAAGAATAAGCTACAGGTTGCCCAAGGAAAGAAAAAGTAAAGATTTAAAGGGACAAAACCTCCCCAGGTCTGGAAATGTTGTTTAATGGTATGTGTATGTGTCTGTGTGTAATCATTTCCAAACCTGTAGGGAGGATGAGACCCTCTAATAAAAACGGAGCTCATAGGTTGTGAAAAAGCTCCCTGAAATAATTATAATCATGAAATGAAATTTTTGTATGTAAAATTGGTTTACACAAAAAGTCTGACTGCAGTACAAATGTGAGTATGTGTGTTGCAAGGAAAAGAAATAGAGAAACTGATTCTGTTGAAAGTATGCTGAGGGAAGAAAAGGAGTGAGATTTCTGTGTTGTCTTTTAAATTTTTTTCCTGTCCTCGCTGACTCATCTTAACCATTCCCCCCCCCCTCCCTGCTGCGCCGGCTTGAGAACGGCAGGGTAAGGGGTGGGCAAGGGGGGGGGAGTGCAGTTTTTTCTGCTTATCTTAACCATCCTCCCTCTTCTCTCTCTCTGCCGAGCTAGCCTGAGAAAGGCGGGGTAAAGGGTGACATCTGATACCTGCCTTTGGAGAGTTGTTTCCATCTGAATGGAATGTTTGTTTGTTAGCAGCATAAGCTCTACATTTCATAGCTAAACAGCATATTCTGTTTAAAACAGCTATATCCCAGAATAGATTTGCTCTACACTATTTGTTAGCAAAAATAGTAGGTGTGTGTGGAAAATTTAATCTCACAAACTGTTGTTTGCAAATAGATGATCAAGGACAAGCTTTAGAGGAGAAAACTGCCAAAGTATGAAAGGTCATACACGTCCCAGTGCAGCCTTGGACTGGGCCAGTTGACTTCAACTGGATGGGCAGTATCTTCTCTGACTGGTCAAGGATTGGGTTTCTACTGTTGTTACTCTTTAGAGGTCTCCTTCTCCTCCCATTTCATCTCTTTACTCCAGTGCATAGTTAAATCAACCATCATTGGGATGACATTTATAGCCTCCTCTGTGTCTGCTACCCTTCCTGATAAACTGGCAAATATCATGGTCCTCCAGACCGTCCCCATTAAATATACACCCCTAGTCCACCATTGACAGGATGCATCCTGTCCACAAGAAAAGGGAGGAATGAAGGGGAATAATAATAGTAGAATAGGTAGATTTACTGGGACAAAATAATAACTTGCTGTTTTGCTTCTGTAAGAACTGCTTTGCTAAGAATTGGAATGTAACTCGTTTTTTTGTATACCTCGGTGCCTGGAACGGAATACGTCATGGGCATATTCCTCTGTTGCTAGGCACCCAGCCCCTCTGTTGCTAAGCATTCAACCCCCCCATTCCTTGCTGCATAGCCGATGCCGGGCTACAAGGCAGGCATGGGCCAGGGGTCCAGAATTGAGTATTCTGAAGGTATAAAACACCCCATACCTTCCCCAAGGTGTGGCTATTCCTCACATGCATTGTATCTGTATGTTCTGGATATAGTCATCTGCTTCTTTTTGCAAGTCTTGTCTCGAGTCACTCTCTCTTTGGCATCTCAGTGGCTCGGGGAAATTTCTGGGACCTTACAATCACATGAAGTATTAGTACTGCTTTATAAAACTTTAGTAAGACCACACCTGGAATACTGCATCCAGTTTTGGTCACCACATTACAAAAAAGATGTTGAGACTGGAAAAAGTGCAAAGAAGAGCAACTAAGATGATTAAAGGCCTGGAGACAAAAACATATGAAGAACAGTTGTAGGATTTGAGTCTGGCTAGTCTAGAGAAAAGAAGGACTAGGGGGGACATGATAGCAGTATTCCAGTATTTGGGAGGCTGCCACAAAGAGGAGGGGGTCAACTTATTTTCCAAAGCACCAGAGGGCAGGACAAGAAACAATGGATGGAAACTAATCAAGGAGAGAAGAAACCTGGAATTAAGGAGAAACTTCCTAACAGTGAGGACAATTAACCAGTGGAACAGCTTGCCTTCAGACGTTGTGGGTGCTTCTTTAAGAAGAGACTGGACAGTTACTTGTCTGAAATGGTATAGGATCTCCTGCTTGAGCATGGGTTGGACTAGAAGACCTCCAAGATCCCTTCCAGCTCTATTCTGATTCTGATATTGAGAGTGAAGTAATTGTATCATGAACCAGAAAGGGTCAGTCAAAGGAAAGATACCTGCAGAAATTGCTTTTTTCTCTCCCCCCCCCCCCTTGCACAGCAGAGATTGGAGAAAAGGGAATTTCAGGACAGTAAGCTATTTTTGTAGAATGCCTGCAGCTCCCAGCCCTGGGCTGTAGGTGATTACATTGCTTTTGATGTGTACAAGACAGCATTCAGGCATTTGAGTATTCCAATTGGGGTGTGGGGGGGTGTAGTTAGGCAAACAAAAGCCAAAGACTTGAAACTGAGTAATCTTGCCTCTTTCCAGCTGGAAAGCACAGCTGCAGTTGTGATTTCCCATATAGCAACGATTTCACTTAGCGGCAGAGTTGCTGGTCCCTATTAGGGTTGTTAAGCAAGGATTCTAAAAAACATTGCCAAGAAAACTGCAACAACTTGTTCAGGCAGTCATCAGAAGTCAAAAATGTACTCAAAGGCATGCATGCAGACACACATGCATGTACACACACCTAGTAGCATAATAGAACGTTATTAAAAACCTTGGGAGAATCAAATACATTTGCCTAATATTTAAAACAAAACAGATAACAAGTATTTCTTACAGGAAAGGAAACTGCAGAGCTAAAGGATGTATCAGAGAAGAACCATTCATAGGAATCCATCGGGAGAGAAATGGAGAAAATGATAAAAAGTGTATTGCAATGTTTCAAAACAAACCACAAGACTTACACTTGGATATCTGGGTATTGCAATATCTTGCAATACCCAGACTTTGTACTTGTGTCCTGATATTGGTATCAGGACACAAGTACAAAGTCTGGGTATTGCAAGATATTGCAATGAGCACTTTGTAATTTTTTGTTAACATGATTTGTACTGGGTAGCAATAGCAATAGCACTTAGACTTATATACCGCTTTATAGTGCTTTACAGCCCTCTCTAAGCGGTTCACAGAGTCAGCATATTGCCCCCAACAATCTGGGTCCTCATTTTACCCACCTCGGAAGGATGGAAGGCTGAGTCAACCTTGAGCCGGTGAGATTTGAACTGCTGAACTGCAGCTAGCAGTCAGCTGAAGTAGCCTGCAGTACTGCACTCTAACCTCTGCGCCACCTCGGGTACATATGGAATCAACAAATCACCCATCTATCATTCATCAGGTAACTGTTCAAGCAGGAATATATGGGAAGAAAAGTTCTTTTAGATAATGTGGGTTCATTCCAAGAAGGAAGTGCCAAGTTGCTGCAACTCACAGATGTAGTATCCTCTTATTTATATAAGGAATCACACAAATACTGTAGATTTAGCCTTTTTTTAATTAATAGGAGAACCCTGAGAATAAGCAATTTTGCCATAACCAGGTACTCATACAGAGAGTTGCAACCAACAAAATTCTACTTTCCAGGTAGATAAATGGTTGTACAAAGGATGTCTTGGGTCATTCCTGGTTGGTATTGTTCAAATCAGGAGAGCACACTGCCAAAGAAACAGCTTCCTTCTTCAGAGTACCCTCCCATAAGCATTATTCCATAGGACAATGGAGACTACTACAAACGTGGCAAATAAGATAGGGACTTAACAACAAAACCAAAACAAGTCTTGTGAAAAGGTATTGGAGGGGAGATGACAAATAGAGGAGTACTAGCTAACAACCTATTATGATCTAGACCAGTGGTGTCAAACTCGATTTCATTGAGGGCTACATCAGGGTTGTGTTTGACCTCTGGCGGCCAGGGTGGGCATGGCCAGCTCAACGTCACTCATGTCGGGGGCACTTGTAGTGGCCTGAGCACTCTGCCAGTGAAAACGGGCTCCCAAGCTCCATTTTCACCTGTGATGGCTTCCTGCAACCCTCTGCCAGTGAAAACGGAGCTCAGGAGGGCCACCCGCGGCCCTCACGGCTCCATTTTCGGCTGTGATGGCTTCCTGCAACCCTGTCAGCAAAAACAGAGCCAGCGGCCCTCCCGAGCTCCATTTTTGCTGGCAGAGCACTGCAGGCCGGTCCTTTGCTGTTTCCAGGGCGGCCCTGAGGACCAGATCTAAGCACCCCATGGGCTGGATCCGGCCCCCGGGCCTTGAGTTTGACACCCCTGATCTAGACAGAACAACATAATAATAGAGTTGGAAGGGACCTTGGAAGTCTTCTAGTACAAACCCCTCCTCAGGCAGGAAACCCTATTGTCTCACACACATTTCAGACAAATGATTGTCTAATTTCTTCCTAAAAACCTCCAGTGTTGGAGCACCCACAACTTCTGGAGGCAAGCTATTCCGCTCATTAATTGTCCTAACTGTCCTAAGGAAATTTCTCCTTAGATCTATTGCTTCTTGTCCTGCCTTCATTGTGCTTTGGAAAATAAGTTCACCCCCCTCTTCTTTGTGGCAGTCCCTTAAATATTGGAACACTGCTATCATATCATCTTTAGTCCTTCTTTTCATTAAACTAGACATACCCAATTCCTGCAACCGTTCTTCATGTTTTAGCTTCCAGTCCCTTAATCATTTTTGTTGCTCTTCTCTGTACTCTTTCTAGAGTCTCAACATTTGTTATTATATCATGGCAACCAAAACTGGATGCAATATTTCAAGTGTGGTCTTTTTTTAAATAAGTTTTTTTATTTCTTATACATAATCAATAATATATCTTATTTTCAATTTCAGCCATATTCTTTTTTTTCCACAATTTTTTATCCTTATTCATTTTTTTCTTATAATTTTTTAAACACATATCATTATATGCCCAATTATTATAGTCTCTATTTCTCTAAACACCTTTTAAGTTTCCCTTCTAGTTCTTTAACCTTCCATATTTAAATCTTTAAATAATTTTGTAATCAAACACCAATGTTAATTTCAGTCCAATTTCATCTACTGAAGCATTCCATCATCTGTAGCATAATTCATCTTATTTCACTTATTTCATATATAAAACCATTTTTCTGCATTTTTTGGTACTAGTACAATTCATTTTCTTCTTTTCCTTCTCAAACATATTCAAAATCAACATTATACCATTATACACCTAGCTTACTTCATTTTACAGTCAAGATTAATCCCATTTCCTCTTTTCAATTTTATCTTTTTATATTTTATTTTATAGTACCAA
>QLTV01003269.1:52162-77440 GCA_003457575.1 Thermophis baileyi
CCTGCTCAAGCAGGAAATTGGACTAGAAGACCTCTATTATTCTATGTTCTCTATTTTCTAAATTGGGTGCTTCACAGCAGAAGCAATACAGCTGAATGGACCACACATGCATTAAATTCACGGCCTGTATGATCAAGCTGCATCATTGTCCCCTCATGTATCTTTCCCCCCAGGAAGAAACACAAAGTAGCCAACACTGCAGCAGCTATAAAAGGTCTTGGGAAACTCCAGGGAGTATCAGCTGATCACAGAAGTGTTACTTAATACTCTTTATAATGAAAATGTTTGTAATCTTATCCTTCTTCCTGAAGGGAAGAGTTTAATCCCATCCCTAGATGGGTGATTGATGGGTTTCCCTGCCCTAATCCTGTCAGTTTCTGTTGTTTATTGACTTGATTTAGCATGTATCAGCTGCAACTGTTAAGTGGAGCTATTAACTGAAGGGAGAGAGAGAAAAAAACCCCGCTCTTGCACTTTATTTTTAACCAGTTCTCTGAACTGCCTAAGCAATTTACTAACGGTTTGGGCGAACTGGTGAGAACTGGCTGGATTTCACCTGTGATCCTGCCATAAACTGAGGAAGGGGGGGCAGAGAAATTTGGGGAAGTTGTGCAGGAGGAAAGGAGAAGGATGAAATGGGGGAGGGAAATGCACTGACAGAACTAGAGGTATCAAACTGGAATAATCCAGTTACCCTAGGATGCCTGGCCTGGGAAAGAATATAAAATCTCTTCAAGACACATCTTACATCAAAGAGGTTCCCAAACATTACATCAGGGGGCTACTGGACACTGATGATTGGGTCAAGTCGGGAGGGCTACGGAAAGGGAAAAACGTTTTGGATTTAACAGTTTTATTAGTTTATGTTACAACATACAAAAAAAAATACAAAAGCAAATAGTAGGAAAAATATGGAAGGGAAAAGGGAAGGGAAAAGTAAGGAAAAGAAGGGGGAAAAGTAAGAAAAGGCATTGACTTCTGACTCCTTGCTGCAGTAGAATAAGGCATTAACATCAAACCTCAATTTTTTATTTCTACATAAGAGTTTAAACGAGCCATTTCTATAACAACAAATCTATCTAATTAGTAAAACCCAAAATCGAAGTGTCATTTTTTTCTATCCAAAGTCCACAAGTGATTTCCAAGTAGAAACAAAAGTAGTTGTGTTTTTGTCTTTAATCAAAGCAGTCAGTTTAGCCATCTCTGCTAACTCCATCAACTTGTGCAGCCAATCATCCATTGTGGAAATCAAAGTGTTCCTCCATTTTTGTGCATAAAGTAATCTTGCTGCTGTCAACATATATCAAAGTTCAAATTTTTTGTCCAAATCTTTTTCCATTAAACCCAAAAGGAAAGTTTCTGGTTCTCCAGTGCGCTGCTTGAGAGTCCAAGGATGGGAGATTACTTCTGTCAGTTGCTAGGGACTGAGTTAAAATTAGACGTGGTCACGCCTCCTCTGTTCCACCGGGTGCATTGTGGGTCAGTTCTTTTAACTCAGTCAGCTAGTAGGGACATGAAAATTAACTCTCTTCCTTGGACTCATTAGCAACTTAGTTAAAAGAGATCTAAAGGATCCCAATTCGTTGTTTTTTTTTGAGAATCCTGAAGTCCCAAACCCGAGGAGACTATACTTCTCTTGTTAGCAGTACCGTGAGTCACTGCCACCAGGGGCATCACTCGGGAATTCGGGATGCTTAGCAGCAGCGTCGAGAGTCACTGTCCCCAGGGGCATAACTCTCTAATTAAGATCAGCTGGGCGTTGGAGCGAGCAGAGTGCTCTGGTCGCCATTTGAGCTGCCCGTTTAAAGCCTCTTCTCAGCGGCACTGTGAGTCACTATCCCCAGGGGCATCACTCGGGAATTCGAGCAGATTGGCAGCAGCGTTGAGAGTCACTGTCCCCAGGGGCATAACTCTCTAATTCAATCAGCTGGGTGTCGGAGCGAGCGAAGTGCTCCGATCGCCATTTTAGCTGCCGATTGAAGCCGGCAAGTTACGGTCACCATTTTGGCCACCCTATTTTCGTGCCGTTTTCAACGGCTTGGGAGATCAACCTATCAAAAGTGATCTCCTTATTGCTTAGCCAGTCTCCTCGTTGGGGGGAGGAGGAGCTCTAACTGCCGGTCGCCATTTGGAAACCTTAGTGTGGGCTGACTTCGGAAGACAGCAGCAGCAGCTTCTTTCCTCAGCCGGCTTGATTGATCTGTGCTTCATATCGGGCGTGTGTGTGAGTCCCCGGGGCTCGGGGTTGACCAACTCCACCTTTTATCTTGGGCCATTGAGCCAGGATTTCAGGAGTCCTTGCCCTCTGGAGTAATACTCTTTACCTACAGAGTTTACCCAGCGGTTTAGAACTGAAAGATTGGAGGCACTATCCCCAGGGATATTCCTCAATTGCAGAATCTGTGTTATTGTTGCACCTGGATCAGGTGCCACCTTGGGACGTCCAGAGCAGGCTGCAGCCTCTACCTCACCTGTATTCCAACTTGAGTGGGTTCGGCATGGCTTCCAAACCATCCTCAGCCGTGATGGCTTCCACTTCTTCTGGGGGTGAGCCTGGAGGGACCTCTGCCAGAGATCTGCCTTCTAAACCTTCCTCTAGATCCACCAGAGCAAAAGACTCCTCTATCAGTAAGGCCTCCTCTGCTGCCCTCAAGGATGCTGAGCGCCGTTTCAAAGCTCTGGAGAAGGAATTCGCTAAAGCCCAGCGTCAACTGGAGCTAGCGAGAGCACCCGACGTTTCATGCCAGGCGGATGACCAGAACCTTCAGGTTTCCTCCCCAGGGGCGGCCCGGGATTGGTCCCCAGATCGTGTGGTCTGTGCCCAGGAACCCGGGGTCGGTGCTAGGCCCTTTATATCCATGGAGGGGATGGAACAGGGTTCAGTTATTTCTCTAGCTGATCCTGCTCAGAAAGCCGCACCTTCGGCTACCTTTACCCCTTCTGCCGCGGGTCTCCGCATAGGGGAAGGTCATCCCAGGGAACTCCCTCAAGACATCAGGGAAATGATTGTTTCTGCCATCCAGGACATCTCTGTGGGGCTACAACAAAGATGGGTTCCCCCAGTAAGCCAGGGGGTTCATCAGGATTGTTGGGGTGACCTTAGACCTGAGTATTCCCCTCGTTCCTCCGCCAGGGGCGACGGCTCTGTAGTGGCACAGGGTTCGTTCCATGATATGGAACTTTCTGAAGATGAGGGTTACATCCCTGATCCACCTGTCTTCAAAGGCCTCTTTAATCCCGCCTTATTTAAGACCCTCTTATATAAGGCTAAGTTAACGGTGAATATGGGAGGATCGGACGCTCCGGCGCCCTCCTCCGTGGGGTTTGATCCTACGGAAGGTCTGTTCTCCGCTCCCGTACAGGAAAAGGAGGTGATTCCTTCCTCCAAGATTTTCATGGAGGCTATTCAGAGGCAATGGTCGCAACCGGCCTCTATATCTGCCCCTTCCTCTTACGACAGGAGACATTATGGTTTTGGGAAGGAGCTTGAGACTCTATTATAACTTCCTTCAGTTGATTGTCACTGCCCTGGTCTCCTCTGCAATCCTCCCCTCGGAGGGATCTGACGGCTTAAAGCCGGAGGACCGAAGGGCAGAGTCTGTTATGTGTAAGATCCATCAGGCGGCCACTTGGTCCATCAAAGCGGCTGCGGCTGCCTCGTTTTTCAACCGCGCCTCCGTTCTGTGGATCAAACAGATGCAGGCCAGGTTACAGCCGGATGACATAAGACTGTGCCAAGATCTGAGTAAACTGTTGGCAGCAGTTGAATTTTCGGCAGATGCCACGCTTAATTCCGCCAGGTTTGCAGCCCGCGTGGTGGCCTCCAATGTCTCCTCCCGTAGGCTTTTATGGCTCCGCCACTGGCAGGCAGATTTAAAGTCTAAATGGCACCTGGCCTCTTCTCCCTTTGCGGGAGGTAATCTCTTTGGCCCAGCCTTAGAGGCGAATCGTGATCGAAACCCGGGATAAGAGAAAGATCATGCCCAGACTGCACCGCAGGTCCGACCGCCATCCGGCGCCTTATTATCGCCGGCAGCCCTTTCAGCAGGACACGGCCTTTAGTGCCCCCTACTACCAGAGACCCTTCCATCAGGGGCGGAGAGATTCCAGGACCACCCTTATGGCAGGGACAGGGGCAGACAGTTTAACCAGGCCAGACGACCCTTTCGTGGTTCCGGCTCTCGGGGTTTTAGAAAATCCAAGTGACTCCCTGTCAGGCCCTCCCATCGGCGGTCGTTTACTCCACTTCATCAGCCAATGGGAGGTTATGACCTCGGACCCCTGAGTCCTCCAAACTATAAAATTCGGGCTAACCCTGGAATTCGTCTCCACACCACCGAGATGTTTTCTCCAGTGTCCCACCCCCTCCAACCCCAACAAGAGGAGTGTTACAATCCGAGATCCAACATTTGTTGGACATCTCAGCAATAGAGAGGGTCCCCCTGGGACAAGAGGGCCAGGGTTTTTACTCCATAATATTCCTGGTCCCCAAGGGTTCGGGGGGGTTGAAGAGCGGTGTTAGATCTGAAGCGCCTCAACGCCCACATCACTTACAGGCACTTCAAGATGCACTCCCTCAGTTCCACCCTGGGGTGCATCCGCCAGAACGATTGGCTTACTACAGTGGACTTAAAAGAGGCCTATCTTCACATGCCGGTGCGACCTTCCCAGCGACAGTTCCTTCACTTTTGTGTGGCAGGGCGCCATTACCAATACCGCGCCATGTCATTTGGTCTCTCATCGGCACTGAGAACCTTTACAAAGATCTTGGCAGCGGTGGCAGCATCACTCAGGGCACGTCCGGTGAGACTTCAATGCTATCTGGACGATATTCTCGTCCAATCGACCTCTGTCCTTCGAGCGCAAGATGATCTGTGTTACACGCTCCAGGTTCTCCAATCGCACGGCTTCTCGGTCAACTGTGCCAAGAGCCATTTCCTTCCCATGACCAGGCTCCTCCACCTGGGTGTGTCATCGACACCACCATGTGCGAAGTGTTTTTGTCGCCCGACTGTTGCGCCAGCATCGTCTCGCTGGTCCATCTGGTCCGCAGTCGTCGTCGGGTTTCCCTGGCTCTTCTTTCCCAGTTGTTGGGAAAACTGATCTCGTGCATCAGCGTGGTTCCTTGGGCGAGACTGCACGCCCGCATGCTGCAATTGTGTCTGTTGCCACACCAACGTCCACCATTTCTGTAACACCGAAGTTGATTCGCTCGTTGTCTTGGTGGACCTCAGGGGCTCTTCTGAAGGGCTCCTTGTTCCAGGAACCCACCAGGATTACCATCACGACGGACGCGAGCCTGTACGGGTGGGGAGCCCACATCTTGTCGCACGTGACTCAGGGTCGCTGGTCCCCCATGGACTTGGCAGAGCCCAACATCAACCTCCTGGAGCTTCTAGCGGTGTCCCTGGCCCTCCGTCATTTCCACCACCTGTTGCGGGACTCCCATGTCTTAGTCTTGACGGACAATGTGGCCACCCGGGCCCATATCAATTGCCAGGGGGGCACCAGGTCACGTCAGCTCATGGAGGAGGCAGAGAGACTAGTCCTGTGGGTGGAGCTGAACTTACGGTCCATTCGAGCGGAGCATATCTCCGGAATATCGAATGTACAGGCGTATTGGCTAAGGAAGGCCACCATAGATCACTCAGAGTGGCGCCTGCATCCGGACCTATTTCAATCGATAGTCCAGATATTCGGCCAGCCCTTAGTGGACCTGTTCGCGACCAGGGTCAACTCCCACCTACCGCGGTTCTTTGCCAGGTTCCCCGAGCCAGGGCAGAGAAGGTCAATGCTCTCCGCAGTCCTTGGCCTCCAGGGCTGCTGTACGTGTTTCCACCACTCCCCCTCATTCCGCGGGTGATTCAGAAGATCCTGGAGGAAGGGGCGGAGGTGCTTCTCCTCGCTCCCCATTGGCCCCGACGCCCCTGGTTTGCGGACCTGATGGACCTGTCGGTATCCCCCCCGGAGGATTCCCGACGACAGGATTTCCCTCTCCTAAGGGGCCCTACTACATCCGGAGCCCCAGTGGTTACAACTAGCCGTATGGCACTTGAGGGGGAAATCCTGAGGAAGGAGCAATTTTCCAGAGGTCTTAT
The DNA here is from genome assembly GCA_003457575.1 of Thermophis baileyi. Classification (NCBI taxonomy): domain Eukaryota; kingdom Metazoa; phylum Chordata; class Lepidosauria; order Squamata; family Dipsadidae; genus Thermophis; species Thermophis baileyi. The sequence goes on from QLTV01003269.1 coordinate 58,261, forward strand.
CAGCACCATACAGGCCTCCAGACAGGCCTCCACGAACCGTATTTACGACGCTTCGTGGCGAGCTTACTGTAACTTTTGCTCAAAATCTGGCTTTGATCCTTTAACATCCTCGATCCGCCAGGTTCTAGAATTCCTGCAGGAAGGGTTCACTCGTGGACTTGCGCCCAATACACTAAGAAGGCAGGTGGCGGCCTTATCCACCGTCATTCATATTGACAACCTCCAATCCCTATCCCATCATCCACGGGTTAGGGGGTTTCTGAAAGGGGCTACTAATTTAAGACCTCAGGTAGTCCAGCGATATCCCTCCTGGGATCTCGCCCTAGTCCTTCAGGCTCTCACCTCAGCCCCCTTTGAGCCTTTGAGATCTGTTAGTCTCAGGTACCTCTCGATCAAAACTGCCTTCCTGGTCGCTGTCATCTCGGCCAGGAGGATATCGGAGTTGGCGGCCCTTTCGGTCTGCCAGGATTTGTGTATATTCCACAGCAATAGGGTTGTCCTCCGTCTAGACCCCACCTTCCTTCCGAAGGTGAACTCCTGGTTCCATCGGGCCCAGGAGGTCATTCTCCCAGATTTCCCCCCCGATCCCAAACATAGATTGGAGCATCAGTGGCATAAGTTAGATGTCCGAAGGGCTCTTCGCATATATCAAAAAAGGACTGCATCCTTTCGGAAGACTGAAGCGTTGTTCGTCTCTTTCCTACCTGCATCTATGGGATAGAAAGTCTCATCCTTGACAATTGGCAGATGGATTAAGGCGTGTATTGCCACTTCTTATGAATACCAAGCCAAACCTGTGCCCGGTCACTTGACGGCTCACTCCACACGAAGTGCGGCCACCTCGGCCACACAAGCGTCCATGGAGGACATTTGCTGTGCTGCAACGTGGTCTACGCCATCACCCTTTGTGAAGCACTATAGGTGGACTCGTTTGCCTCAGCTGAGGCCTCCTTTGGCAGACGGGTTCTCCAGCGGGTCTGTTCCACTTCTTCTCACCTGGACTTGCAGTCCCCACCCATGGGGATTGAACTTTGGCATATCTCCCATCCTTGGACTCTCAAACAGCGCACTGGAGAAGAGACGTTGGCTTACCTGAACGTTCTTCTCTGTGCGCTGCGGAGAGTCCAAGACCCGCCCTGACTGTTACGGTCCAGGTTCAAGGGTTACCTTTGTGGGACTACTGATGTCACGATTGAACCATGTCTTCGATGTACCTTCCTGCATTAAAAGAACTGGCCCACAATGCACCCGGTGGAACAGAGGAGGCGTGACCACGTCTAATTTTAACTCAGCCCCTAGCAACTGACAGAAGTAATCTCCCATCCTTGGACTCTCCGCAGCGCACAGAGAAGAACGTTCAGGTAAGCCAACGTCTCTTTTCTCTTTATTTTCACTTTACATTTTTTCTAAAAATAGATATGAATCCTACTCTAATGTTTCTTTGCTTTATCACACTTCCACCATAAGTGATAAAAAGTCCCTTCTTTACATTTGCATTTCCAACATTCATTTGAAATACCTTTATACATTCTTGACAACTTGACTGGAATTAAATACCAATGATACATCATTTTATAGAAATTTTCTTTTAAGTTATAATTTAATGTAAATTTTAAACCTTTCTTCCACATATTCTCCCTCTCAAGCATTACATTATATCCAAAGTTCCTTGCTCACTGAATCATAGTGCTTTACATGTTCACTTTCCAAATTTAAATTCAATAACATTTTACAGACAGCAATAATATGTTCATCACTACCACACATTAGGATTTCCAATTCATTTTAATGAAGTCAAACCCAGAACTTCTTTTGTCTAATTTAAATCTGAGAGGGAGAAAGAGAGAGAAAGAGAAATATGAGAGAGGTAGAGAAAGAGAGATGAGAGACAGAGAGGGGTGCCTGCCTTTTCCTGCTGCAGTCGGGCAGTGAGAGAGATTCAGCTCCATCTGCTCCCTTCGAGGCAACCTCGTGGCGCTGAGAGTCACTCCTTTTGTAACGCAAGGTTTATTTTTGTATCTTTCCAGAAACAGAAAGAACGTGGCCGAATTTCCTTAGTTATTCCCTGGGTGTGGGGGTTGGGAAGTGGTGGTGGGAGATGGGGGAGAGGGAGGAATTTGCTCTTCTAGGAGAGAGAGAGAGAGAGAGAGAGGGAGAGAGAGAGAGAGAGAGAGAGGGAGAGCGGGGGGGGGGGGGGGGGAGGGGGGGGGGGGGGAGGGAGGGGGGGAGGGAGAAAGAGAGAGAGAGAGAGAGAATGAGAGAGAGACAGAATGAGAGAGACAGAGAATGAGAGAGGGGGAGGGAAAGAGAATGAGAGAGGAGGGAGAGAGGGGGGAGGGAGGGAGGGAGAGGGAGTGAGTGTGTGTGTATTCCCCCTAAAATCCTGACAGGGATTTATTAAATCTGTAACACAACAATCCATGTCTTGCTATTTATTCTTCATTTGGCATTTTACATTAGAATACTTTCTCCCAAACTCCATGATGCTCTCTGTAAAGGATAAAATACAGCTCCTATGATTTTTAATGATTATGATTGGAGATGATAGTTACTACGTGAGGAATGAGTGACTTTGAGATGAAAGAGAGGGGAGAGAGAGAGTGAAAGAAAGAGATGAGAGAGGGAGGGAGGGAGTGGAAGAGAGAGAGAGGGAGGAAGAAAGAGGGAAGATGAGAGGGAGAAAGAGATGGGGAGAGGGAGGGAGAGAGAAAGAGAGATGAGGGAGAGAGGGAACGAAGGAGAAAGATGAGAGAGGGAGGGAGAGGGGGGAGGGAGAAAGAGATGGGAGAGAGGGAGGGAGAGAGAAAGGGAGAAAGAGGGCGAAAGAGAGAGATGGGGGAGAGGGAGACATACCTGTTTCCCATAGAAAAGAAAACACTGAGAGCCACAAAACCTGAGTAGGTGTGGCTGGGGGGTGGGTCATGTGACTCGGTAGGAGTGAGTGACATCGAGTTGGCCACACCCACCCAGGTTTTGTGGCTCCCGGTGTTTTGTTTTCTGTGGGAAACTGGTCCAAATGGTTCTTTGAGTGTTTAAGGTTGCAGACCCCTGGACTAGACAGACATACTCATTTCCTGTAACCGTTCTTCATAAGTTTTAGTCTCCAGTCCCCTAATCATGTCTGTTGCTCTTCTTTGCACTCTTTCTACAGTCTCAATATTTTTTTTTGTATAGTGGTGACCAAAAATGGATGCAATATTTCAAGTGTGGTCTTTTCCAAAGCATTATAAAGATCACACTTCATGCAATCTTGATTCTATCCTTCTGTTAATGCAGCCAAGGAGTGCATTGGCTTTTTTTGTGGCTGCAGCACACTGCTGGGTCATATTTAAGTGACTGTCCACTAGGACTCCTAGATCCCTCCCACAGTTACGGCTATTGAGCCATGTACCATCTACTCTATATCTATGTCTTTGGTTTTTCTTGCTTAAATGTAAAACTTTACTTTTCTCTCCATTGAATTTCACTTTGTTACATAGAGCCGAGTGTTTGAGTCTGTCAAGATCCTTCTGGATTTTGAGCCTATTTCTAAAGTATTGGCTATTTCTGCTAGCTTGAAGTCGTTTGAAAATTTAATGCACTTCCATTCCACCATTCACCTAAATTGTTTATGAAGATGTTGAAGAGTACCGGGCATAAGACAGAATCTTGGAGTACCCCATTGCTTACTTTCTTCCATGTAGATATAGTTTCATTAAGGACTACATATTGAATGTGGTTGGTCAGCCAGTTATGAATCTATCTGGTAGTGATTAGTTTTTTATCTTATCAAATAGTAGATTGTGGTTACCTTGTCAAATGCCCTACTGAGGTCCAGGTATATTATGTCCACAGCATTTTGCTGGTCCACTAATTTAGTCACTTTGTCAAATAATGCAATAAGTTTTGTTTGGCATGATCTGTTTTATAACTCATGATGGCTTCTGGTTATAAATTTACTTCTCTCTCAATTTGTTGCTTGATTATCTTTTCCAGGACCTTCCTAGGTATTGATGTCAGGCTGATCGGTCTGTAGTTACCTAGATCCACCCCCCCCCCTTTTTAAAAAAAGATGGGAATCACGTCAGCTCTTTCCAGTCCTCTCTCTCTCACACACACAGACATTTGATGAGAAACGGTGGAGGGCAACCGGGTAAGGGGACTGAGCCTCCCCCGTCCAGAAGCAGTGTGCAGCCTCTCACAGTAACGGGAATTGCAGGCAATTCTAGAAGATTGTGGGAAGCACGTGCTTACGATACCGTAGAAGCAAAGCGCAGCCTGTCCCTTTCAAGCGATCAAATGACGCTTGAGAAAAGGGTGATCGGCAGGAAAATGGGGAGCTGGGTAGAGGCGGGGGGGGGAGCCAATTCCGATGGGCCGCATGGCTTTCTGCCTCATCGTAGCAGCAGCCTGCGCAACACCCAAGCTCCAGGCCTGGCAGAGCGCAAACTGGGGTCGCTGCCTGCTCCAAAGCCACAAGGTGAGCTGAGGAAGAGAGGGGCCCTCGGCTGCGAGGTTGTCTGGCGCCACGGGCAGGGCTGGCAAGAGTGCGCCAGAAACATCTCCAGGAGGCTGGAGAGAAAGAACGAGAGGCAGCTCCCAGCCCTTGCTGGCTCAGCTGACCTGCGGACGGCGATTAAGGGGCAGAGGAGCCAGGAGGTGACTGGGGAAGGGCTGTCTTCTGTTTTGGCCACGCCCACCCCCTTCACTACGGCTTATTTTTGGGGTAGGGCTTATATTAGGCCCACTCCAAAAAATCAGGCTAGGACTTATTTTCAGGGTAGGTCATATTTTCGGGGAAACAAGGTATTAATTGAACAGAAACCATGTTAAATACATTTTATTACGTTGAAAGAATCTCTTTTTATTAATTTTTTGACATTTGTTGCAAGCCCAATTTCATTTTGAGCTTTAGCTTTTCTGACTTCATCTTTGCAGATTCAGGCTATATGATGGTATTCTGCCTTAGTGCTATGTCCCACTTTTTATACTTTTCTTTTTGTCTTTCAGTTTGTAGTTTATTCTAGGATCACTTTTTTTTTCTTTTTCAATATTATGTTAGACTGGACTTTTATAATCTCATTTTTCAGACTTTCCCAAGCTGCTTGTTTTGTTTTCCCCTTGAGGATTTCCCTCCATGGAATCTCTTCCAAGTTCTAAGTTTGTTGAAATCATCTCCCTTAAAGTCCAAGATACTAGTTTGACGATGTTCCATTGTTTGTGCCTGCATTATAGTGAATTCCAAAATTTCATGTATTTCCTGTTTGGTTGGGTGACCTGTAGTATACATCCATGGCTATGTCATTCTGTTCCCCCCTTTTATATTAATACAAATACATTTAAGGAGATTTTCATCATTGTTCTGTTGCTTTTGTGTTGAGGTCTAGATATTTCTTATATATAGTGCAACTCCACCTTTTTTATTAGATCTGTTTCCTTTGAACAGTCTAAATCCCTCTAGCTCAGGGCTGTCAAACTCCCGGCCCACAGGCTGGATGCATCACATGCTGGCCACGACCACGTCCGGTTTAGCAAAGGGGGAAAAAGTCCCGATATGTCATGTGACTCCGCCGTGACAATGTGAGTTTGACACCCCTGCTCTAGCTGTGTTTCAGTCATGGGTTTCATCCCCATGATTGGTTATTGCAATGATGTTGTATCTTCCCTCATGTACTAGGATTTCAAGTTCACCCCGTTTATTCCTCATACTTTAAGTATCAGATATAGGCATCTGAATTCCTTTTTGATTGACCCTATGCTTGGTTTCTTCATCTCTTGTTTTGTCTGAGTTCCCTTTCTTTCTTCCCACTTGCCCTGAGATTTGTGACTGAGTTAACTCTAAACATTTGTCTCCCCCCCTTCAGTTTTAGTTTAAAGCCCATCTGATAAGGTGAGCCATTTCCCCCCAAAAAATGTTCTTCCCAGTTCCTGTGAGGTGTAACCTTTCCCCTGCCAGAAGCCCCTCATGTAGATATTGTAGACTTTGATCTAAGAATCCAAAGTTCTCTCATCAGCACCATTTCCTAAGGCAATTGTTCACTTCAAAAGTTGTGTGTTCGTTCCCTCATTGCCTATCCTTCATTTGGAGTACAGAAGAGAACACCACTTGTGCAGCCATCTGTTTGGCTTTCATGCCTAGATGCTCGTAGTCTCTTGATATTGTTTCCAGAGACTTTATCATATCATTTGTCCCCATATGAAAGAGAAGAAAGGGATAATAATCTATGGATTTAATTATTTTAGTAAGTTCCTCAATCACACCTTTGATAGCTGCTCCTGGAAGACAGATGACTACCCTAGTTTGATTGTCTGCTGTACAAATTGCTGGTTCAGTTCCCCTGAGCAATGAATTGCCAATCACCAATACAATGCCTTTTTTTTTCCCTTAGGGAAGTCTAGTCTGATCCCCTCCCTCCCCAGAATTGGTACATTTGGCGTCCCTTCTCCAGGTTACTGCATGCTGACTTCGAAGGGGAGGTTATGAAATTGGTTCTTTATCTCCAGAAAGGTTGGATTAGACTGGACTTGGATTGGTTTTGTTTTCCTTTTGTGGATGACGTGCCGCCATCGATCTACTGTATCATTAAAGATACATTTTCTTAAGTCACAATTTTTTATTAAGTTATAGAGTATTATAAAATATAAAATACAAAAGTAAATAGAAGAACAAGACTTCTGGCAGAATTCCCCTTGATAGCAAGGGGAATTTTCAGCTCCCCTGCAGACTCTCCATAGTTTAAGGCTTAGAGTGTTTTCTAAGCCAGAAGAAACCACCCCGGGATGTGATAGGGGGAGGCTTTTGAAATCAACCCTTTTGCTCCCCCGGGAAGCCGGATGCTCTCAGACTGCTTCTTGAAGAAAAAGAAGTAGTAATCGGGTGAGTCCCTGGTTGGGGCAGGGCAACCAAGCAAGTTCACTGTGGAAGAATCAGCCATTCTAATGGATAATAAAGGGTGCCACCGCTTCTTAGGCACTTGTTTTTTTTTTTTTTTGCATATTTATTATTTACCTTTCATGCTGAAAGAGGCTCTCCCTTGTGGCAGACTGCTGTTTCCTTTTTTTGTGGGTTCTCCGTCATTTTTGGAGGCTTTGTGATTCAGGATGGCAAGAGGTGGAGCTAAGATAGCCGAGCTGGAACAAGAAGCTTAAGATAATCTGAAACTAAGCATGTGGAAACTATCTCTGGATTTATTTTTGTAATTTTTGGTCTAATCTTTTCAGTGAACTTTATACTTTTAGCTGACTCAATTGATTTGGCTTTTGGAATCTAAAAATTTTTTTGTACGTAAAGCAGAGACTGCTGTGAGGGGGGCATGAATAGTTTCATTTTTAACAACTTCTGATTGGATATTTGTGGTCACATGCTATAAAGCTTTGATCATTTTCTCCTCTCTCCTGTTTGAGGCTCTTTTAGATAATAGTGCTGATTCACCACAAGAGGGAACCAAAAGTCTGTGATATTGCTGACTCTGCTTAAGAATACTCTTAGTCCTATTAAATCCAGTGAAATATAGGGTTCAAACCTACAAACCTGTAACTTATAATTTTAAAAAGTTTATTTTTTTCAATCTTAAGACCAGGATGTTGACAAGGAAGAAGGCAGAGAAACTTTCAGGAGATATAGAATCTTTTAAAGCCATTTATGGATGAATACTTATTAAAAATGCAAGAACAGATTCAAAATGTTGGGTTAAAGCTGGAAACCAAAATCGATGAGCTTGTAAGGGAGCTCCAGGAAGAAATTAAAGATCTGAAAGGAGATATGAAACAGGTGAAAGCCAGAGTAGATTGTATAGAGCATGGACTGGAGAAGACAAATGCTATATGTGAAGCAGAATTAGTCGAGATCACAGATTGGGAAGCTCGGATTAAAGCGGGATGTCAAACTCAATTTCATTGAGGGCCGCATCAGGGCTGTGGTTGACCTCAGGGGGCCGGGCGAGTGTGGCTGACTGGGTGGGCGTGGCCCGCTTGATGCCACTCACTGGGCATGGCCAACTGGGTGAGCGTGGGCAGCTGGGTGGGCATGGCCATCTTGACGCCACTCCCCAAACTGCTGGCATGTTTCCTCTTTGCATTGGGTAGACCGGACCGAAGCCATGCTAGCCCGATGTTTCCTCTTCGCATTGGGTAGACTAGGCTGAAGCGACGCTGCCCCAATGTTTCCTCTTTGCATTGGGTAGATTGGGCCAAAGTGACGCGGGTAGACTGGGTCAAAGCAACGCCGGCTGGCCCCTTACATCTTCCAAGACAGCCCCATGGGCCAGATCCTATCACATCACGAGCCGGATTGAGCCAGTGGGCCTTGACTTTGACACCCCTAGATTAAAGAATTTCAATTAAGATTTCGTGGAATAAACAACCAGGAGAAGATTAATTTTTAATCTTTTAAAGTTTTAATTTAAGATTAAAACTTAATTGAGATTAAGTTTTTCACGTGGAATATTAATGGAGCAAATGCTCCATCGAAGTGTAAAAAAATATTTCACTATTTGAGGAAACTTAATTTGGATATAGTCTGTTTTCAAGAAACACATATTAAGAAACAAGACAAGAAATATTTGATAAACAAATATTAGGAGAAGAATTTATATCAGCTGGTGTAAAAAAGATTAATGGAGTTGTTTTATATATAAAACTCCAATTTAAACCTAAGCTACTTATAGCAGATAATCATGGTAGATTTATAGCAGTGGAAATAGAACTTAATGGGATAAAATCAATAGTAGTGGGCGTGTATAGGCCAAATGATGAGAGAAGCAAATTTTTTTATTATGTAATGGATCAGTTACTGCCTTTCTCGTATGGAAATTGGTTTATGTTGGGGGGACTGAAATGGGGTGATAATACCAGCTTTGAATAGAATATCCACCAAATGGGGTTAAACCTTCACAGGGTAAATTACCTAAGACTTTTTTTGAGATGACAATTTAGCATTAGTAGACTCATGGAGATATAAAAATGATGATGCCAGAGAATATACCTTCTCCTCTGAAAGACATAAATCTTTTTCAAGGATTAATATATGGATATCTAAAAATCTTGCAAATAAAATTCTGAAAGTGGACACTCTGCCTAAATCTTTCTCAGATCATAATCCAGTGCTTTTGGTTTTAAGAGGAAAGAGTCCAAGTTTCAGATGGAGACTAAATGAAGCTATCTTGCAAAAGGAAAGGATTGTAAAAGACTATAAAAATAAATTGCAGGAATACTTTGAGAATAATTTGGGAAAAGGTACAAGTTTAACGACAGTATGGGATGCTAGTAAAGCAGTTATGAGGGGCTATTTCATACAGTACAATCGCTTAGAGAAGAAAAAATCCCAGGAAAAGACGCAAAGGATATTGGACAAAATTAGACAGAAAGAAATCCAGTTGCAAAAGACACCTATGGACACTAAAATTCTACATCATATTAAATTGTTACGGCAACAATTATATATGTTAGCTGTACAGGAAATAGAAACAAAATTGAACTATGCAAAACAAAGATTTCGAATTTGCTAACAAACCAGGCAGATGGTTAGCACATAAATTAAGAAAAGAAAGAGAAAAGACAATAATTGGAAAAATTTGTGAAATTTGTGTTCCAACACTGGAGGCTTTCAAGAAGGGACTGGACAACGATTTGTCCAAAAGAAAAGAATTATTTATTGGCCAAGTGTGATTGGACACATAAGGAATTTGTCTTCGGTGCATAAGCTCCCAGTGTACATAAAAAAATACACTGATCATGAATCATAAGATACAACAATTAGTGATAGTCATAGGATACTAAATAGTATCCTACGACTATGACAAAATAGTACAGTGGCTCCTGCTTGAGCAGGGGGTTGGACTAGAAGGTCTCCAAGGTCCCTTCCAACTCTGTTATTCTGTTACTAAAGAGGAAAATACAAACAAATATATCTATACATGAAAATATAGAAACTGGGGTGCAGAAAAATGGCAGCAGGTGCTCTGTACTGATGAGTCAAAAGTTGAAATATTTGACTGTGGCAGGAGGCAGTTTATTTGTTGAAGGGCTGGAGAGTGGGACAATAAAGAGTGTCTGCAGGCAACAGTGAAGTTGAACAGTGAACCAGTGAGGTCCCTTGCAAGTTTGGGGCTACTGTATATTTCTGCAAATGTACGTGTTTCCCCGAAAATAGGACATGTCCTGAAAATAAGGCCAAGCCTGATTTTTAGGGTGGGCGTAAATATACACCCTCCCCTGAAAATAAGCCCTAGTGAAGGGGTGGGCGTGAGCAGCACAGGAGGCAGCCCTTCCCTTCCCCCGTCAGCTAGTGGCAACTGGGCCCCTTAAACCCGACCCGCGGATCAGCTGAGCTGATTGGGAGCTGCCTCTCTGTTCTCTCTCCCCCCAGTGTTTTTGGCGCTCGCCCGCCTCCCATCCATCCCCCTTGCCTGCAAACTCCCACCCCACACGCAAGAGAGCAGCTGCCCGGCACCTCTTGCCACATAGTGCCCACCCAGCGGACAACCCCCCCTCCGGCCGGGCAGAGTGCCACTCAGCGACCGAGCAGTAAGACGCTGGTCGGGCCAGCTACCTGCTGCCGAGTCTTCCGGGAGCCAGGGCATAGTCTTCCGGCAGGGGCCGCTCTGGAAGTGCGCGTCCTGCTCTATGGTTCCAGCTCCATGCGGGGCTGCAGCTCCCTTCGCTGCCTCTCTGCCCCGGCTGCCAGAAGACACGGCAGCAGGTGGCTGGCCCGACTGGCCTCTTCTCCGCTTCCAGCGGCTTCTAGCCGGCTAGATGTCCCCAACCTATCCCCTGCACCACCTGCCTCCCCCAAATTGCATCCCTAAAGGGGGCGGGTGGCTAAGCAAGGGGCAGGAGCCCTGCCATGCCTGGCGAGGGGAGGGAAGAAGTGACGGCAAGGGGAGCCATGTCTTGCTCCACACGTCTCGCTTCTCCCCCGCCCCACCTGCCAACCCCTCTCAATAAAGAGATGGCGGGGAAGGGAAGCAGCCAAGCTGCTGTTGCCATTGGGTCAGGGTGGGACGTGTTGGGCCATGAGACGCGCGTCTTACCTTTCCAGCTCTGTCGCGTTCCTCGTCGTTGTGTCCAGGGAAGCACGTTGTAAAAGAAAACTTCTCGCAACTCGCGAGAAGTTTTCTTTTACAACGTGCTTCCCTGAACACAACGGCAAGGAACACAATGGAGCTACAAGTGTCATGTAGGACGCGCGTCTTGCAGCCCAACATGTCCCACCTGCCAGAAATGAGTCTTTATGAGACTCGGTGCGCCACCACCGCTGCCTCGTGGAGCAGGACTCTGCAAGGCTTGTTGTGCCGTTGCATGCACGAATGGCAGCACTACCGTGAGGTTCGACATACCGGGACAGCCGTGAGCGGCAAGACGCCAGCTGTGCTGGTATGATGAAGCTCGCGGAAGTCCTGCAGTTTGTGCGTGCAACAGCACAACAAGCCTTGCAGAGTCCTGCTCCACGAGGCAGTGGCGGCAGGCCAGGCGTTCAGCCGGCGCGAGGAACAGGGAGGGGAGGCGGCAGCGATGGGACATCCAGTCCCACGCTCACCGCCTACTGCACCCCCAAAATAATAAGCCCCCCAATAATAAGGCCAAGGCCATATTTCGGGGGTCAAAAGAAAATAAGACCCTGTCTTATTTTCGGGGAAACACGGTAGTTGGGGATTTGATCAGGATCAATGGTGTCTTCAATGCTGAGAAATACCGATAGATATTTATCCATCAAGCCATATCATCAAGGAGGCATGTGATTGGCCCCAAATTAGTTCTGCAGCAAGACAAAGCCCCAAACGTAGAGATAATGTCATAAAGAACTATCTTCAGTGTAAAGAAAAACAAGGAGTCCTGGAAATGATGGTTTGGCCCCAACAGAGTCCTGATCTCAACATCATCAAGTTTGTTTGGGATTACATGAAGAGACAGAAGACAAGAGCCATGGTGGCAGAGTGGTTAGAATGCAGTACTGCATACTACTTCTGCTGACTGCCAGCTGACTGCAATTTGGCTGTTCGAATCTCACCAGGCTCAAGGTTGACTCAGCCTTCCATCCTTTCGAGGTCAGTAAAATGAGGACCCAGATTGTTGGGGGCCATATGCTGACTCTGTAAACTGCTTAGAGATGGCTATAAAGCACTGTGAAGCAGTATATAAGTCTGAGTGCTATTGCTATTTGAAGTCTACATCTACAGAAGATCTGTGGTTAATTCTCGAAATAACCTTGAAGGAAACTTGCTATGTTCCTTCAAAAGCTGTGTGAAGTGTACCTACAAGAATGGATACTGCTTTGAAGGCAAAGGGTGGTCACACCGAATAGTGATTTAATTTGGACTTCTGTTCATTTTGTTAATTGATAAAAAGGGGCGTTATTCTTACCTGATATGCTCCTTCTCAGGGAGGTGGATATAGCATCCAGGAATGGGTTAACTCCGTCTACCAAGCTGATTGGACTGAGTCTGTCAAAGTTGTTTAGGTCCCACCTCTGTTGCCCTCCTTGGCAGCTTTTGACGAAAAAATGAAGCGACAGACTTCCGCGTGCCATGGTCACTGATGTAAACCTCCATCCACAAGAAACCCTCCAAGAAATCCACCAGACCACAACCAGGGTGGGGCTGGATGCTATATCCACCTCCCTGAGAAGGAGCATATCAGGTAAGACATTCTCCATAGTGGTGGATATAGCATCCAGGAATAGGACATACCAAAGCTGGCTTGTCCTTACGGGTGGGCTGAATCTGGTGTATACCCATTCCTGGATGCTATATCCACCACTATGGAGAAGGGCATTGGTCTTACCTGATACGCTCCTTCTCAGGGAGGTGGATATCTTGGAGGGTTTCTTGTGGATGGAGGTTTACATCAGTGACCATGGCACACGGAAGTCTGTCGCTTCGTTTTTTTCGTCAAAAGCTGCCAAGGAGGGCAACAGAGGCGGGACCCTAAACAGCTTTGACAGACTCAGTCCAATGAGCTTGGTAGACGGAGTTAACCCATTCCTGGATGCTATATCCACCTCCCTGAGAAGGAGCGTATCAGTAAGACCAATGCCCCTTCTCCATAGTGGTGGATATAGCATCCAGGAATGGGACATACCAAAGCTGGCTTGTCCTTATGGGTGAGCTGACTCTGGTGTATGCGTCTCTAGTCCTTGGTCACTTGTTGCAGTACCCTCCTACCAAACGATGCCTCTGCAGAGGCAAAGACATCCACTTTATAGTGTCTTACGAATGGAGAAGGGGATGACCAAGTGGCCGCCTGGCAGACCTCCTCAAGGGAGGCCTGAGTGGCCCACGCCGTGGTAGTTGCAACGGTCAGAGTCGAATGAGCTGTAATCCGACTAGGGACTGGCGTGGCCTGCAGTTTGTAGGCCTTGGCAATCGAGGAATGAATCCAACTTCCCATGGTCGACGAGGACACTTTACAACCTAACGAAGCACGCTGAAAGGAAATAAATAGTGATTCACATTTCTGAAAGGGAGCAGTCTGGTCAATATAGATCTGAAGCGCCCGACGCACATCAAGAGTATGCCACCGCTTTTCTAACAAGTGGACCGGCTGAGGGCAAAAGTTAGGGAGGATTACTTCCTGAGCCCTGTGAAACCATGTATTAATTTTTAGAATAAATTCAGGTGTTGTGGTCCGCCAGCGGCCTGTGCAGCTGGCAGCAGAGCCGGACAGCGAGGAGGCTGGAGTGGAACCTGGGCCAGGCCTGGAGTCTGGAGAAGGTTTGGTGCCAGAGGCAGGGATTCAGCCAGGGCCTCCAGAACCTCCAGAGGATGACAGGAGTGAAGAAGAACAGGAGGAGCCTGTTTTCAACGTGCGCATGCACAGAGCTGCCAAAAGGGAGGAATGGTTCCAGAGAAGAAGGACTACTCGGGAGTAAGGCTTGGGGATAATTGGCCACTCCCATAGCCTATTTAAGTGATGAACACGAATGAGGAAGTTGCAGGAAGCAACTTCGTTCATTTCTAGATCTTGTCTTTGCAACTCAAGCCTCTGTTTGGTTCCTGTTTGACCTCGTCAAGTTTTCCTGCACATTGTTCCTGGGCAGTTTGCTAACGAATAGCAAGGTTCGTGCGTGTTATCTGCTGTTCCCTGAAAGACTTTTCGTCAGCCTTGTTGAATTTTGCTTGGACTCACGTCATCTGCTAATGAGAATAATTAGCAGACGTTACATAGAAAAGACTTGTTTTACTTTATTTGAACTCAGAACGACTGTTAATGAAGACAATTAGCAGACGTTATCATTAAAAAAGAGGTTTGTGAGACGCTACTTGTGCTGTGTGAGTTTATCAGGAAGCCGGGTCAGAATAGCAGGGTCCAAGCGCAGAACCACTCTGTCCTTGTGGAAAATACACAAGTCTGACTGCACCGACAGCGCCACCAGATACCCTCCTGGCTGATGTGATGGCCATGAGGAATGCCACCTTGCAAGAAAGATGGCGAAGGCTGGCCTGGCGCAGCGATTCATAGGGCACCCCTGTGGGGGAATTGAGGACCTTGGGCAAGTCCCAGGTCGGGTATCTATGTACAATGGGGTGGCATAAGTTCATGGCCCCCCGAAGAAACCGGCGAACTGTGGAGTGAAGAGCCAGAGAGTCCGGCGTTCCAGATGACAGTACGGAAGACAAGGCCGCCACTTGTCTCCTGATGGTGTTAGGAGATAGCCCCCTATCCAGACCGTCCTGGAGGAAGTCCAGAACCTGGGCTATCATGGCTGACGTAGGAACGATGCTTGCCTTCTCACACCACCCGCAGAATGTCCTCCACGTGGCATCGTAGATACAGGTGGTGGAGGGTCTCCTGGAGGCCTGGATGGTCGCAATGACCCTGGAGGATAGATTGTCCTCCCTCAGAGCACCCGCTCAAGCGCCAGGTGGTCAGTTGGAACCACTGAGGGTCTGGGTGGACCAACGCCCCCTGTCTGAGGGAGACTCTGCTCTGAGGGAACCTCCAGGGTGGAGACACTGATAAGCTCACTCTCTGTGAACTAGGGCCTTCTGGGCCGGTAGGGAGCGATGAGGAGGATCTCCGCTCTCTCCATGAGGACCTTGCGGATGACATGAGGAATGAGCGGAAGGGGAGGGAAGTTGTACAAGAGGCCTGGGGGCCATGGGGTACGGAGGGTGTTGATCCCCTCTGCTCCCGGCATTGCAAACCTGGTGAAAAATCTTGGGAGTTGCGAGTTGCTCGGGGTGGCGAATAGGTCCACTTCCGGATGACCAAAGATGTCCGTCATCTCCTGGAACAAGGCCGGGTGCAGACACCACTCGGCATGGTCTATGGAGGCTCTGCTGAGCCAGTCCACCTGCACATTGGCCACCCCCGAGATGTGCTCCGCCCGAATGGAGAGCAAATGTCTTTCCCCCCAGAGACCCAACTGTCTGGCCTCCTCCATGAGGGACCTGGACCGTGTGCCGCGGTTTATATGCGCCTTGGTGGCCACGTTTTCCATCATTATCAGATGTTGGCCAGTGACCGCCTGATGGAAGTGGCGTAGGGCCAGATGGACGGCCCTAAGCTCTAGCCAATTGATGCTGTCCTGATCGCTTCAATGCCCTTGGACCATCTGGGAGGACAAATGTGCTCCCCAGCCGGACAAACTGGCATCCATTGTGAGGACGATGCAGTCCAGTTCCCGGAAAAGGCTGCCCTTGCTGATGGCCGGGGAACTCCACCAGCTGAGGGACCTGATGACGTCCAATGGGATTCGGACCTTTGCCGACGAGCAGCTCCTGCCTGACCTCTGAAATGGCAAAAGAAACCATTGGAGGTCTCTGGTATGCAGGCGGGCCCAAGGAATGATGGAAAAGGTAGAGACCATCTTTCCCAGGAGCTGGGAAAGCAGACTCAAAGGTACTGATTTCTCTCTCTGGACTTTGCACACCAGCTCCCTAAGGCTGGCTTGGCGCTCTGGGGAAAGGGATATTATGCCCTTCACCGAATCAATTAAGGCTCCCAAGTGGAGCAATTGAGTAGTGGGAGAGAGGTGGCTTTTCTCCAAATTTATGGAGAACCCGTGGTGTCGCAGGACCTGGACGGTGACTCTGAGATCTGCCTGCACTTGCTGAATGGATGAGGCTTGAATCAGGCTGGACATGCACAGGTATGGCCCGTAAGTGGGCAGATAGAGCGGCCAACAATTTCGTAAATGCTCGAGGAGCAGATGAGAGTCCGAAAGGCATGGCCTTGTACTGATAGTGGGATCCAGCAAACTGGAACCTGAGGTATTGTTTATGCCGATGGAGAATGGGCACATGCAGATATGTCTCAGTTAGGTTGACAGAAGTGAGGAAGTCGCCCTCTCTAACGCCCTCTAGGATGGTTAGAAGTGAATGCATTTTAGGACTTCTGGCGGTGACGTCACACTGTGGTGGCTGGAACGAGTGGGGCTCCGCTAGCCACAGTTGATTTTTTCATGTTTTTGGAGCCTTTAAGGGGCAGATCGGATCCTGGAGGGAGCGAGAGAAAAGAGGGGTTCACTCGGAGGTCGCATGTGGAGAGGTGCGGCTCCCACGGGACCTGAGGAACTCTTAAAAACTACACGGAAAAACTCGGCCTGTATGACCATTCTGGAAGCGTGAGGTCCCGAAACGTTGGAAGAAAGGAGTGACAAGCAGCTGGAGCCATCGGAAAGAGAAAAAACAAGAGACAGAAAGGAAAATGATCTCAGGGACAGTGGAGTGCTTAAGGATGGCGTAGCAGTAAATGGGATCTCCAACGTGGATGTGAAAGCGGCGAACAAGCGGTAGGAGCGGAGATCGCATTCGGTGAGAGAGGAGAGATTTACGTGTGACAGGGGATTTAAATAAAATGTGGAATTGCGGATAAAAGGAATGGTGTGTTGGTGTTGGCAAAAAGAAAGAGGAAAGAAGGAGAGTGATCGAAGGATCGGGAGGAGGAGACGAGTGAGGAGGCATTGGAAAACGTGGAAGAAAGGACTCCTATAGAACGAATGGATCGAACGGAGTGAAGGAGATTGGTGATAACAGAAAGTGGACCGATAATAGAACTTTCTACTTTTTGAAGTGACAGCAAGAAAAGAACGAGAATGGGTGGTGAAAAGAGATAAAGGGTAAAGAGAACTTACAGTGACTGAGCAGTTTTGAATGGGTGACATCTTGGAGGAAGGAAGAAAAGCAACACTTCCGGAACGAGGGACAGAGGAGAGTAAAGTCAAAGGAACTCGGAGATAATAGTCTTGATTGAGGAGTGTGGAGGAAAAAAAAAAGCAAACAAACAAACCCCAGTGACTTGTTGGTTTAAAAAAAAAAAAAAGGAAGGAAAAGTGAGTTTAAAGAAAAAAAGAGAACAGTGAAACATAAAGTGCAGTTGAAAGGGTGCCAAATAAGCGGTATTGAAGGAAGTTGGGGTAATTTATATTGATAGATTAATAATATTGTTAAGATAAATTAAAAGATTGTTATTGATATTATTTACATATTCATATTATTTGTAGATCTATAACAGTTGAAGTGTATTAGTATAAGTTTTATATATAGATATTATATATTATATATCATATATATATTAATTTGACTATAGGATTATTATAAATATTGTATAGTTGCATTGCTGATTTAAGTTCTTATTTATATTAATTACTGAATATATTTATAGCACTATATCAATAGTATATTACTTAATTATTTGACTAATAGATTATTAAATAAGTATAGATATATTTATAAAATTATAATAAACTATTATATACTTATATTGATTATAGTAGAATGTGTTCTGCATATTACTCATACTAAGTACATCATTTGTATTATTTACATTAATTATATATTAATTATAGTATTGATATTATTGATATACCTGCATAAAATATTGATAAAGTAGAATTAATGAAACAAGGGATATAGAGGACTTATAGAGAAATTGTTTTGGAAAAAACTTTTAAGATAGAGGGCTACATACTGAAGAATAGTGAAAACAGGAAGCTAGGTTGATATAGATAATTATATGGTACTGTGGAAAAGCTTTTTTAAAAGTCTTAACTTTAAAATGACAAGTACGACATCCACAGTTACTAAAATTGGAGGGAAAAAGATAATAGTAACAATGGCTTCGCCTGCAGGACAAAGGTCAGCAGAAAACTTATCAGGTGGAGAGAAAACAGGTACTACAGGGAGTCTTCAAGCTATGGAAATAACATTGGCATCTATTCAAGAAACGATGATGAAGATGCAGGAGGCAATGGTAAATAATACAGAGGACATTAAAAAGAGATCAAAAACGAGATAGGAGAAGTAAAAGGAGAAATACAAAAATTAGACAAAAAATGGGTGCGATGCAGGAAAAGATAACAACGAATGAACAGAAAATAAAAGTAATAGAACTAAAAACAGAACAACTAGAGAAAAAAAGGCTTTTGGCGAGATCGGAACTGGGACCGCAAACTCTGCGGCCAGCTTCGAACTCTCCATGCCCAAGGGTCCGGATTGGGACCATACCCCCCCAAGAGGGGGTGAAGCAAAGGGAGACCGCCAGGAAGGTAGAGGGGGGCCGCATCCCCCCTCCCTGAGCTGGAAAGCCCCCTCAGCCGACGGCGTGCAGCAGCGGCAGCAAACATGGCTGCCTTGAAGCCAAAAGAAAGCCAGAAAACATAAAATGGAGCAGGAGGAGAAAAGGAAAAGTGAATGGCTTGTGATCTGGGCAAAATTTTTAAAAATAAATAAATAATAACCCCAAGAAATAACAGGGGGAAGAATATGGAAGCTAAGTGTTAGCAGCGGAACAATCATAGTAAAAGGGTGTGAAGAGAACGTTTTTTAAAGAGGGAGGAAAAAAACTTTTTGTTGGAATTTCTAAAAGAAGACGTGGCTTTGAAAAGATATTTTCTTAAAAGCACGGAAATTCGAATTGGGATTTGTCTCTACTTTATTATAATCAAACAATCATTACTTACTCACCATATATATTGGAATAATAAACATAAAAAAACCAAATTTGGATTATAAAATTGGATTACAGGAATAACGAAGAGAAACAGAGTACGGAAGCAGGAGCGCCATTTTAAAAAGAAAAGACGCTCGGAACTTTTATTTCTTTTGGATAATATAACTGAAAAAATAAAAGAAGAAAGGGTGGGTGGTACAATCCCCGGATTCTTTCTTTAAATATCTTTAAACTTGGTTGGATTGCAAAAAGAAGAACAAGTGGAATAAAAGGCATGGAACAGATACATCAGGATATTAAGGACATTTTA
>QLTV01003269.1:81545-115151 GCA_003457575.1 Thermophis baileyi
CTGTGCAATTCCTCCACATTAAATCTCTGAAGTTTGGAAATTCTACCATATGTGGTGGACATGTCCCGACGCAAAAAAATATTGGAAGAAAGTTAAAAATTGGCTTGAGGAAATAACAGAACAAAAACTGGAATTAAAACCAGAATTATTTCTTTTGGGAATAATGAAAGAAAATGTGAAAAAGGAAATTTATTATATTATACAACAGATAATAACGGCAGCGAGAATCATATTCGCACAGAATTGGAAAAAAGATAAGATCCCCTCAAGCGCTATGATTGTAAAAAAGGTGCTAGAATGTACTGAAATGAGTAAGCTAACTATGAAACTAAGAGAGAGGGAGGAAACATACTATAAAATTTGGGATAGATGGTATGATTGGCTTGAAAAGAAAAGTAAAAATAATGTATAAATTAAGACAAGAATGAAATATGCTATAAAATGGAGTAAGATAGAGGAAATGTGATAGATGTATTCGTAAACTTAAATGGTTGTTAAATAATGTACATAATGTATATAATGTATATAAGAGTAAAAAATTATGGGATAATAGGTAAAAGTGTATATATCAAATAGAAAAAGATAATAAGTGTTTAGGTATATAACAATAGCCAAAATTAGGGAAATATGGAAATAAGAAAGAAATTACGATGGCATAAAGCTGTATTAATGGAATGATATTTTATGTATAAGTGATATATGTTTGTTTTTATATGTTGTAATGTTTGTTTATTTGTGTTTTGTTTTTAATTGGAAATTTGCAATAATTATTTTTTAAAAAAAGAAGTGAATGCATTTTAAACCGCCTGTAAAGGATGTAGCGGTTGAGCCTTTTAAGATCAAGAATACCTCTCTGCCCCCCCCAAGGTCTTGGGGACCACAAATAGAATTGAATAAAAACCCCATCCCCTTTGATCCTAAGGGACGGACTCGATGGCATGGATATCTAGCAAATGCTGGATAGCTGTCTCCATGAGGATCCTCTTGGAACGGTCCCTAGAGACAGGGCATCAGATAAAGAACCTCAGGGGAGTGGAGAGGAATTCAAGAGAGAGACCTGATCTTACTGTCCCTCTAACCCAAGCATCCATCGTGGACTCATCCCATCGGTCTGCAAAGTAGGCCAGCCGGCCTCCAATGGGGTACTCGGGAATGTATTCACTTAGGACATCTAAAAGAGCTGCTTCCTCCCCCTCGAAAGGGCCGTTTGGACCTGAAAGGACAACCCCTCTCTGGACGTTCCTGGCGCTGCCTCTGATTATAGTACCCCTGGGACCTTAGGGACCCCACACCTGAATCCGTAGGGCGGAAAGATGGCTGGCAGAAATAAGGAGATGGGAGATATTCGGCCCGTCTGGCAATGGAAGGATTTTTCGTCGGTCCTTGGATTCAACCAGAAGGGGATCCAAGCTCTCCCCAAACAAGTTACACCCTGAGAAAGGGGTCGATGCCAGACGCCATTTATGGCGTGCATCAGCCTGTCAGTGCTTCAGCCAGAACATTTGTCGTGCTGCTACGGTGGAACCGATGGAACTGGAGGCGAAGCGTGCAGCATTGAGGGTCGCATCTGCCGAAAATTGTGCGGCGGCGATGAGCTTATTCACGTTCTGATGTAATTGGACGTCAGCCACCGGAATCCTCTCCTGTAATTGGCGTAGCCAGATGAGGGAGGCCTGGGTAAAAAAGGACGCCGTCGTCGAGGCTCGAATAGCCCACGCCGCCGCTTGGTGCGCCCCCTGGAGTGACTGTTCGGTATGCCTATCCTCAGGGCATAAGGATTCTGTTGGGTCGCCCGGGATGGATGATGAGGCATGTAAAGCCGCCACAGGTGAATCTACTGAAGGAACCTGGAGGACTTTAGCCAGATCAGGGGCTACATTATACAGCCTCTTATCCGATGTTGAAGGATTTGGTCCGGCCCCTGGCGAGGTCCATTGTTGCTTTATAATGTCAATGAACAGCTTTGTGGAAGGAATGATTTCCTCCTCCGATGTGTGTTCAAGGAACAGCGGGTCAGTCATGTCCTGTTCTGATTGAGATTCTGGATCTGGACCTGTAATAGCAAGACCAGCAGCATGCTTTGCTTTGTATAGCAAAGACTTAAAAAGAGAGTTTTGAAAGAGGCCCATAAACGATGGCTGGTCAGGTCTCATACTTTCATCGTTGGACAGGTCAAGGTCTGGGGTTCCGTCGTCCTCAGAAAGTTGGGATTGATCCTCTCGAGAGGAGATAGATGATCCCTGTTCAACTGTTGTGCCAGAGTCCCCTGGAAGGAGGGATCCGGGTTGGATTCTGGGGAGGAGGGGCCCCCCTTGATTAAATGGAATGTCCTGTCGAGATTGTTGGAGACCAGCCAAAATCCCCTGTCTAATCGCCTCCGCGATTATGTTCTGCATGGATTCTGGGAGTAATTGAGCAGAGTCAGTGCTTGTCCGAAGGCCAGAGGCCGTAGGTGTGAAAGTGGCCTCAGGGGCAGCCCTGTTCCTGCTAGGCGGTGGTTGAAGAGGTTCTGCGACATGTGGATCAGATGTAGGACCCCAAAGATCTGCGTCTGAATTGAGCATGACGTTGTCCAGAGAAGGGATGTTGGCCTCCGGTGCCCTAGTGGTTGAAGCCCCTGAGGAGCGTGCAGGGGAGCCATTAAAATCTGCAGGAAGTGCTTGCATAGGATCCTGCCTGCTGGCTGCTTTGTCGCAGAGCTTGCTAAGTGCCTTGGGGCGACGTTTTTCAGCCTTGCTAGCCGCCTTAGACCCTCTAGAGGTTGAGGCCTCGTGAGAGGGATGTTTGGAGGTCCGCTTGGATCCTCTTTCCTTTTTGTCGCTCTTGCGCCCCGAATCCGAGGCAGACTTAATGGCGCTTGTAGCCCTGGATGCCATTATTGATTAAGAGGGCACCTGCTGGCCAGGGGCGATCAATATTAAGGCTGCAAGGCTTAATAGAAGAGTTTGATGGTACTGCCACTGCTGAGGATAGGAGGCTGTAATAGTTGGGAGTGCGAAAGCTCCACTAACAACGCTTGGGAATGACCCTCCGAGATCAAGCCTCAGCCATGCCCTTGTGGGGGCGTGGCTTCAAGCCGCTAAGGCAACTAGAAGCACGAAGCTCCTATGAGATGCCTGAGAATTGTCCACTTCCAGCAAGGGTGAGGCAATTAACAACCCTTGGAGCGGCTGAATTAGGAGCGGCGCTGCAATGCGACCTTTCTCCCTCTGGGCTAAAATGGGACGCTCCAATCCCTATGGCAGGGGGAGGAATAAAACCTTCTCCCCAGGCAGCCCTGGCGCTAACGCCTTTCGAATAGAAGCGGTCAAAGGAAATATAGTCAGGAGGGCTGGAAGGGACCTCTTCTGAAACGAGCTATCCAGTATCTAACTGAGTCAATTAGGCTAGCAAAATCGCCCCATTTGAAAGGCAGCGGGTTCGTTTTGGCACGCTGTCAAAATGGCCGCCACGACGGCCACTGCTGAGCACAGGAAGCCAGAAGCTTCAAAGAGCACCAGCTGTCAGGGAACTTGAGGTAGCCGAATGGAGAGGACTCGCCAGTTATAAAGTTCTCTGTCCTGCTCTTTGAAATGTAAACGTGAGCCCAAAGGCATGATCGAATAGAGCAGAGTGTAGCTGGGATCTAAAAGGATTTCCCTGTCAGGCTTGAATGGTAATTTGAGCCGGAGCTGAATGAAGAGAGCTCACCAGCTATAAGAGTCCTGGCTCTCTGAGATGGTAACGTGAGCCCAAAAGCACGATCGAAGAGAGCAGAGTGTAGCTGGGATCTAAAAGGATTTCCCTGTCAGGCTTGAATGGTAATTTGAGCCGGAGCTCTGCTGTAAGCAGTGTGAGCTCAGCTCAGCTGCTGGAACTCTGCCCAGAGACTCAACCGGTGATCTGGGAGTCAGCTAGGCACAAAAACTCACAATCTGGAGATTGTAGAAATATAGCATTCAGGAATAACTCAGCCTGTCACAATGGAGGAATGGATGGCACACCTGTCCACGCCGAGAGATTGAGTCAAAAAGCTGCCAAGGAGGGCAACAGAGGCGGGACCTACACAGCTTTGACAGATTCAGTCCAATCAGCTCGGTAGACGGAGTTAACCCATTCCTGGATGCTATATCCACCACTATTGAGAATAAACTATTAACACTTCTATTTCTGAAAGCATTCTTAATTTGCAGCATTTTTGCACAACTGCCTAAAACTTTTGCACAGTACTGTACCTTTTAAAAGTGCTGTTAAAATCTTTATATTAACGTTAATCAATGAGACTGGATAATAATTAGCACACTGTGTGACCCTTACCTGCTTTTGCTATAACTGTAATGTAAGCCTGATTTAAAGTTAGTGATAATATTAGAAAATAATGGAATGGAATGTCTAATAAAAAAGATTCAACACTTTCCCCCATGATTGACTTTATGGGAAAACCTAACTTTAACTTGAGAAAAAGTTATAGAAACTTTTAAAAAGAAAATTTAGATGGAAGGGGGGGATATTGACTTTGGATCATCTGATAGATGATGTAGATGAATTTTTAACATATTCTGTATCAAGAGACAAATATCTATCAGATGTAATCCAATGACAATATTTACAATTACAACATTTGTTAATATTGTTTGGACTAGCAACATTTTCAGTTTCTGAGACACTTGAAATTAGAACAACTTGTTAAGTCCTTTAAAACTAAAAAAACCCTACAATTAGATTTAATAGATATTTGTTATCCTAAATCAATGTGATATGCAGATGTTAATAAATGAATAATTAGAAGTTCTTATATTGTCTAGACAATACAAGAGTGTCTTAACATCTATAACAAGTGTCAATGGAGCTCAAATTCCAATTGATACAAAAAATAATATTTAGAACTTATTGGACTCCATTGTGTTTGTATAGAAAAGGACTGACAAAAACAGCACTTTGACAGAGATATATGGATAATGCTTGTTTAAAATATAGGTTTCTACAATGTCCTATGCTTACCAAGGTTTGGGAGAAAGTAGTGGATTATATAAATGACTAGCTGATACCCATGCTTCGCTATGAAACTACGTGATGGGGCTTGATAAATTGACAGTTAAAGCTTGAAAATTAATGAGTAGTTAAAAAAGGGACTGTATTATTTCGTTAGAGATGGTAAGCTAAGTTTCTGTTACAGATGAAGACATTATTGTAAGTGTAACAACAATGAAATAGATGGGCTTAAGCCCTTTAATCCCAGCAGCAACCGTGGCTGTTTTGTCTATGTAGCCTGGCCGGTGAGGTGGAGATCGATCTTGACATCATCCACGAAACCCCAGAGAGGGAACCCCAGCCAGTTAAAGCATCAGAGAAGTGGGCCCTAAAGACAGGCAAAAAAAGAGCCCAACCCCAGGCAGCATCCAGTGGGCTGTTTCCAGTATGGCAGAGAGGGTCATTAGGTGAATGACTGCACAAGCCCATGACCAGGGCCGGTGACCCCAAATGCTCCACCAAAGTGAGGGAAGTCTGCTACTAAACCCAAAGCTGCTACCCGAAAAGGGGGCAAAATTGTGGAGATCTCCCTGCCATCCAGTGAAGGAGAGGAGGTTCCAGGGAGGAGCCAGGATTTGGCCTGGGAAAGTTATGATAGTGATGATGACCACTGGTAAGTGGTGCCTTGAGATCCATGACAATGAGGTTGGAACTAGAAGTGGCATCCTTGAGGCAGAAAGGAAGATTAGTGGCCCTGCTAGACTCTGGGTGCACTCCGTGTCTCGTTAGTCCCAATCTGGTGGAGAGACTTAGAATACGTCTCCGTAAACTAAAGATGCCAATGGCCTTCGCTCACTTAGATGGCTCATTAGCAGGGGTGGTGGTGTTCTGCTAGATTTATGACTGAACCCGTGAAAATGAAAATTAGAGCCCATGTGGAAACCATAAATTTTATTGTGGCACCTAGTATGGACAGGCCTATGATGTTGGGCTTCGCATGGCTAGAGAAGTGGAATCCCATGGTAGACCGGGCAAGGAAAACCTTAAAAGTCCCCCCCCACACACACACAGGTAGGAATCCTGTGGTAGAAGTAGAACCTTGCAAGTTCGCCCCCAATAATGAGAGGCAAGGAGCTGGCACCCTATCATGCCCAGCAGCAGAAAGGGAGGAATCCCTCATCCCAAAGAAATACTGACACCTAAAGGAGGTGTTCAGTGAGTGAGTCTGACCTGCTCCCCCCTCATCGATTGTGCCATTGAAATTCTGCCCATGGCCAAATTTCCCAAACCTAAACTGTGTTAGATGATGCCAAGGGAATTGGATGTGCTCAGAGAGTTCACTGATAAAACCTTAGCTAGAAGGTTCATACAGCTAGCAAAATCACACATGGTGGCACCCATATTGTTCTGGGAAAAGAAAGATAGCTCCCTGAGACTATGTGTAGATTACAGGACCCTGAATGGCATTTGTGTGGAGACTATGTAGCTGTTGCCTGATGAAAGACATGCCGGCCCACGTAGACAAGGGTAAAATCTTTACCAACCTGGACTTGAGAGAAGAATATTATCAGGTGCTTAATCAAGCTGGAGACGACTGGAAAACTGCATTCAACTCCCATTGGGTTGTTTTCAGTTCTGGGTTCTTCCTTTTGGCCTGCAGGGGACACCTGCCATGTTCATGCAACTAATTAATAAAGTCCTACATGAACATTTATTTAAGGGGGTCTTGGTCTACTTGAATGACATTTTAATGTATATCAAAACAATGGACAAGCACATCAAGCTGGTAGAGACTGTCCTACAAAAGCTATTGGCAGCACAGTTCTTTGTGAAACTTTCCAAATACAAATTTCACCAACCCAAATTAGATTACCCAGGCTGCCAAATCTCCCATAAGGGAGTAGAAATGGACCTACTCGGTCATTACCAGAGCCCAGCACAAAGCGCCGCCCACCTTGGCTGGGAACATGTCTCCAGGTATAAAAATAGCCCTAATCCTAGACAAATGGTTCTTTAAAAACAAAGAAAATGTGTGCATGTGTGATAGACTTGCATGGGTGGACAGCAAACTTTATATGTCTGCTGGCTAGACTTTTAATTTTGCAGAGGAGCCACAACTCTAAAATCACAGGGCATTTTGGATTTGTTAAAACCTTCACCTGGCTCGACATCAGTTTTGGTGGCCAAGCATGAAAAAGGATGTGGCTACATGGCTAAATGCTCTGCCTTTGCAGCTGCAAAAAGGATAGTGGGCAAGCCACAGGAACTATTGTAGCAGGTTAACTTCATGAATTTCATTGTGAGCTATCTGAAAGCTCTAAAACACTGTGATTTGGGTCAACACCGATTTCTTTTTAAAACAAGTACATTTTGTGGCATGACCAAAAATCCCCTCTGCACAGTCCCTGGCAAAACTGTGCAACACATTTATCGTCTACAGGGGGCTCCTGAGAGGATCATCTCCGATCGAGGAGTGCAATTCACCTCTGAATTCTGGCAAGTTTTTGAAACTGGTAGGGACTACCCAAGGACTAAGCTTCTCACATCATCTTCAGACTAATGGTGTCTGTGAACCTAACTATTTGTACGTAAGTTCCAGGAAAGCATAACAGCAACACTGTAGCTTACTTACTTTTTTTAAGCTATGCTTTTGGCTTTGATTTCCTCACTGAAGGATTTTCCATATGTGTTTCTTAAACTACATTCCATACATTTAAGCTATTTCTGTAACTTGATTATTTTGAATGTTGATTTTGGTTTTACACAACACACCCAAATTCATGTCATCTATATGTGATAAATATTTCCTCACTCATAATTAAATCTTGAATAAGGTTCAAAACTTGTGGCAGTACATCGGATACTTCATGTCATTTTGATGGAGAACAATTAATAAGCATTCACTGAATATAATTTTCATTCAAACTATGTATCCAAGTAATTGTAATACAATCTAATCTACACTAGAGTTATAATGGATAATTTCAGTCTCCTTTGAGTTATATTTTGCTACTATTTTTGTTGATATTGCTGACTTTCCTCCTTGATTTTTGATTTAATTCATGGACATTTAGCTATTACTACTGTATAAGGCAATCTTGGATATTATAAGTATTACTTTGGAAAATTGGAATATAAATAATTTTTAAATAGTGATTATATTTTAGCTATTTTAGCAAATGCCTGAATTTATAAGGGAAATATACTGTAGTATTTTGGAAAGTTTTCTGGCTGTAAGAATGTAAGCAGCACCTTTCTAGTCCAGCAATCTGTTCTCAGAGTGGTCATTCAACTGCACAAGGAGGCCCACTGGTCTCCCAGCAGATGGTCTTCAGAGGCAGTGATTAATTAAAAGCCATTGATCTCCATGACCTCCATAACATCTCCATAAGGTCTCCCAGCCTTTCCTCATGAAGCTGTTCCAGCCCTTTGGTAATCTTAATTGTCCTTTTTTAGCTCCACTATATTCTTTTCAGATGTGGAGACCAGAACTGCACACAGAACTTCATATGTGGTCACACCGCAAATTTATATAAGAATAATACAAATATTGGCATCTCTATTTTCAGCATTGTTTCTTATTATCCCTAAAATGCTGTTGACATTTTTTTATACAGATGCCCACTGTGTTGACTTGTTTTCTTCATTAGAAGTCTTCCACTCTTTAAATGATACTTTTTGCCCTAATAGCTTCCTTTACAATGCTAATCAACAATGCAAGTTTCTTCTAGGACTGGGGCCATTTTCCTAATTGCTCTATTACAATGATTTTAAGGGACAAGGAACTTGTCCCTTTGAAGTTTCTTTTTCATTAATCTTCTCAATTTTGAGAATTTTCTTTTTTGAAGTCAAATATAGTGAGGAACTTCTCTGTGTATTGTATTATAGACATTATTCCCAATGGTTCAACTACATTTCTCTCACAAAGTCCCAAGGGTTACTTAAGAGTTGGTTGACCCCTACCTTATCAGTTCCATGACCAACTGCTGCAGCACACAGTGATTTATAGTACTTTAAAATGAACCTCTCTGTCATAGTTTAAACACCCATTTACCCAGTCAATATGTGGATAACTAAAATCCCCCATAACTGTAAGATTTCCTTTGTAGGATGCCTCTGATTTCCTTCTCCATTTTCAGGTAACTTTGAGCATCTAGGTTAGGGGGACAAAAGGATACTCCCAGTGTATTAACCTTTATGACCTGATATTTCTAGATAGGTATGTATGTACCGGTATGTATGTACCGGTATGTATGTATGTATGTATGTATGTATGTATGTATGTATGTATGTTTTAATTAAATTAAATAATTAATTAATGGGGAGGAAGGGAGCAGAATGGGGGGGGGGAGGAATGGGAACTGCTATTAGTCAATCAACCACCTCCAGTGTGATATTCCCCCATTGGGGCCCTAAGCCAACTGCAGAGCCAGATCTTCAGGCTCTCGTGGAAAGTCATGAGGATGGGAGCCAAAGCTCACTCAGGGGCAAGATGTTCCAAAGGGCCATGGCCACAGCAGAGAAGGCTCTCCTCCTGGATCCTGCCAGTTGGAATTCCTTGACTGATAGGATCCGCAGCATCCCTCCTCTGCTGGCATAGGTGGAGAGGGCCTGTCCCATAGGGGTGAGATGTTTCCTCAAGTAACCTGGATCTATGCCCTGCAAGGCTTTATAGGTAATAATCAACACCTTGAATTGCATCCGAAAGCAAACCAGCTGTCAACCCTGAAGCGAACCTGGCTGAGGCCATCTTTGAGGCTTCAGGGTTGCCACAAGAAAGAAGAAGGAAAAGGGAAGAAATAGATAGCTGGGGTTTTGTAGTCAAAACAAAAAGTTTTCCTGTGGGAATCAAGGACATTCCAACAGGTGGCTAGGGAGAGGAGGAGTGGAGTAACCAAGCAACTGGCCAGCACCTCTATTGGACAATGTGACTGATGACCTGGGGGAAAGGGGAAACTTTTACTTTTTAATCAGGTGAAAACCGCGGGAACTTTCAGAGTCAGTTTTCACCAGTTGTGCCAATATGATGTATCCAATAAATTGCTCTTTGAGGAATCTACCTGCCTCGGAGTTCTGCTTTCTATGGGTGCATTACTTGGAACGCTGACATCAGCAACCAGTGCAGCTCTCGGAACAGTAGTGTAACATGGGCCACTCTAGAGGCCCGGAAGACTGCCTGTGCCACAGCACTCTGCACCAGTTGAAGCTTCCCAATGGTCTTCAAGGGTAGCTCCATGCAGAGTGCATTGCAATAAGTCCAAGTATGAGATGACTATGTTTTAAATGACTGAGTGTAGGGACTCCTTATCCAGGAAAGGTTGCAACCGGCACACAACTCAAAAATGTGGAAAGGCTCTCCTAGCTGCAACTGCCAGCTGCTCTTCAAGCAGGAATTGTGAGTCCAAGAAAACTGCCAAGTTGTGGACCAGGTCTGTCTGGAATAGTGCCACCCCATCCCAGAGCTAAGGATGTCAAAGTCCCGGATCTTGAAGCTCCATGCCCTCAAAGCCAGGGTTCAGCCAGAGCCTGTTGTCCCCTATCCAGCTTCCAGGCACTATGAGAGGGCAGTGACAGCAACACTTGGGTCACCAGAGGTGGAGATACAGTTGAGTATTATCTGCATATTGATGATACCTCAACCCATGATGACAGATGATCTCACCCAGCGTCTTCATGTAGTTGTTAAAAATGAGTGAAAAGAGTACTGAGCCCTGAGACATGACACAGAAGAGCGGCAGTGGGCTGGATCTCTCACTCCCTATCCTTTGGAGAAAGGAGCCAAACCAGTGCAAGCCTGTGCCGCCCAGACCCAGAAGCCAACCCAAAATGATACAATGGTCGATGGTATCAAAGACTATTGAGTGGTCAAGGAGAGCAAGGATGATTGCACTACTCCATCCCGCTCTCGGCAGATTTCATTCACAAGTGTGACCAGTGCTTTCTGTCCTTCAACCGAGCCTGAATTGTGACTGAAAGAGGTCCAGACAATTCATGCAAGACCCTATGAAACTGGCAAGCAACCATTGTTTCTACCATTCCATCAAATGATTTATCCCTTTGGAGATGTCAAGATAACTCTATTCAATAGTTTCTTTTATTTATAAAACAATACCTTCTCCAGCTTCCTTGTCTTTCCTACAGAGTTTACAGTATAACTAGGAATTACCAAGTTTTACTGATTTTTCCCACCAGGTTTCAGTCTACTATATCTACAGTATAGTATCCTTTAAAACCAGGCATTTCAATTCACTCATTTTCTTTTGGCCTGTAGACTCCTAGTATTCATATACAAACACTGGTACAGAGCATTTTCCACTGTATTTTTATTTTTTTTGATGTGAACTATTGCCTTGTTTTATTTGTCCTTGTTTAATAGTAATCATATCTTGACTAAACTTTCTTCTCCTATTGTTTTGCTAAGCCATTATTGATTCTGAACCATATACTTCTCAGGTCCTGTCGGCTTTCCTTCTGTCCTCAATTTAACAGCTTCTCTGCCATCTTTTTATTTTTAAGTGCTAGCAGTTTGGTTCCATTTTGGTTCAAGTAGAGACTGTCCCTGCTAAACATATGCAGATTTTCCCCAAATATTCTCCAGTGTCTAATAAATAAGAAATCTTTTGGCACCAGCATCTCATCTACACATTGAGGCATTTCTACTGTCTATCTACATCAATCCTTTGTGTGGATCACATAGTATTCCAGAGGAAGCTACCCTGGAGGTACTAGTTTTCAGCTTTTTGCCTACTAATCTTCCACCCACATTGAAGGATGTCACTGGTGCTCACATTCACTACAATAGTTGTCTCCTCTCCAGAATATCTAGGAGCCTATTGCCAGCCCTTCAGATTAAATCAGACTAGAAAACCAATGTATGTATGTATGTATGTATGTATGTATGTATGTATGTATGTATGTATGTATGTATGTATTTATCAATCATACTGTGATATATTGCTACAACTATGTAAAGACTTGGGTTATGTAAATTCTATTAAAAGTTCCTAAAACATTTCTAAATATCTGGGAATAAACATGTTGAAATGTTTAAAAAAGATTTAATTTCTAAATCCTTGGGCTTTATTGGAGTATAGATTGTATTTTGATATTGAGATTCATGAATACTGAATAAGAGTTGGAATACTTAATATTTAAATATTTAACTATTTAGAAAAATTTTACACATAAGTAGGTGAAAATATATTATTGCAATGGGAAGAAACTGAGATGATTACTTTAAAGATTCTTCTTGCCTTATGTAATAATAAAGGGGATCTCAAGAGTTCAGAGGTTCTTTCTTAATTTACTACTAGTTAAGGAGTTAATCTACTAGTTAATTTACTCCTACTCTCTAGAGCAGGGATGGCGAACCTTTTTTTCCTCAGGTGCCGAAAGCGCACGCGTGCTAGTGCACGCCTGCCCACACCCATAATTCAATGCCCCCCGCCCCCTGCGCATGCACGTGATCCCCTCATGCTGCCCCGCCCCCATGCATGCACGCATGACCCCACCGCTCCCCTGTTTCCCAACTTCCGGTGGGAAAACGCCCTCCCCTGCCCCCTGGAGGCCCTCCGGAGGCAGAAAATGCCCTCCCAGAGCCTCTGCATGAGCCGAAAATCAGCTGGCCGGTGGGTACATGTGCGCTGGAGCTGAGCTAGGGCAACGGCTCGCGTGCCGGCAGATATGGCTCCGCGTGCCACCTGTGGCACGCGTGCCATAGGTTCGCCATCACTGCTCTAGAGGAAACTAATTATCAGGACTGTTTTCAATCAGGTGTTATGACCCAGGTCACCTAGGCAGAGGCAGGCATCAATAAAGTCCTTTATTGCTCTGATGAAAGGCCATCACAAACGGCCCTATAACAGCCTGGTAAGGCTCCACTTAACGCTACCCTGAAGGCAGTCCTCAGTCCCCAAAGCCAGCAAACAATAAAAGAAGTCCAAAGAGAGGGTGAAAGCTCACAGGACAAGATCCAGAATCTAGGTAAAAGGCAAGGTAAGTCCACAAGGCCAAAGACAAGTCCACCAGGCAAAGCAAGTCCACAAGGCAAAAGGCAATGCACAAAGCAAAGGCAGGGTACAGACAAGAGCAAGAGTCAAAGCTGGGGGAATGTAAACCAAAACAAACAATTGTCCCTGGCAAAGACAAACTCCCCCACCCCAGCTTCTCCCTAAGTCAACCCACATCAAGTGTTCCTTGTGAGGAGGGGCAGGACAACTTCCCAAATAGCCCCACAGCCCTGAGCTTGCCTCCTCTTCGTGCCCTTGTATCGAGTGGAGAAGGCAGCTGTTCTTCATCAGTGGGGATCTGTTGCCTATCAGCACCATTGTCTACCTGCAGCTGTGTCTGTGAGAGCAAGACAGCTCTGTGTCCGGTTGACCACCTCCCCCAATGCCTGAGGGGCCTGGGACAGCATCGTCCTCAGCCCGACCTCTCCAAGCATTCCAAGGGAGATGTGCCATCCCTGTCAAACAGTCCTGGTTCCAACTCCTCCTCTTCCTCCAAACCGGACTCCAATGGGGCCATGACATCAACTTTCAGGCCTGGATATGGGACAGAAACAGCATTGGTCATACTTGTGAACAATCTCTAGTGGGAACCAGATGAGGGTGATGCATCCATCCTTGCTCAACCTCTCAGTGGCTTTTGATATCATTGACCATGGTATCCTTTTGGAACAACTTAGGGAGTTGGGGGTAGGTGGCACACTTCTGTGCTGGTCCACCTCCTTCCTCTGCGACTGGTCCCAGTTGGTGCTAATAGGGAGCAAGAGGTCCAGCTCATGGTCCCTGCTTTGTGGGGAGCCACAGAGCTCAATGCTTTCTCTATGCCTAGCATCTGTATGAAACCACTGGGACGAGGTATCCACCAGTATGCTGATGATACTTGGCTGTAATTCTCTGTTTTGGGTGAAGTCAGTGATACTACAGACATTATTTTGCAGTGCCTGGAGATCTTGGGGACCTGGATAGAGGATAACAGACTTCAACTGAACTCTTGTAAGATAGAATGGTTGTGGGTAGGGAGCCCCTCTCCATCCAGGAATTTATCATCTTTGCGTAATCTAGGGGTCGTTCTAGACTCATGGCTCCTGTTCGAAGGGCAGGTGACAGTTGTGGCTAGGAGGACCTTCACTCAATTTTGTGTTGTGCATCAATTATGCTCTTTACTGGATAGAGGGGGGGGCTTTCTACTTGGTCATTCATGCCCTGTCATTTCCTGTTTGGAACTACTACAATGCACTCTACATGGGATTACTCTTGAAAAGTATTTGGAAGCTTCAGCTGATAGAAATGCAGCTATACAGGTAATCTTGGGCACCCAAAGAACAGCACATAAAACCTCTGCTGCATGAGCTGCATTGGGTGCTGGTCTGCTTCCAGGTCCAATTCAAGGCATTGGTTATGATCTTTAAAGCCCTATATAGAATGGGGCCAGGTTACCTACTGAACTGTTTTCATCCTGTTACATCGGCCTGTCTCACTGGACAGGCAAGGGAAGATATGTTGCAGACCCCATCAGCCAAAAACTCTGACTGGCTGAGTCTAGGATGAGAATCTTTTCTGCCATTGTCCCTGCCCTTTGGAACACTCTCCCCCTGGAGATGAGGTGGGTCCCCACTCTCCTGGCCTTCAGGAAAGGCATAAAAACATGGCTCTGCAGCCTTGCTTGGGGTGCACAGAGGAGCACACAGCTGTTGGGCTAGGTAGTGCCCTGAAAGCCCTCCCCCAACTTTTAATTAATTTTAATACTCCTTTCTCTTTAAAAAATTTAATACACTGTTTTTATGCTTTTAATATTTTATTGTACACCACCCAGGGTCCCTCTGTTAAGGAGATGGGTGTTTTTTAAATATGTTACAATAAAAATAAAATGTAAGAATAGGGTTACATCCTTTGTCTTGTCCAGTTGTCTGTCTTTCTGTAGAGGTGATAAAAATAATTCTAACAACTCAGTAAACAAATATGTATTGCTTTATTATGGCTTCCTAAGTTATATAAACACAGCCATCATTGTTTGTTATGCTTTAAGTAAACACAGCTTCAGAGTTCAAGTGACCCTTTGAGAATTCAAGATCCCTGCAACCCCTAACAAGGGCTACAGTTGAAATACCAAAAATCAAGAAATGGTGACATGTGAACTAATAGTCACATAAGAGATGAAGATGAAAAAACAAGAAACAAGGACCCTCAGACCAGAGAAGATAGTTATATAACCATTGAACGTATCTCCCCCTGTCAAGACCAACAAAAGAGTGACCAAAAGTCTGTGGACTTGAAAAGGTGGGAGAAAAAAAGTTGTACAATTTAAACTCTCAAGCAGATATATACAAAGTACTTGATTCTGACATTCAGCAGTAGGCAGATCTTCTGCATGTGTGTGTGTGTGTGCGTGTGCATGCACATGTGTACATATATACATACATATATGGCCTTCATATATACTTGGCTTGTTTTAACATATGCTATGTTGTGTCTTACAACTCTCTGTTGTAAGCAAGTTTTTATTTTGATGTTGAGTACCTGGACTATTCACATTTACTTCCATGCTAGATATAAAGTCTAATATTTGGAGGCAGAACTTTAACACATAACCCCAGAAAAATTCTTGCGTTCATTCTTCAAACATAGAAGTTGGAAAGGGTTCAACCTTTTTCAATAATATATCTCAATGAACGTATCCCAAAAGGAACGCTGTGTAGCCTGCATCTGAATATCCAAAAAAAGAATATACCCTGTCATGTAGCCACATCCTTCTTTGGTTCACGATCAACTACTGTTCTGAGTGCTTCCTTGATGTGTTTTAGTTCTTTTTCTGTCCCATCTTTGCTGGTAGGTAGGCCTTCAGCTCAGTGGTGTAGGGTTCTGATGACTCTCATTTTGTGCTCCATTGGGTAGTGGGAATCAAAATGTAAATATTGATCTCTGTGTATGGATTTTCTGTAAACTTCAATGTTAAGGCTTCTGTCTTCCTTAATGTGTACACCACAAAAAGCACCTTTGAGATTTGTTGGGCGTAGTAACTTGAATAACCTTGTTGGACATTGTTTCTTGATAGCCTTGTTGGGCATAGCTTATTGTAATAAGATAACTTTGAAATTCAATAAGTATATGTACAAATATAAAGGAACTAATTAAGCTTAGTTACACCCTTGCTTTGCTTTTTTGTCTGAATAACACAAGAATAAAAGATCTATTGGAAAAACTATTTTGAGTGGTTTGAACTCAATTTTATGACATACTGACTTTAACTATGGAGATGCTGACTATGATGCTGATTATAACTATGGAGTGCTACTTGAGTCAAAAGCATTAAGGAAGACAAAATAGCAAAAAAGGGGGGAATTTGCCTTTTTTCTTTCCATTATTTGAGGCGCTTTCATTTTTTTGATTATATTACGGTATCATAATGGCAACCACCATAAAAGTTGCAAAAAGGGAAGGGGGAGGATCACTAGAGCAACTGTACAGAGAAGAATTACACCTGATTTGCTTCAGAAAATGTTTGAGCAGCTGGTTAGTAAGTTAGTGGATCACATGATGCTAAATTGACAGCTTTTGAAAATGAATGGATGAAAGACTTATAAAGATAAAAGAGGAGATAAAAAAAGCTAAGAAGATGGAAAACTCTGTAACACAAGTGTATGGAGATATAAAACAGATTAATGACAAAGTGAAAATTTTGGAGTGTAAGAAATTATAGACGGAGAATTTGAAAGAGAACTAGATTTGGCACTATTGAAATTGAAAGAGAAGGAATTTTGTTTTGAGATTTAAAGCAATCCCAGATAATGGTGAAGACATTAGAGAAAAAAATTATTAAAGTTTTGGCAAGTATTCAGATTAGGATGATGTGGTGGCATGTATACTAGAGTCACAGGAGGGAGAGGTTTTTCCCGAGGGCTAGGGGATCCAATCAGAAGCACAGAATGGAGAAGGAATGCAACTGCAGCTGGTCAGCGGGGAGGAGGAAGAACTGCATCCTCTGCCGCATCCCAGAACATAGAGGGCTGAACAGAGAGAACAGAAGGTCAGTAATGCTACGCCCAAAGAAGCAGCTGTGCCCCTCCTAATAGGTTACTACTTAGCCCAGCACATGGAGCAAAGCAACGCTGGAGACAACTCATTTGTTTCCTGATATGCATGTGTTCTGTCTTTGTGACTCCTGCTTCCAGACCTGTGCCTTGACCTTGTGACTGGACTTAGGACTTTGCATCTCAGATTTCAGAATTGGACCTTGGTTTCATGTATCGTGCTCGGACTGTGGACTTCGGACCTGGTTTGTGGACTTATGGACTTGTTTTTTGCCCTCGAACTTGAGGCTGTTCAGGGGTTTGACTCATTGTATTTTGTGTTTGTTTCTATGTCCTATTAGGGCAGGTGTCGCATGTGGCTCTTTGACTCCTCCCCTGCAGCTCCCTGCCGACCCAGTCGCATGACTTGCTCTCCACCCCGAGACACTGGCCCAACCCGGCCGTGGCCGATGCCATCCTCGCTAACACCAGGGCTGGTGGGGTGGGAATGGGATCTGGGAGGAGGGTATGACGGAAAGGGGTACAGGTCCGCAGCTGAGGAGCAAGCACGAGCCGTCGCGGCGGCTTTGCCGAAGACGACCCTCCTCCTCCTCCTCACGCGACCCCCTGGCTGGCTGTTGCGGGGCTGGGAGGGCTCGCACGAGCAGGGATACCCTCCTCAAGCGAGCGGCTGGGCTCGGCCAAAGTGCAGCGAAGGCGCGCAGAGTGAGTGGGTTGACCGGCTGATGGGCGAGCGTCTTTGACGAGAGCGCTCCGGCTTTCTCCGAGCCTGATCCCCGAAGTGGGTGTGCTAGGTTCGGCAGGGCCAGCCCCCTTTTCCTGCTGCCCTGAGCTTCTTTATTCCTCCAGCTGAGCGGTGTCACCGCTGGCGTTGATTGAAAAGCGTCCTTCGGGCGGCGAAAGTCCCCCATGCAAGATTTAAAGCCACCTGGAGGACGCTTTTCAATCAACAAGAGAGAGAGACAAATGAGAAAATGATGGAGGGAGAGAATGAGAGAGAGGAAAAAGAGAGAGAAACAAATGAGCGAGAGAAGGGGGAAAGAGAGAGGGAGAGAGAAATGAGAGAGAGCTGGAGGGAGAGAATGAGAGAGGAAAAAGAGAGAAACAAATGAGAGAGAGAAGGGAGAGAAAGAGAGAGAGAGGAAAAAGAGAGAGAAACAAATGAGAGGGAGGGAGGGAGAGGGAGAGGGAGGGAGGGAGAGAGAGAGAGACACTCATTTCCCACAGAAAACACCAGGAGCCACAAAACCTGGGTAGGTATGGCTCGGGTGGGGTGGTCATGTGAATGGGTGGGAGTGATGAGTTGACCGCGCCCACTCAGGTTTTGGGGCTCCAGGTGTTTTCTTTTCTGTGGGAAACGGGTCCAAATGGCTCTTTGAGTGTTTAAGGTTGCAGACCTCTGTATTAGGGGCTTGCAAAGCCTCAATAAAGACTTCAAATCCACATGGTAAGTTTACATGTGAGCAGGACAGGACAGTTTTCTCTAGCCTGAACCTTTCCCAGGATGCTGGCTACCATCCTTGTCATCATGGAGCAGCCTGTAGTAAAAGCTTCCATAACAATAAAAATACGATAGGCACCCCCAAAACACCTTAACTGCAGGCCTAGGAACAAGCTCAAAGAGAGTGGATATTCTCTATATCTTTGAGGGGAAGGCTGTTCCAGAAGCAGGGCCAAAAAAAAGGGAAGGCATACTTCCTCAGTTCCACAATATGACAATGGTTAATTGAGGGGACCTGGAGCTCACACACTCTGTCTGAATGTTTGGGGCAGGGAGAAACAAATGGAGATAGATGGTCCCTTAGATAACAATCAGCACCTTTCATTTAGAAAATAAAATTAAAATAAGCAAGAAAATGGTTAGAGAACACCTATCTAACCTTGACAAACATAAATCACCGGGATCTGACAGATTACATCTCAGAGTTCTGAAGGAGGGAGCAGATGTTATCTCAGAACCATTGTGCAATATCTTTCAAAAATCCTGGAGCATCGAGGAAGTACCTGAGGATTGGAAAAGGGCTGATGTGGTTCCTATCTTCAAGAAAGGGGGGCATCTATCCCCGACAAGATTGGCAAAAATGTCTCCCAAGTTATCACCAAAATAAAAAAAAAAAAAAAAGGGGGGGGGGGACCAGACCCAGAAAACTACAGATCAATCAGCCTAACATCAATACCTGGGAAGATCCTGGAATAGTAAAAAAACAGATTGTCAGGTCCCATATATTTCTATTGGGTCGCTGGCATTCTGGTGGGAGGGTGGAGGATTGGAGGGATCTCTATATGAAGTTTCTGTTTCTATTTCCTGCATTACCGTGCTGTGAGTTTCCGTTTCCTGCATTGCTGTACTGTGGGAGGGGTTTTGTTTGCACTGCTTTAAATTGCTTTTTTTTAAAGTGGGAAAATTTAGTTCCTGCCTAGACCTCTTGCTATCACAAGCCTTTCAATAAAAGCTCTTTTTGGAACAACTTCAGTTTCAAGAGTCCTGCTTTCTTGGGAAGATTGGAGAGGCAAGACCTTACACAGATTTGCGAACAACTAGAAGCAAATAAACTTATAACTGGTAGCCAGCACAGGTTTGTTAAAAACAGATCATGCCAAACCAATCTTAATTCATTCTATGATAAAGTCACTAAATTAGTAGACCAGCGAAATGTTGTGGACATAGTATAATTAGATTTCAGTAAGGCATTTGACAAAGTAAACCACAACCTACTTCTTGGTAAGCTAGAAAAATGTGGAATAGACAACATCACCACCAGATGGATTTGTAGTTGGCTTACAAACCGTACTCAACGAGTAGTCCTTAATGGTACTACATCCACATGGAGAGAAGTAAGTAGTGGGGTACCACAAGGCTCCATCTTAGGCCCAGTCCTCTTCAACATCTTCATAAATGACTTAGATAAGGGAATAAAGGGGAACTCATAAAATTTGCAGATGACACTACACTGGCAGGAATAGCCAACACCCCTGAAGGCAAGCTCAGGATGCAAGAAGATCTTGACAAATTTGAACAATGGGGCCTATCCAACAAAATGAATTTCAATGTGGAGAAAAGCAAAGTTTTACATTTAGGCAGGAAAAATCAAAGATATAAGTACAGATTAGGTGAGACCTTGCTCAAAAATAGTAACTGTAAGAGGGACTTTGTAGTGCTAGTGGATGATCACTTGAATATGAGCCAGGAGTGTGCAGCAGCAGCAGCAGCCAAAAAAGCTAATACAATCCTGGATTGTATAAACAGAGGCACAGAATCAAGATCACGTGAAGTATTAGAATCGCTTTATAAAACCCTAGTAAGACCACACCTGGAATACTGCAACCAACTTTGGTCACCATACTACAAAAAAGATGTTGAGACTTTGGAAAAAGTTCAGAGACCGTGGGTAAGTTAATCAAACATCTAGTGCAGCCTGAGTCTATTAGGGCTTCAAAGGTGCCCTGAGTCCCTGTTTTTGGGGCTGTGAGACATATCGGGAAGACAAAAGGGTGGATAGGTTCACTCACCATCGGGTTGTTTTCCCCCTTGTCCTCACTGTCATAGGGTTCTGGCGATTGATCGTCGTCAGCTGGAGTTCCCGCTCCCGCGGCTGGGTAGGGAGTGACCTCTACAGCCTGGAGGGCTTTTCGGGACTTGTCGGCAGCACGCCTGGGGCCTCGTTCCGGTTGCGCCCTGGGTGGTGGCTCTGGCTTGGGTTTTGGATCTGGAGTTGCGCAAGCCGATGCAAAGTGGCCTATCCCTCTGCTTCGGTAGCATTTCAACTCGGGGAGGGTTGGTCTTTGGGCCAGCTGGGTTGCCGCGGTATCCTGTTGGCCAGGTGGTCTCTGATCTGGTTGTCCTCTCTCTCTGGAATCCGGCTGCCTCCGCATGTCATTGGCGTGCAAACCACAGTCAATCTTTATGGCTACTTGAAACCAGTCAGAGAGTCGGTTGGGGATGTCCCGATAGATGGTGGCTTGGCTAATTTGCTTGTCTAGGCTTTCTCTGAAAAAGTGGACTGGTAGCTCCTCTGGCCAGGGCGGTAGCTTTCCCATGACCCTTCTGAACTCACGGATGTGTTCTTTAATGGGTCACCCTCTCTGCTTTAAATTCTGAATCTCATCCTCTGCATGTTGATCCTCCTCCACCTCCTAGAATCTGGTTTCAAGCTCTTGCAGGAATTCATCGACGTCCCGCAGTTGGGGGGCTCTCCTCCTATGGAGGGCTGCTAGCCACTCATTTGCTTCTCCCTCTAATCCCATGGCGATGGCGTTCACCAGGGCTCCATGCAATCGGTAGAGGTGTCCATACGATCTAGGTGGACTCCAGCGGAGTCAAGGAATAGGGCTAGTTGACCTGGGTCCCCATCAAACTTCCCCCTAAATCAAGGTGGCCCGTTCAACACTGCCACTCTCTCATCTTGTTGGGCCCCATCTGCCTGTGCCTGGTGCGCTTGGCAGTCTCCATTGGCTCTAGCTCGTGGAGAGGGGGTTCGTCTTGCCTGGGCGGTTTGCTTGTGGCGCGGGGGAGCCACTGGAGGCAGCCTCGGGCTTTTTCCTTCTGGCGGGTGAAGGAGGGCTGCTTTCTCGTCTGCCTCTCCACTTTTGGGGAGGTGGGTGCACGTGGGCGTCCCGTGGTTGCTCCGTGGTTAGATTCGCAATACGTGGTTAGATTCAGGTTAAGCTTAGGGCTGGCTAATTGGAGCTTAGCGGGTTGGATCGGGCTTCTCCTCACTTCAGAGAGTTTGATTGCACCCGCCATCTCTTTCCCCCTTTCTTTTGGGCAGCACGATGGCCCCTCATCGCAAAGGGTGGCTCAGTCGAATTTCTCCCTCAATTGTTCCAAGGATTCACCTTGGGTCCAATGTAGGGATTTTAGGGTTCTGACCACTTCCCACTCCTTCATCCACTTC
The DNA here is from genome assembly GCA_003457575.1 of Thermophis baileyi. Classification (NCBI taxonomy): domain Eukaryota; kingdom Metazoa; phylum Chordata; class Lepidosauria; order Squamata; family Dipsadidae; genus Thermophis; species Thermophis baileyi. Next base: position 103,425 of record QLTV01003269.1, read on the forward strand.
AATCTTTCTAGCTCGCTTATGGGTTGCCCCAAACGACGGAAGCTGGGGTAGGGGAATTCAGCCTCGGCTGCTTTAGGGACTTTTTTCCACCAATACTCATCCCTTTCTGCTTCAATCGCTGAGGTGGGCATCACGGATGTCTCGGTTTCCATGGTCAGAGCCGGCTGCACTTGGGTTCTGATTGGGCTGCTGGTTCCTGGAGTTCCCTGGCTTGGAGTAAGATCTGCCTCCTTCTGGGTTGCCAGGAGCAGGCTTTCTTTGGAGATTCCGCCCTCTGCCATGGTGACCTGACTCCACGCACCCCAGGTATCGGAGAGCAAGTGGAGAGTCCAGGGCTCAGGAATCCCAGTCATTTTTGGAGAGTTGGCTTGATGTCAAGGTTCCGATTGATGCTCTAATGGAAGCAGGAGCCCCAAACCATTTAGCAAGAAAAATCTGGTTGTTTATTAGGAGTGCCATTTCGGCACGAATTAAGAGAAGCCAACTCTGACTTCACCCAGTTTGCGCCTTGCCTCTGACCCTGTTGCCCCCTCCCCCCATGTTGTGTCATCAGTCACATTCCCCAAAGCAGCTATTTTGCGGGTTGTAGAAGTCACTCTCTCTGGCCGTTGCGGGTCTCCGTGGAAATGGCCTTGACTTCGGGCGCCTAGGATGTGTTTTGTTTTGACTGAGGTGTGAATTCCTCGGTGCAGCTGCGAGGGGCAATTTCCCATCCCCCTGCCTATGGAAACTCAGGAGCAGGTCAGGAAAGCTTCACAAGTTGACAGCTGGCATGTTTCCTCTTTGCAATGGGTAGACCGGGCCAAAGCCACGCTGGCCCGATGTTTCCTCTTCGCACTGGGTAGACCGGGCCGAAGCCACGCGGACCGGCCCCTTACATTTTCCAGGACAGCCATGCAGGCTGGATCCGACCACATCGTGGGCCAGATCTGGCCCACGGGCCTTGTGTTTGACACCCCTGGTCTAGATGGGGGGTGCCACTGACCTTCCCCACCGGTTCGCATCACGACGTTTTGCACACGCGCATTCCCTCGTGCAATTTGGCTTCCGCACATGCTCAGTAGCTGCAATCAGCCCAAAACACAGCTGAGGAGCCGATCAGCTGTGCTTCGGGCGAAGAAATAAAGGTCAGTATAAACCCGGGGGAGGGCGGGAGGCTCCTTTTGCCCCAAACATTCAGACAGAGTGTGTGAGCTCCAGGTCCCCTCAATTAACCATTGTCATATTGTGGAACTGAGGAAGTATGCCTTCCCTTTTTTTTGGCCCTGCTTCTGGAACAGCCTTCCCCTCAAAGATATAGAGAATATCCACTCTCTTTGAGCTTGTTCCTAGGCCTGCAGTTAAGGTGTTTTGGGGGTGCCTATCGTATTTTTATTGTTATGGAAGCTTTTACTACAGGCTGCCATTTTGTTTTATATGTTTTATTTTGATTTTGAATCAGAGTCTACTGCAGTGGCAGCAATAACAAATTTTAATAACAACAGATTGAAAAAAAGAAACAGTGAATTATAGGAATGGACTTCAGGAGCCATCTTGTCTTGCCTTGCTTGGTACAGGATCTGTTAGAATCTTTTGGACAGAGCTATCCAGCCTCTGTACAAAGTCTTTTAATGAAGGATTCCTGAGATTATGTTATATTCATGGTATTCCCAATTTATAAGGTATGTCAAGAAAAGGACATGTAATTATTTAGGTATGGCTTTTTCCCCACAAATCATACTGGCTCTTGTTAACTCTTGCATTCTTATCCAGCTGCTCAAAAACAGGCTATTTAAAAATCTGCTGCAGGATCATGTCATACCAATAAGAATGTAACTTCCCAGGTCTTCCTTCTTCCCTTTATTGAAGATAGGGATATTCTCTCCTCTCCAGTTTTTAATGTAGAACACGGGTGTCAAACTCGATCGCGTCATGTGACATATCGCGACGTATTGCGATGGTTTTTGCCTTTGCGGAGCCAGGATGGGCGTGGCCTGCGCATGACACATCTGGTCCGCGGACTGCAAGTTTGACACCCCTTATCTAGAATCTAATTCTCCAGGTGTTCTCAAAGATTAGTTTAACAGAGTCAGTAAGATAAACATTTATTTGATCAACAATCAGAGTACATGTAGTTCTTATTACCTATTATGGGGGGGGGAAATGTACTGTATAGGAGCCGAGGTGGCGCAGTGGTTAGAGTGCAGCACTGCAGGCTACTTCAGCTGACTGCTAGCTGCAGTTCGGCGGTTCAAATCTCACCGGCTCAAGGTTGACTCAGCCTTCCATCCTTCTGAGGTGGGTAAAATGAGGACCCAGATTGTTGGGGGCAATATGCTAACTCTGTAAACCGCTTAGAGAGGGCTGTAAAGCACTATGAAGCGGTATATAAGTCTAAGTGCTATTGCTATTGCTATTACTGCAGTCACATGACCGCATTCCAGCACTTGGCAACAGGGCCACATTTAAAGCCATTTGTAGTGCCCCATGGACATGTGACCATGTTTTATGATGGTTGTGTCAAAATGACCACAGATTCACTTAAGGACCACAGTGATTTGTTTAATAAGCAATGCAAAAAAGGTCATAAATTGGGTCAGAGTTATGACCGTGATGGGCAGCTTCCATTATGGCCACAACTCGAGGTCTACCTACAATAAGGAAAAAATGAACAGAAAAATTATACTACAATAATATAGTGTAATAAGCCTAATTAATAAAATCTGAATGCACAGCACATAACATAACTCACCCTGGATATTCATTATACTTGATCAAGCTATAGTCATTTGTGTGCTTTATTAATTGCGCAAAAAAATAGCTACATTATATGCTTTATACTGTTTTTTGTTTCCTTATTTCTGTTACGTTGCTTGGTCACAATTTTATATATTATCTATATACTGTATATGTTGAATATTATATATGTTTTGGGCTGGAGGCAGACCTGGCACTCAAGTAGAATTAATCTGTCTGCTGAGTTTTCTGAACAGAACAGAAAAACAGCTCAAGAGGGTTGAGAAATTTTGAAAACTTAAGATACTTAAGGTCCAAACACAACCAACACTAAGAAGTAATAAAAATAGTAGACAGAATGAAACTGGACTGATTACATAAAGAGCTCTCTGAGAAAAAAAAAGGACAAGTTTAAAAAAATAGAAAAAAAGAGAAGATTAAAAAAAAAGAATATCGGGAGATAGCCCACATTTGTAAGGATGGGGTCAGTAATGCTAAGGCTTAGATTTAAAGCCAAAAATAACAAAAAAGGAAACTCAAACAATTAGTCCATTGGCTTCAGAAGATGGCAAGATGGTGATGGACAACAGGGAGAACGCTAAATTCCTTAATTCCTATTTTGCATCTATCTTTTTGCCAAAGAAGTGGAACAGCCTGTCATTAGTTAGAACAATTAAACAAGAATTAAATGCAAAAAGCTTATCAGGGTTTTTGAATAAAAAAGTTAAAAAGCAGACTAAAGGGATACTTAGGTATGGAATACTGCCTTATTCTAAGTACTTTTTGAATTAAAAAAGATAAAAGGTTTCCCCTGTCCAGTCATGTCCGACTCTGGGGGAAGGGGTTTGAGGGTGCTCATCTCTCGTTTCTCAGTCGAGGGAGCCAGTGTTGTCCAAAGACGCTTCCGTGGTCATGTGGCCAGCATGAATATACTCTGAGGTGCATGGAATCCTGTTATCTTTCCACCAAAGTAGTACCTATTTATCTACTCACATTCAGGGGTGGGTTCCTCCTGGTTCGGACCGGTTCTCCCGAACTGGTAGCAGCCCGCTGGTGACGTCACGATGACATCACCGAACCGGATCGGTCGGTGCCAGTCCGTGGGGGCCGCCATCTTTTTTTTAATTTTAATTTTATTTTTTTAATTTTATTTTTTTATTTTTTTTTCCCTTCTGAGCATGCGCAGAAGCCGACTTCCGGCACTGTGCATGCGGTCGCCATCTTTTTTTTGGCTTTTTTTTATTTTGGGGAGGATTTTTTCCTACTGCGCATGTGCGCGCGTGCACGCCCACGAGGCACGCGCACGAGACGCAGGAGGGAACGAACCGGCAGCAAGGTAAGTAGGAACCCACCCCTGCTCACATTTGCATGCTTTCGAACTGCTAGGTGGGCAGGAGCTGTGGCAAATAACAGGAGCTCACCCTGTTGCACAGCACTCGGGTTTTGAACCTGGGCTGTCAACTGTCCAGCCGACAAGCCCAGCATCTTTAACTGCTGAGCCATCGTGCCCCTTGCTTTTTAAATTAAATGGATATATATCTTTGTGGGAAAGAATATTTAAATTTGTTGAGGAAGCTGATTGGCTGACTATGTCAAACAGAGATAAGTAGGTTAAAAAAAGGAAAGCAAGAAATTCTGTGAAGATAATGTACTTGTTTTAATCTATCCAGAGTCACTCAATAGTGAGATGGGCAGCATATAAATGTAATAAATAAATAAGTAATAAAGAAGTATCATGTACTGAAAGGGACTATAATGTTACAGATAGTGGGGGGGGGGGGAGTCTTCTTAAATTTTTTACTCCTTTGTCTGTATTACAAATTTTAAATAAAGTATAGAAAGAGAAGATGTACGTGGACGTACAAGATAGATGGCACCTGCGTCAGCAATAGGACTTGTGAGGAGGATCTGTGTGTCCTTACAGACTACATGAGCCAAGGGTGTTCGGCAATTGCCAAAAAATCAATGCAATCCTGCACAGCATCAAGCAAAGTATAATGCTGACATCATGGAAATTGATAGTTCTTTGTGTTGTAATAATCAGATTGAATCTGGTCACAACAATACAAGAAAGAACTGGAAAATGAAGAGAAAAGTACCAAGGATTGTGAGGGGCTAATTCCTATAACAAATAATTAAAAGAACTACACTCTGTGCACAATTATTAGGCAAGTTGTATTTTGGAGGATTAATTTCATTATTGAACAAGTACAGTGCTCTCAGTCAATCCAAAATGTTAATAAACCTCAAACCTGAACATTTAAGAAAGTAAAAGTGAGGTTTTGGCTTTCTTAGGAGAATATCTATGTATGCACAATTATTGGGCAACTATTAGTGTGCAGAATTATTATGCAACTAAATGAAAAATGAAAATTTGCCAATCTCACTCATTTATTTGCATCTGTTGAAGTGAGAATAATAAACAAACAACTCACAATGTACAAATAAACATTTCTGACAGTTCACACAAAAAAAATATGTGATCAATACAGCCACCCTTCTTTTCAGTAACAGTCATAAGCTTTCCATTCATGGAGTCTGTCAGTTTCTTGATCTGTTGACAATCAACTTTTTGTGCAGCAGCAACCACAGCCTCCCAGACACTGTTCAGAGAGGTGTACTGTTTTCCTTCACCATAAATCTCCCGTTTCAGAAGGGCCCACAAGTTCTCAATAGGATGTAGGTCAGGTGAGGAAGGGGGCAATGTCATTATTCTTTCATCTTTAAGGCCTTTACTGGCTAGCCACGCAGTGGAGTACTTTGATGCATGCGATGGAGCATTGTCCTGCATAAAAGGAACGTTGGTCTTACCTGAACATTCTTTCTATGTGTGCTGCGAGAGAGTCCAAGCATGGGTTAACTTCTGTTTGCCCAGGGACTGAGTAAAGAAAGATCCGGCCATGCCTCCTCCTCGGCTCCTCTGAGTCCAGTTGTTTTACGAAGGTGTAGACCTCCAGGGAGTCCAAAACGTAGGTATGTCCAATAATCCCTAGACTCTGGACCACGACGGTCCTCAGGGTGGGTTTGGACTCTCCCGCAGTGCACACAGAAAGAATGTTCAGGTAAGACCAACGTTCCTTCTCCTGTGCGCTGCTTGGAGAGTCCAAACATGGGATGTAGCCAAGCTTAATGTCTCAAGGGCAGGAAACAGGCTGGTCCAGGGTCCCTGAGGTGGAGTGAACCCTTTGCAAAACCCTCCTGCCGAACAAGGCCTCTGCGGAAGCAAAAGCATCCAGTCACCAGTCATGTTTAATGAAGGATGATGGCGATGACCACGTTGCCGCCCTGCAAATATCCTCAGTTAAGGCTTGCGTGGCACATGCCGCTGTTGTAGCCATGCTTCTGGTTGAGTGTCTGTTATACGTCCAGGTAACGGACAAGACTGAACCTCATAGGCTTTAGCGATGCAAGCCTTCAGCCAGTGGCCTACGGTTGATGGAGATACCTTCTTACCCATGGATGCCGGTTGAAAGGAGACGAATAAGGATTCGGTCTTTCGAAAGGAAGCAGTCCGTTTAATATATTTGTGTAGGGCCCTCCTGACATCCAAAGTATGCCATTGTTTCTCCAGAGGATGAACAGGGTTTGGGCAGAAGTCTGGTAAAATAATCTCCTGGGCCCTATGGAACCATGAGTTAACTTTCGGAATAAAGGATGGGTCCAGTCTGAGAACCACCCTGTTAGGATGGAAGATACACAAGTCATTGCGAACTGAAAGAGCTGCCAACTCTGAGGTTCTCCTGGCTGATGTTATTGCCACCAGGAAGGCGACCTTAAATGTCAGAAACCGGAGGCTGGTCATCCTCAACGGCTCAAACGGTGGAGAGGTGAGTGTCTGTTAAGACCAAGGAGAGATCCCAGGAGGGATAACAATGTACTACAGGGGGCCTTAAATTAGCTGCTCCCTCGAGGAAGCTACGGACTTGTGGATGATGATTGTGAGATTGTAGGTTCTCGTATGTCAACACAATGGATAAGGCAGCTACCTGCCTGCGAAGGGTGTTGGTAGATAAACCCTTGTCTAACCCCTCTTGTAAAAAGTCCAGTACCTGTGGGATTGACGCTGAGATGGGGTGGATTTGATGTTTAGAGCAAAAACGGCAAAATGCTGACCAGGTAGCATTATAAATGCGGTTAGTGGAAGCTAGTCTGGATGCCTGGATGGTTTGGATCACCCTCACTGAAAATTTATCCTTCCTCAGGATATCCCTTTCAAGTGCCAGACGGCTAACTGTAGCCATTGAGGGTCTGGGTGGATCACTGCCCCCTGGCTGAGAGATCTCCTCCAGGAGAATCGGGAATCCTCCAGGGACGGGATACTGACCAGATCCGTGTACCAAGGGCATCTAGGCCAATGGGGGGGCGACAAGGAGAATTTCTGCCCGCTCCGCCAGCACCTTCCTTATCACCCTCTGGATAAGAGGGAGAGGAGAAAAGGCATACAATAGTCCCTTTGGCCAAGGACTGCGGAGAGCGTTGACCCTTTCCACCCCCGGTACTGCGAATCTGGAGAAGAACCTTGGAAGATGAGTATTTGTTGGATGAGCAAATAAGTCCACTACTGGTCGGCTGAATTTCTGGGACAGGGCTTCGAACAGAACCGGGTGCAGGCGCCACTCTGAATGATCTATGGTGATCCTGCTCAGCCAGTCCGCCTGCACGTTCGAGGTCCCGGATATATGCTCCACCTGGATGGAACGGACATGTCACTCCGCCCAGAGACCCAGTTTCCTGGCCTCGCGCATGAGACGGTTGGAATGAGTGCCTCCATGACGGTTGATGTGTGACCTGGTGGCCACATTGTCCATCAGTATCAAGACATGGTGGTTGATCACGAGATGCTCGAAATGTCAGACAGCTAGATGGATGGCCCTTAGCTCCAACCAGTTTATGTTGTTGGATAGGTCCGACGGGCTCAAACGTCCTTGTGTCACTTGGTACTGGACGTGAGCTCCCCACCTGAAAAGACTGGCATCTATAGTTATCATGATGCGGGTGGGCTCTTTGAATAAACAGCCCTTTTTCATGGCACTAGATGTCCACCAACGAAGGGATCGAAGGACCGTCAATGGAACCCGTACCTTGGTTCTGGAGTTGCTGCGTTTCGCCATCTGATGCAGTAACAGGAACCATTGGAGAGTGCGAGCGTGTAGTCTCGCCCAAGGCACGATGTCAATGCATGAGATCATTTTCCCTAGAAGCTGAGAAAGGACCGCCAATGGGATTGATCTCTGCCTACGGATCTGAGTGACAAGAGACAGGATGCTGGACAGATGGTCTTGCGATAAAAAGACCTCGCAGGTTTTGGTGTTTATCACTGCGCCCAGGTGCAGAAGACTGGTGGTCGGGACCAGATGGCTATTGGTGACGTTGATGGAGAAGCCATGCTCTTGCAGGGTCTGGATCGTCAATTGGAGATCCTTGTGTGCTTGCAGAGGAGAAGACGACTGGATAAGGATATGGTCTAAGTAACATTGTAGCCTTATTGGCCATGCCCTGAGATGTGCCGCCACTGCTGCCAATAGCTTGGTGAAGGTTTGAGGGGCTGATGACAGGCCAAACGGCAGGGCTTTGTACTGATAGTGGACCCCTGCGAAGCAAAACCATAGGAACCTTCTGTGCGATGGTCGGATAGGCACATGGAGGCAGGCTTCCTTGAGATCTATGGATGTCAATAGATCGTCCTGTCTGATGCAACCCAGGATGGATTTCAGGGATTGCATTTTGAAGCGCTTGTACGCTAAGTGGATGTTGACCTGTTTTAAGTCTAGAATAGCTCTTCATCCCCCTGAGCTTTTGGGAACTAGGAACAGGATGGAATAAAAGCCTAGTCCTTCCTGTCCCGAGGGAACTGTCTCTATGGCGGCTATGTCCGACAAGTGTTGGATTTCTGTTTCCATGAGACACCTCTTGTTGGAATTGTTGGGAACAGGGCACCGAATGAAATGTCTCCGGGGGCTGGAGATGAACTCGAGTGAGACCTAGTCTCACTGTTTGAAGCACCCAGGCATCTAAGGTTGTCACCTCCCATTGGTGGAGAAATAGTTGTAAACAACCTCCAATGGGGGCGCCTGACCGGGAGTCACTTAGACTTGCGAAAGGGCCGGTTGCTGGACCCTCGAAATGGCCACCTGGCCTGGGCAAATTGCCTGCCTCTGTCTCGACCTCTGGACCTGTCAAGTGGACGTTCTGTTCCCTGGCCTCTGATATAGGTGGCCGCTAGGGTAGGATTCTTGCCGAAATGGCTACCGGCAAAAGTAAGGTGTCGTACGGCGATCTGCTCGCCGATGCATGTAAGGCAGCATCTTCCTTTTATCTCTATTCTCCACAAGGATGGAATCCAGGGATTCTCCGAAGAGATTGCCTCCTTTAAAGGGGGCAGCTGCCAGACGCCACTTAGGTCTCATGTCCGCCTGCCAATGGCAAAGCCACAGGAGGCGACGGGATATTACGTTAGCTGCCATGGCCCTGGACGCAAATTTGGCCGCATTAAGGGTTATGTCGGCAGAGAATTCTGCTGCTGCTACTAATTTGTTTAAATCTTGGCGCAGGCGTGTGTCCTCGAGAGACACTCTAGACTGCATTTGTCTGAGCCATAAGATTGAGGCTCTGTTAAAGAAATATGCAGCCGTGGCTGCCCTGATCGACCAAGCGGATGCTAGGTCTTACGAAGGGTCATCTCAGCCTTACAGTCCTCCGACTTCAAGCCCTCTGAAAATTCAGCGGGAAGGACAGAGGCGGAGACTAAATTGGCTACTGGGGTGTCTACTACAGGAAGCTGAAGAAGCTCCTCAAGTTCAGACCCCAAACTGTAGAGCTTCCTATCAGCACTGCTAGGAGCGTTGAAGGAGGCAGGTTGACTCCATTGGCGTTGAATAACATCAACAAACATCTTAGAGGCCGGAATGGAATCTCTCTCAAGAACTGGCTCAGAAAATAGCCCTTCAGTTGGGTCGAGGCCCAAGGCTGGTTCTGCTGGGGTGTCTGACAATCCCATGTTAGCGGTCGTTTTAGCCTTGTACAGAAGAGACTTGAACAAGGCTGGTTGAAAAAGGCCAGAAAAGGTAGGCTTGTCTGGAACAAGCCCTTCATCATCAGATAGCTCCTGGTCTACAATGCTTTCATCTCCCATGAGCGACTCTTCGCTACGAAGGGAGGGATGGGGAGAATATGGGCCCTGCAGGGGAGGCCTGGCAGCCTGGGCCTGTGACTGCAAGCCAGGGAATACGCCTCTTTGTTGCAGTCCTGCAGTGATCCCCTGGGAAATGGCCGTTGATATAATATCCCGAATTTCTTGGGGTAGGCCCATCTCCTGGAAATCCCCAGAGCAGAGCCCCGCTGCTGTGGGCATGAATGTAGCCGTTGGTGGCGCCCTGCTGGCTGGACGTGAGGACCCCAAATCAGCCGAGCTATGACCCATAAAGGGATCAGTTAGTGGCCTATAATTTGCTGCTTCAAGATCCTGAGGATCGTTGGCATTATCAGGTGACCAATCCTGATTAGTATCAATGGCCACAGGAGAGCGGTCCTGCTGTGGAGAAGGCTCCTCCTGTAAAGGAGAGAGTTGAGGCTTGTTGGCCTCTGCCTGCTTCCTGGCTTTTGAGAACTGCTTCTGTAGGGCCTTTAGATGCCTTTGAGCGTCCCTATCCTCAGCAGAGGATGCCCTTCTAGGCCTTGCTCTGGGCCTTGCTCTGTTCAGGGGCCCTTTTATCTGCTCTGTGTCGTTTAGAGCTAGCAGATTTGGCAGTGTCCTGGTGTCTGGAAGAGGCCTCTCCCACTTCAGGTCTGCCTGTCTTGGATTTGTTGGCCATTTTGATGCTTATGATAAAAATGGAGCTTCTGAAGTCTGAGATCTCTTAATCAGCTCTGATAGCAGGGTGGGGAGGAAAGAAGGAGCAAGTTCCGAAGGAGGATCAAGCCCTTGTCACTCACCCCCTGGCGCTCTGATGTTAATTAGGCGCAAATACTCCAAGCCCAAGGCCTTTAGGAGTGATCCTCTATCACGGAGTGTAGCCTGTGAGACAGGAAGGGATTCCGGAGCCACCTATTTCGGTTGGACTCTAGGTGGTGGTGGTCTTACCGGCAAACCGGGGGTGACCAGCGCACTCACTGACGGCACACGTGGCAATCAATCAAACAAAATGGCGCCTGAGAGCGAACTCTCCCGGCGCCGAACTCACTGCCGTGGTCGATGGATGCTTCCAAAATGGCACCCGTGTGGGGAGCGAACTCTCCCAGTGCCAAACTCACTGCCGCGATCGTCGGGTTTTGCAAATGGCACCCATGTGGGGAACGAACTCTCCCAACGCTCAGCTGATTGCCGCAATCTTCGGAGTGTTATCCGATCTTTGGACAGTGACTTGATTGCTAAAAATAGGTGGTGGCGGTTCTTGCCAGCGCGCCGGGGAAACCAGCACACACACCGGCAGCAGATAATCAGTAAGCCGCCGGGTGGCAAGGAAGCCTTATTTATTTATTTATTTATTTATTTATTAAATTTCTATGCCGCCCAACTCCCAAGGGACTCTAGGCGGCTCACAACAATAAAAAAAAAACTATTAAAAGAAAACGTAATAAAAACATTTAAAAACAGTTAAAAACTCATACATACCGTTTCATGGCTGGACCTCGCCAATTACAGAGGTGAGATCAACGGCCCCAAGCCTGCTGGAAGAGCCAGGTCTTCACCGCTTTCCGGAAGGCCAGCAGTGTGGGGGTGGTTCGGATCTCGGGGGGAGCTGGTTCCAGAGGGCCAGGGAAAGAAAACGTAATAAAAACATTTAAAAACAGTTAAAAACTCATACACACCGTTTCATGGCCGGATCTCGCCAATTACAGAGGCGAGATCAACGGCCCCAAGCTTGCCGGAAGAGCCAGGTCTTCACCACTTTCCGGAAGGCCAGCAGGGTGGGGGTGGTCCGGATCTCAGGAGGTAACTGGTCCAGAGGGCTGGGGCAGCCCACAGAGAAGGCCCTCCCCCGTGGGCCCGCCAGCCGGCCCTGTGTAGCTGAC
>QLTV01003269.1:117307-127439 GCA_003457575.1 Thermophis baileyi
ACATCTCCCCCTCCCAGTCATACCCGTACTACTCCGGCTCTCCAACACCCCAGCGATCCCCTCCCCCCCCCCAACGGCCCCCCTCCTCCCCGGCAGGCAAGGCACCACACTCACACCAAACCGGGGGCCATATCTGAGCCCCCATCTGCTTCTGTTTGCACACTCAGCAGAGGAGGCTCTATTCCTTGCCTATTTGAGTCCAAGCCGAATTCTGCTGTTTTTACATCTCCCCCTCCCAGTCATACCCGTACTACTCCGGCTCTCCAACACCCCAGCGATCCCCTCCCCCCCCCCAACGGCCCCCCTCCTCCCCGGCAGGCAAGGCACCACACTCACACCAAACCGGGGGCCATATCTGAGCCCCCATCTGCTTCTGTTTGCACACTCAGCAGAGGAGGCTCTATTCCTTGCCTATTTGAGTCCAAGCCGAATTCTGCTGTTTTTTTCCCTCAAGATCTGATTAGAGAAAGATTTTCACATCCCTCTAGGCTAGACTGAGTAAAACAACTGGACTCAGAGGAGCCAAGGAGGAGGCGTAGCCGGATCTTTCTTTACTCAGTCCCTGGGCAAACAGACAGAAGTTAACCCATGCTTGGACTCTCCAAGCAGCGCACAGGAGAACTCATGGTCTTCTTGAAAGATGCAGATTTTTTCCTGTACCATTGCTCGAAGAGTGTCTTCTAAAAACTGGCAGTAGGTTTGAGAGTTGATTTTGAGTCCATCTTCAACCCAAAAAGGTCCAACTAGCTCATCTTTAATAATACCAGCCTTCCTCCACCTTGTTGGCGTCTGAGTCGAAGTGGAGCTCTGTGCCCGTTACTGATCCAGCCACGGGCACATCCATCTGGTCCGTCAAGAGTCACTCTCATCAGTCCATAAAACCTTTGAAAAATCTATCTTCAGATATTTTTTAGCCCAGTCTTGCCGTTTCAACTTATGTGTCTTGTTCAGTGGTGGTCGGGTTTCAGCCTTCCTTACCTTGGTCATGTCTCTGAGCACTGAACACCTTGTACTTCTGGTTGATCTCCTTAGGCCACACCCTCCCTCATTACACAAAGACCCATCACCTGATATGCTTATATCCACTAAGCATTCAAGTTTATATAGCTTGGAGATGGAAAATATGCATAAAAATGATGATATGGTCAAAATACTCACTTGCCTAATAATTATGCACACAGTGTAAAAGAAGACTAATGGGAAACATGATAGCAATTTTATATTACTTGAAGTGATGGTCCAGGGCATAGGTTTATTCTCAATGGAGCCTGAGGTTAGGAAGAACTAGTGGATGAAAGCTTTACAAAGAAAGATCAAACTCGAAATATAGGAGGGGGGGGAGAAATCCTGACCTATTAAGCAGTGGAACAGCCTGCCTCCTGTAATCCTGGAGGATACATCACTGAAGGCTTTCAAACAAAGCGATGATCTGAGAATTTTTGCCTGGGTAGAAAGTTGCAGTGGAATACCACCATTTCACTTCCAACTGTATGATTCTGATTCTAATGTATTGAGCAGGGGGTGAACTTAATGGCCTAAATGACTCCTTCTTACTTACTTTATAATTCTAAGTAACTGTACTTGCTGTAGAATGAATAAGACAGAGATATATCTTGTTTGTTTGTTTGATATGCTGCCCATCTCTCTATCCAGAGTGACTCTGGGCAGCTTACAATGCTATAAAAACAGAAATATAAAAACAATGATAAATATAGAAAAAGTTAAAATTATAGTAATTATGTCTATAATTTGAAGGTGCTTCTCACACAAATAAAGATAGGAATTAAACAGAGAAAAAGAGCAAAAATCCAAGAGCTAATGCAGAGCGGGCGTTGCACCTTCTTTTATCACTGCACCAACCATTTCCAGCTTGAAGTGTCTCCATACAAGTTAGCAGAGCCAGGTCTTAAGGCCCTTTGGATGGAAAAGACAGAAGGTTGGGGATGGATTTCACCTCGGGCAGCAGGATATTCCAAAAGGTGGAGGCCACAGCACAAAAGGCTTTTCTCCTAGATGCCGCCAACTGAAGTTTCTTGGCTGATAGGATCCTCAATAGGCCTTTTCCACTGGAATACAAGGGGCATACATTCCCATTGGGGCAAGACAGTTCTTTTCAGACCCATATCATCAAAGGCTTTAAAGGTGATAACGAACACCTTGAATTGGATACAGAAGCAGATCAGTAACCAGTGCAGCTAACATAACTGTGATGTTACATGTGCTATCATAGGGGCTTCCAAAACTGATTCAGATTAATAGAGTTGGAATGGACCTTGCAGGTCATCTAATCCAACCCCTCGCCCAAGCAGATCCTACGCCATTTTTTGACAGATGGCAGTCCAGTCTCTCCTTGAAAGCTTCCAGTGATGAAGCTCCCACAACTTCTGAAGGCAAGGAGTTCCATTGGTTGACTGCTCTCACTGTCAGAAATTTTCTCCTTATTTACAGGTTGAATCTCTCCTTGTTCAGTTTACATCCATTATTCCTTGTCTGGCCTTCAGGTGCTTTGGAAAATAGCTTGACCCCCTCCTCTCTGTGGCAGCCACTCAAATATTGGAACACTGCAATCATGTCTCCCCTGGTCCTTCTCTTCACTAGACTAGCCATGCCCAGTTCCTGCAAACGTTCATCGTACGTTTTAGCCTCCAGTCCCCTAATCCTCTTTGTTGCTCTTCTCTGCACTTTTTTTTAGAGTCTCACAATCTTTCAGTACTTTAGGCTTTATAGAGTGGTATTGGTACTAAGGCTTTATAGAGTGGTATTGGTACCTCCCTTGATCTTGATTGTATCCCTCTCTTAATACAGTTTAGGATTGCATTGGCTTTTTTGGCTGCCGCCGCACACTGTTGGCTCATTGTTAATTGGTTGTCTACTAAGACTCCAAGATCCCTCTCACAGTTACTGCTATTAAGCCTGGTTTCACCCAGTCTATATGTGTACTTTTGGTTTTTCTTGCCTAAATGTAAGACTTTACTTTTTTCTACATTGAATTTAATTTTGTTAGATAGGGCCCAGTGCTCCAGTCTGTCAAGAGCCATCTGGATCTTGAGCCTATCATCTAGGGAAGGGGTCTGCAACCTGCGGCTCCGGAGCCGCATGCGGCTCTTTGGGCCCTCTGCTGCGGCTCCCTGTGACCCTGTCACAGCAGAGGGATGAAAGAGCTGTCGCCCTGTTGCGGCGGTGGCATGGCCGGAGCCTTAGTGCAGGAGCAAAGAGCCCCTGCATTTGCCTTTGCGCGGCAACAGCATTCCGCCTTTGTCATGGTACATTTGCTGTTGCCGCCAGCAAAGAGGGCTGGGAGAGAATGGCGGGGCAGATCTTGCAGGGTGGGGGCCATTCCCCAAGCCTGGCCTTCCTCCTCCCTTGTCAGCGGCGCTAAGAGAAAGAAGGCACCGTGGGGAAGCGTTCCCCTCCCCTGCCGAGCACCGAGCACAACAGCCCAGCGGGAGGGAGAAATGGCCTGGCAGAAGCACCCCCATTGGCCAGTTGGACAGCGGAGAGGCATGGCCCGGCTCTCGCAGTGGGATGCTGTTCGGCACATCCAGACACGAGCTGCCGCCTTTGAAACGCACCACTTTCTGTTGCCTGTGCCTTCCCCGATCTCAGCTCCTGAGAGCTGTTTTTGCTCGCTTTCTGTTGCCTGTACCTTCCCCGGGCAGCAATGGCTGGGGCCGGGGGAGGGCATCAGAGGCATCAGGGCTGCTCCCCCCCTCAGCAAGCCGGGCCTCGAGGAGCATGGAGAGTTGCAGGTGAGCGCCGGAGTATCAGAAGATGCGCTCCCACATCGCCCCAACATGCGCGCGCTCCTCTGTCCCGAAGTAGGATTGAGTGGGGAGAAGGGAGCAGGGGGAAGGGGGAAGAAGGGAGCAGGGGGAAGGGTAGGAGGGAAGGAGAAGCCCAGCTGGCTTTCCTTTGGCGTGGGGTGGGGGAAAGACCCATTACCCCCTCCATGACCTGCCCGCTGCTCTTGCAGCGCCTTGCGCAGCACAGCAAAAGCGTGCTTCACAATGGGGGAGACTGCATCACCTCCTCCTCCTGGAGCCCATTTAACTGCTGTGCAAGGTGCTGTGCGCAGTAGTTAGATTTAGCGTGCTCTTCACAATGGGGGAACGGCATCCTCTCCTCCTCCTGGAGCCCATTATAACACGGAGCATCTGCCGCAGCAGGGCTGGGCCAGTGTCTTAGGGCGGAGAGGTGCGGGCAAGACTAAGAAGCACCGGAAGACGCCTCCGTGAGATGAGAGGCAAGTACAGGGGCGCTTCCCTCTCGTTTGGAGTGAGTCTCCATCCCCACTATCACCCTTGCTTTCTAGTTTCATTTATCTGGGAACCTGAAATGACTTGATTTTAAATCATATGGTAAAAAGCACCCAAAGAAGAAGAAAGAACATCAGAAAAAAACCCCCAACCCTTGCCTGTTTTTGGAAATGGTTCAAGAGGGAGCACACACACACACACACGAGAGAGAGGGGGGGAGAGGGAGGGAAAGAGGAGAGAGAGAAAAGGGGAGAAAAAGAGATAAATAAGAAAACGAATGATGGAAGGAAAGAATGAGAAAGACGTGGAGGGAGAAAATGCGAGAGAGGAAAAAGAGAGAAACAAATGAGAGAGAGGGCGAGAGAAATGAGAGAGCTGGAGGGAAAGAATGAGAGAGGGAAAAGAGGGAAACAGAGAGAGAAGGGGAGAGAAAGAAAAAGAGGGAGAGGGAAAAGAGAGAAAAACAAATGAAAGGGAGAGAAAGAGAGACAAATGAGGGAGAAAAGGGGAAAAAAAGAGAAATGAGAAAATGATGGAGAGAATGAGAGGAAAAGGAGAAACAAATGAGAGAGAAGGGGGAGACGGAAAGAGAAATGAGAGAGGGAAAAATTGAGAGAGAAGGAAAGAGAAAGAAAGGAAGGAAGCGAGGAAGGGAGAGGGGGGAAAAAAAAGAGAGAGAGAGAGAGAGAGAGAGAGAGAGAGAGAGAGAGAGAGAGAGAGAGAGAGAGAGAGAGAGAGAGACCCATTTCCCACAGAAAACACCCAGAGCCACAAAACCTGGGTAGGTGTGGCTGGGGCGGGTCATGTGAGTGAGTCACATTGAGTTGGCCATGCCCACCCAGGTTTTGTGGCTCCCAGTGTTTTGTTTTCTGTGGGAAATGGGTCCAAGTGGCTCTTTGAGTGTTTAAGGTTGCAGACCCCTGATCTAGGGTGTTGGCTATTTCTGCCAGTTTAATATCATCCATAAATTTGGTAAGTTCCCCTTCTATTCCCTCATCTAAGTCATTTATGAAGATATTGAAGAGTACTGGGCCTAGGACAGAACCTTGTGGTATCCCACTGCTTACTTCCCTCCATGTAGATGTAGTACTATTAAGGACTACTTGTTGAATGTGGTTTGCCAGCCAGTTACGAATCCATCTGGGATGCGCTATCTGCGCTGCTGCATTCTGAACCAGTTGTAGCTTCTGAATGCTCTTTAATATAGCCATCTAGGCTACATTGCAGTAATTCAGAAAAGAAATGAAAAGGATATCCATGACTGAGCACAGGGCCTCATGATCAGGAAAGGGTGTAACTGCCATACATCGTGAAGTTGCGCAAAGGCTCTTTTAGCCATGACTGCTACCTGCCCCTTGAGCAAGAGCTGTAAGTCTATGAGAACCTCCAAACTGTGCACTGGATCTATCTGGGTTAGTGCATCCCCATAATAGACCTCTGGATCCCAAGACTCCATGCACCCATAGCTGCTCTATCTTACCATGATTCAGCTGAAGCCTGTTGTCTTCTATGCAGGCCCTCATGTCCTCTAGGCACTGCAAAAGTATAGTCACACCATCACTTGGGTTACCCGGGATGGAAATATACAATTGAGTGTCATCAGTGTATTGATGGTACCTCATCCTGTGGCATTGGTTGATCTCACCCAGCAGTTTCATGTAGATGTTAAAAAGGAATAGAGAGACTACTAAGTCTGTGATACCCTACAAAGGAGCAGCTGAACCTCTTCCCCAGTTCTAAACACTCTTTAAACACTGTTTAGAACTAGCCTTGGTGAAAGGAACTGAACCAGAACAGCACTGCACTACCAAGTCCTAAATCCTGCAGTCAGACCGAAAGGATATCATGTTCGATGGTATCAAAAGTTGCTGAAAGGTCAAGGAGAACAAGGAAGCTTTATCCCCATCCTTTTCTTGCCAGAGATCATTGACAAGTGCAACTAGTGCCATTGCTGCCCCATAACCAGGCTTGAAACCTGAATGAAAGGGGTCTAGATAATCTGTTTCATTCAGGACCCTCTAGAGCTGTAATGCAACCACTTTTTCTACTACCTTTCTTAAAAATAAGAGATGCGAGACTGGATGAAATTTGTCTAATGTGATGGGGATTAAAGACAGTTTCTTAAGGAGGGGGAGGACAACGGACTCATTAAAGGGAGCTGGGAATACCCCCTCCTGCAGTGATGCATTGACCACCGCCCCAACTTTATATATGACCAAGAACAGCCCTCCTTCACTGGTGTGTGTGTGTGTGTCATATTGGCACAAAGTAGTGCTTACCTCATGTAAATGTGAAATAATGTGGATTAATAGTCTGGCATGAAGGAATGGCAGGTAGGCCACATATCCAAGAACTACTGTTCATAAAGAACTATTCATTAGAATAACATCCTTCTCTTCTTGATATATTTCTAATTTTCTCTGCACTTTCATATTAATCCTTTGTATTCAGTAACTGCAGTGCTTTGATATTAGAAATTAAAATCTAATTATAAATTACTACAAAATAATGAAGGGGTATCAGGCTTTGTCTTATTATATTGATTGTTGAAAAAAGTGCTTTAATCTTCACTGCATTTTCAACCCACCCATATGAAAAATATGAGAAATAAACACCCTTTATTTTCTGTATTTCCCCCCATATCTTCCCATGGCTATTACTATACTGGTCAGATAACATGTGAAATATTATGCCCAGTTCAGGCTTTCAAATTTAACAGAGATAAGCTAACAAGATGATCAGGACAAGAAACAAATTAAAGTTTTCAATCTATTTAGTTTGCAGGAGGGAGATGGTGATCTTCCGGTAGGTGAAAGACTATCATGCAAAAAATATTTGCACCATATATTTCAAAGATCCTGCAGCAGTGGAAAACTACCAGAGGACTGGAAAAGAGTAGATGTGGTTCTAATCTTCAAAAAAGGGAAAAAATGGATCCAGAAAACTACAGACCAAGCAGCCTGACATCAATACCTGGGAAGATCCTGGAAAAGATAATCAAGCAACACATCTGCGAACACCTAAACATAAGCAAAACTATTACTAGAAGCCAGCATAGATTTGTCAAAAACAGATCATGCCAAACAAATCTTATTTCATTCTTTGACAAAGTGACTAAATTAGGGGACCAGCGAAATGCTGTGGATATAGTTTACTTAGACTTTGGTAAGGCATTTGACAAAGTAGACCACAACCTACTTCTTCGTAAAATAGAAAAATGTGGGATAGACAGTATCACCACCAGAAACATTTATAACTGGCTGACCAAATGCACTCAATGTGTAGTCCTCAACTGAACTACATCTACATGGAGGGAAACCTGCAATGGGTATCCCAAGGTTGTCTTAAACCCAGTACTCTTCAACATCTTCATAAACAATTTAGATGATGGGATAGATGGGGGACTCATCAAATTTGCAGACAACACCAAACTGGGGGGGGGGGGAAATAGCCAATACTTTAGAAGATAGGCTCAAGATTCAGAAGGTTTTTGACAGACTTGAACCCAGGCGACTATCCAACAAAATGCAATTCAGTGATGAGATAAGTAAGATCTTACAGTTAGGCAAGAAAAACCAAATGCACAGGTATAGAATCGGTGGTACTTGGATCAAAAGCAATAAGTGTAACACAGATCTAGATGTCCTAGTGGACAATCACTTAAGTAGGGGCAGTGTGCAGCAGCTGCAAAAAAAATGCAGTCCCTGGCTGCATCAACAGAGAAGTACTAGTACTGCTTTATACTGCACTGGTAAGACCACACTTGGAATACTGCATTCCAAGTGTTTTGGTCACCACAATCCCTCCCCCAAAGGTTGAGATTCTAGAACAGGGGTGTCAAACTCACGTCATCAAGGCGTCATCACGTGACATATCATGACTTTTTCCCCCTTTGCTAAACCGGGTGTGGGCGTGGCCAGCGTGTGATGCATCCAGCCTTCGGGCTGTGAGTTTGACAGCTGTTCCAGAAAGAGTGACGAGAACAACAATGATTAAGGGATGGAAGCTAAAGCATACGATGAACAGGTATGTGAATTGCATGTTTCTTGTCTAACGAAGAAAAGAACTAGGGTTGACATGATAGCAATCTTCCAATATTTGAGGGGCTATCACAGAGAAGATGGGGTCAACCTATTCTCCAAAGTACCTGAGGGTAGGACAAGAAGTAGCTTATTAAAGAGAAATTCAACTTAGAATTATGGAGAAATTTTCTGTCAATGAGAACAATTCATCCGTGGAAAGACTTGTCTCCAGAAATTGTGGGTGCTCCATCACTGGAGGTTTTTAAGAAGAGACTGTACAGCCATTTTAATAGACAACAAACTCCTGCTTGAGCAGGGGTTTGGAATAGAAGATCTCCAAGGTCCCTTCCATTTGTCCTATTCTTTTTTTGTTATTCTGGTTTTTTTTTTTGTTTTGTTATTCTTATTCTATTAAAGGCAGAAAGTGGAATGTGGCAGAATACACTGTAATAATAAAATCAAGAAACAACATAATAAAAATACTAGAATACAAATATAGGAGACTGGTAATAAAACAAGTGAGAAGCTTGTGAGAACAATAGAAATAATATTTAGGGAGGAGGCCAAGTCGATCTCTAGGAGATGCAATTCTATCTGCATGGAATAGTGATTGAAATATTTTGTCTTTTGTCTAGATAATTTGATAAGACTTTTGCAACTGCATGGTCATATCCACACAAACAGCTCTGAAATATACTATATTTATAGTGTAATATAATTTGTGGAACAAATAAAAAATTGAGATGGGGAATATTTTTTCATTTCTTATTCAATCAATTTTTTTCAAAAAAATAAAGGGCAAATTTGTTATGTTCTTAGCATAAAAAATACAATTTTTTTTCTAAGGAACATTTTAAACTTTTCTTAAGTAAGTCTCAGATGTTGCATTCCAAGCTACTTTGAGGAAACCTATCTTCCTTACCCTGCTCTAACTTCTGGCCATTATTTCCCAGAATCTATTAAGACAGGAAAGAGAAGTTAGTTTCCACATATGGATTCTTTCCTTTAAAATATGAGAATTCATTCCAGCAAATTTCATTTCATGGGAAAGAGGCCAAGCAGCAACTTTCCTAGGCTGCCCACCCTCTAAATCTGAATGGGATGAGATTTCTCTATTATGGGACAGACCAGGGGATCTCTTTTGTATCAGGAGATGCTGCACTTTAGCAGTAAAAACTGGTAAGATGAAGAGCTTTAAACTAAATCTGGAGGGGGAAGGACCAAACCCAAAATATAAGCCCCAAGACAGCAAACTTGAAAACAAGGAAGGAAACAGTGAGAAGCACTCAGGTATAAAACAGGAGACGTTGCAAGCAAATGTCAGGTCATCCATAACGGGCTCAGATGCCTGTATACTAATACTCAAAGTATGGTGAATGAACAGGGAGTACTGTTTCGTGTAGTGGTTAAGGAGCTGACCTAGAAACAAGGAGACTGTGAGCTAGTCTGGTCTTAGGCATGAAAGCCAGCTGGGTGACTTAATTAATTTAATAATTTAATTTAATTTAATTTAATTAATTTAATTTAATTTAATTATTTTATTATTTATTTATTTATTTATTTATTTATTTATTTATTTATTTATTATATTTGTATGCCGTCCAACTCCCAAAGGACTCTGGGTGGCTTAACAACAACAAATAAACATTAAAAACATCATAAAAAAGAAAACATTATAAAACATCATAAACAATTATAAAACAGTAAAACATTAAACATTAAAACAATTTAAAACTCATGCATATCACAACATGGCCGGATCTCGAAGATTACAACTGCGAGATCACGGCCTCAGGCCGGCCGGAAAAGCCAGGTCTTTACTGCTTTTTGGAAAGCCAATAGGGTGGGGGTGGT
>QLTV01003269.1:132560-177098 GCA_003457575.1 Thermophis baileyi
AGATTCTAGCCAATACACAAGTGTGAAAATGTTTTCTTTATCAACTGCTCTGGGAACCGGATAAACATACATTTCTCTGACCATCTTCTGTTATCCATTGAAGTGAAACATCCCACATTGCCCCTCATAAACCTTCTCCAAAAGTGAAGAGATCTCAGGATGTTTGGCGCCTGGGCATGGATTGTAAATCGTCCATTGACACAGGCAATGCTAATAAATCAAACCCAAGGCCCCCCCCTTCTCTCAACTGAATGGCACGATCACTCTTTGGGATCTGACAAGATCACTCCCTGCTTTCGCTAATTTAATGCATGGGCGAATGTGTGGCTCATTAAGTGTACATGAGGTATCTCGGGGTGGGGAAGGCCATGGGAGGGCCTAGTGATGGAACAGGCCACCTACTTCAGACCACCCAAGGCCTCCCCCGACCCACAGATACCTCATTCTCTCTCCCCTGGGGTCCCCACAATTGCTTCCCCCCTCCATTCTGCCACACCGGGTGTCTTACCTTATGAAGATCTGTTTCCTCTCCATGTTTCTTTGTTCCGGACCTCCTTTCTCGCAGGACATCAGCTTGACGAGGTCTCCAGTGGTGAGAAAGCAGGTCCGGAAGGCCGCACACGGCCCTTTGGGCCTGCTTTCTTATCAGCAAAGGAACAGGGCTTTGGAGGGATGCACCCACTCTTCCCAAGCTCTGCTGGTGCCAACAAAGGCAAAGGGCTGCCAAAGTGATGGCGAACCTATGGCACGCATGCCACAGGTGGCACATGGAGCCATATCTGCTGGCACGTGAGCCGTTGCCCTAGCTCAGCTCCAGCATGCATGTGCGTGCCAGCCATCTGATTTTCAGCTCACGCGGAGGCTCTGGAAGGGCGTTTTTGGCCCCTGGAGGGCCTGCAGGAGGGCAGGGGAGGCTATTTTCGCCCTCCCCAGGCTAGTGTTCAGGATTTTAAGAGAGCTGATTCAACAAAATAAAAGAATAGAAAGGTTCCATGGATGAAAATCCTAGAAACAAAACAGTTCAGTTCAGCTTGGAAAACTCTGAAAATGAGATACAAAGCCCAAACAAAAATATTATCACAGAGAAAGAAAAACAAGAGACACTGACAGGACCAGAGTGGTTACACAAAGAGTGCTCTGAGAAGCTGGAGGACAAAAAGGAGAAGTATAAAAAAACGGAAAGAGACGCTTATAACTAGAGCAGAATATCAGTAAATAGTCCCAATCTGCAAGGAGAAAGTAAGGAAGGCTGAAAATGAGCTAAAACGTGCAACAACAAGAGAAAAGTCAAGGAAATGGCTTGTACTGCAAAATTCCATACCAGTGCAACATAATGAGAAAAGAAGCCCAAGATGCTGGGGTCTTCCCGGAACACCTGTTCTCCATGAATCTGCTTCCCCACCTTTGCACAGTTCCCCTTTTTCTATACTACCTTTTGTCCCTTTTTTTATTTCTTAACCTATATTTCTTGTTTCCTTACAATCCTTGCAGCATAAGCATAATAAATTGAGGCAAGCAATTAATTTTTCCACTATATTACTAGACTGTGTGGTTAAAACTGTTAACTAATTTGCTTGGCCAAGCTGACTCACTTATTAGAATAGCAGTCTCTTCCTGTTTTCCAGTCTTCGACTTTTTACCTTTAATGTCCCAATGTCCTACTGAACTTTTATACCCACAACTCTTAAAAATTGCTTTCTTTGCAAAAACACCATTATCTCCATCAGTTTCTTACATGCTTATAACCCTAACCCTTAATTGTAATTGCTTCTTAATAGTAAGTGCATTTTGGTATCCTCTTAAAATTAAGAATATTCCCCCCTTAATCCTATTAAGTAAGAAAGCCCAGCATCTCTTTGTGCAATTGATTCCATTGCTGAATTGGTCTTTATCCCCACTGCCTTTTTCTGAACCTGTTCCACTTTATCTGAATCCTTCTTAGTGTGATGTCTGATGCAATAATCAAAAGTGGCATTTGACTAGAATCATAGAAGAGGGTTGGAAGTCATCTGTCCCTATCTCTTGCCTAGTGGGCAAGTTCTCATCCTATCTGTTGATGAAGATTCTCAGTCATCCAAGTAAAGTCTGGAAAATAGAATCATGGCAACTGGACTTTGTATTTTATTTTTGATTTGAGACATCTCAAGGTTAGTATAACCTTGACAAATGATTACCCAATTTTCCTTGAAAACCTTCAGTAATGGAGTTACTCAACTTCAGGAACCAAACTATTCTTACCTGACCCATGGTGATATGGAGAATAGATCCATAGTCCCAGCCCTGCTTCAAACTCGTTATGTATTGGAACACAATTATTGGAACATAGTTACCATTTCTCCCCTCAGATATATCTTCTTTAGGCTAAACATACTTTTAACCGTTCTTCTGAGCTTGATAGTATAGCTTTGTTGATGCAGCCCAAAACTGCAGTGGCTGTTTTGCACATTGCTGACTCATGATGAATCTGTGGTTTACCAAGTTCCTACATCATTCTTGAAATACTACTGCTAAACAAGGCACTACTAATCTGTTACCTCTGCATGTGATTTTTCTGGTTTCAGGTCAGGATTTAGTATTGAGACATCCTTGTTTATGCTTGTTGATGACCTGTGGCAAAGCCAGGATGGAAGTGGTGTGTCCATCCTTGTTCTCTCTCAGCTGTTTTTGATACCATTGACTAGCTTGTTCCATGGGTTGGAGCAGGGGTGGGTTCCAGATTCTTCTACTGCCGGTTCGCTCAGGGATGCGCCACGCGGGTGGTTTGCACTGGTGGGCGCACACTTTGCGCATGCATGCGCAGTACTATAAAAAAGGCTTCTGCACATGCGCAGAAGCAAAAAACAAGATGGCGCCACCGAGAGAACCAGCTCGGGGGCGTGGCAGGCCTGGGTCGCTGCCAGTTCCAGCAACCCAGGCTGCCAAGATACTAACGGCTCTATAGAACCGGTCCGAACCGGTAGGAACCCACCTCTGGGTTGGGGATTGAGGGCATTGTTTTATGGTAGTTCTATTTTTTTTTCTTGAGACCAATTCCAGTCAGTGTTGGTTGGGGAAGAGACCATTCTGTAGGTCTCTCCTGTGTACTACTGTACAGGTTTCTACTTTCTGTCTCCACCTTTTCAACTTCTACATTAAACTGTTAGGTGAAGGCATTCATAGAACATAGAATAATAGGATTGGAAGGGAACTTGGAAATCTTCTTGTCCAATTCCCTGCCCATGGCATTTATTTGCTTGTTTGGAGATTGGTATCATCAGTACGGCTGATGATACCCAATTACAGGTAGTCCTCAACTTATAACCATTCATTTAATACTGGTTCAAAGTTATGATGGCTTTGGAAAAAGTGACATGACCTCTTCTCAAAGTTATGACCATCGCAACATCCCTGCTGTTATTTGATGAAAATTCAAGTACTTGGCAACCTTCTTGCATTTACAGTATGAAGGTTGCACTGTCCTGCGAACGATTGCAATTTGTGATCTTCCCAGCCAGCTTCTGATAAGCAAGGTCAATTGGGGAAGCCAGACTTGCTTAATGACCATGTAATTCACTTAATGACCATGATAAAAATCGTCATAAAATCGGGTCGTCATGTGATGCCTTGTTTAAAGACCGCATCACTTAGGCCCAAATGTGACCATAAATCAAGGATTAACTGTGTATCTTTTGTTCTAGGATCGGCCAACAAAGCTATCAAGATTCTGTACTAGTGCTTGGAGGCTGTGTGGGTTTGAACCATTTCTGATTCAATTCTATAAAGATCAAGTGTTGTGGGTACTTGGACCACCCAGATTTGGGGACAATCTGAAGCAGCATGGAAAAACACCATGAGATAGAATCACTGCTCAGCATTATCTGTATATATAGCCAAAATATTGCAATGGAATTTGGACTGGACTGATGTGTCACCCTTATCATCAACAGGGAGAAAATAGTGAAAACTGAAGGAATCAAGATGCCCTATGGAAATATCACCAAGAGTCTGGATGAACTCCTGGGCTGCTTCTGAGGCCACACCTAGGGATGGCAGGTTGAAGTCCCACAGAACTATAGATCTGGGGAACTTCATTGCCAGCCCTGGGATCGCCTCCAGCAACTCAGGTAAAGAGGTTGCTACACAGCAGGGAGGCTGGTACAGTAGCAACATTCCCAACTGATCCCATGAGCCCAGCTTCAGAAACAAGGTATCACATTCATAAACTTGGGGAGAAAGGCCCCTGAGTGCCAAAAGAGATTTTCAAATTATCACTGCCACCCCACCTCCCTTACCCTGGGGTCTTGGCTGATGCCAAACTCTAAACCTAGCTGGGCACATCTCTGAGAGGGGAATCCCTTCTTCCAGTGATGCATGCCAGGTCAGTTGCTCTTTCTCAATAAGATCCTGAATAAGGGGAACCTTATTATTGACTAACCTGGCATTTACCAGCAGCAGTCGAACCTCAGGGCTTCCAAGGGTATACTGTCCAGGAACTGAGAATGAGCTCAGGGCTGGAAGATGCTACACATCGGGGTGTCTCCCCCTGTAATGACTTGCCCTCTGGCTCCTGTAGCACCTCATGCCTGTCACCACTCTAATACGCTGCCCATGTTCCCCAAAGTGAGCATCCCCTCTTCCTTGACCTCCCCCTCACTAGAGCCAAGGACTCCACCATCCCTCTCTAGCCACTCTTGTGCACTTCCTCAGATATCCTGGGAGCGACAGGTGAGGGAGGGAGCCCTCAGAGTGCTATAGTTTAAGTTCTCAGCCCCAGCTAGGCTCTCACCACTCCCCAAACACTGTAGAAGACAGACTCAAGATTCAGAAGGAGCTTGACAGACTTGAATACTGAGCTCTATCCAACAAAATCACTGGAAGCTTTCAAGAAGAGACTGGACTGCCATCTGTCAGAAATGGTGTAGGGTCTCCTGCTTGGGTGGGGGGGGTGGACTAGATGACCTACAAGGTTCCTTCCAACTCTGTTAATCTGTTATTATTAAAATGCAAAGTAGAGAAAAGTAAGGTCCTGCACATGGGCAAGAAAAAAACCAAATGCGCAGATATAGAATACGTGGTACCTGGCTCAGCAGTAGAAACTGTGAGAGTGATGTAGGTGTCCTGGTAGATGACCATTTAAGTATGAGTCAGCAGTGTGCTACAACTGCCAAAAAAGCCAGTGGAGTCCTAGGCTGTATCAATAGAGAAATAATTTCAGATCAAGTGAAGTGATAGTACCACTTTATATTGCACAGGTGAGACCACACTTGGAATACAAAAAGATACTGAGACCTAGAAAGAGTGAAAAGAAGAGCAACAAAGATGATAAGAGGTCTGGAGGCGAAACTACAGAATGAATGATATAGGGAACAAGGTGTGTCTAATCTAACAAAGAGTTCATTAGAAGAACTAGGGATGATACGATAGCAGTCTTACAGTACTTGAGGAACTGTCATAGAGAAGAGGGGGTCGATCTATTCTCCTGAGGGCAGGACGAAAAGTAACAGATGGAATATCATTAAAGAAAGATCCAACCTAGAACTAAGGAGAAATTTTCTGACAGTGGGAACAGTTAAACAGTGGAATGACTTACCTCTGAAAGTTGTAAGTGCTTCATCACTTGAGAGTTTTAAGAAGAGATTGAAGAGTTATTTGTTCAGAATAGTACAGGGTCTCCTGCTCGAGCAGGGGGTTGGACTAAAAGACCTACAAAATCCCTCCCAACCCTATTTTTCTATGTTCTAAATACTGAAGAGTACTGGGCCTAAGACAGAATCCTGAGGTATGCCACTACATACCTCCCTCAATGTGGATGCACACCCATTAAGGAGCAGCAGCTGGCTATAGTTGTTCGGCTAACTGGATTATCTGGTTGTGGGACCGACCATCCATGTTGTTCCACTCTATCAAAAAAAGTGCTACCGTCTATTTTATTAAATGTCTTATTAAATTCTAAGTACACTATAGCCACAGTATTTCCTTAGTCTACTAATCTAGTCACATTGTCAAAGAAAGCATATATACATACATACATACATACATACATACATTACATACATACGTACGTATGTATATAACCCTAACCCACATATAGTAACTATTCTGATTTATTTTTGCTATACAGTTAATTATTATTCCAAGATCTTTTTATAAGTGCTCTTACCATTCCAAGTATTTTCAATGCTAAACTTATAAATTTGATTTGTTTTTGAGGAAAATAACTCTGACAGGTTTCTTAAGCATTTTGTCACTTTCCCATACAAGTCAGGAATAAAAACATTGACCCTGCCAGAACTGAACTTTCTAACTTAATGTCTCATTCCAGGTTAAAGAAAGTCCTTTCAGGAACATTCCTTGAGTGTGATTTGAAAAACCAGCTATTTACTTAATTATCATGCTTTCTGGTCTACATCTAACAAGTTTGCTAATCACAGGACATACTGCTAAATATTTTGTTGAAATCAAGATATATTATGTCCATGTAATTTTCACAAATCTACTGAAAAAGCTATCCAATTAAAATAAGATAAATGAATAAGATAAAATAGGTTGTTCTGACAGAACATATTCTTAACTAATCTCTGCTAATTATTAAAGAAAGTTGTTGGTGGTTTAGATAGACTTTTATTAATTATCTTCCAGAAATCCAGAAGAATGAGTGAAGACGGCTGAAGGGAGGCAAATATTGTTCCTATCTTCAAAAAGAGAAACAAGTAGGATCCAGATAGTAATAAACCAGTTTTCTGATTTGGGAAGATTCTAGAGCAACACATGAAGTGATCAATGTGGAATTATCTGGAAGCAATGCACTGATAACTAGATTAGAATATATTCTTCTACAATGTTAGGATTAATCAATTTCCCATACATTTGTTAAAAAATTCTGAGAATGCTATGGACATATCCTGACTTTGCAAAAGATTTCAAAAAAATATATTTTGATTAGTGTTTTAATTTAGCTTGGTGTGGATGGCAAGTCTACAAGATATTTTTACATCTAGCTTCCAAAGTGTATGGCAACAATTCCAAAACAAAGTAGAATGAGAGATCAAATGGGGTGCCACAGAGTACAGTTCTATGGCTTCAACAAAAAATGTAATGACAGCAGGAAACAGTATAACAGATTATTCAGTTTATCAATAATATTTTATTGATATTGTGAGGGGTTTCATGAGCATACTTTAAAGGTGTGTGTGTGTGTGTGTGTGTGTTTGTGTAGGGGTATGTGTGTACATGCGCGTGTGCATCTTTCTGGCCATAAATGAGCACTATTGCAAGAAGGGGTCTGGGACCTTTAGGCTTCCACGCTTGGCCATGCCTCCTTCATCTCCAGCCACCTGTCTCAGCCCATTCACAGCCAGCTTTCCTCCTCCGCTGGCACTCCCCTGGCCATTCTCCACGGCCAATGGGCCCCTGGCCCTCCACCCCTGCCTATTAGCCCAGACACCATTTGACCCAGCTCTTTGGCTGCATGGGACAAATAGCCACCAGCCAATGTGGTGGCAGGCAGAAGCAATGTTGCGGGGGGGGGGCAGCGTGCAATGGGCAATCACAGGGGCAGGTTTTTCTCAAAGGGGAAGGTATTGGAAACGGCAAAACTGCAGCCCAAAAGCATCCCACTATTGGCGTGGGGGGCGTGACAGGCAAACGGAGGAGGTGGCGCATGGCTGCTGGCATTGCGAGTGGGGAGGCAAGCAAACAGCTGCCCGGCCGCCTCCCTTTCACCACTGGTTCAAAGGATTTTGGAGAATTAAGTATGAATCGTCGTGTCTGAAGGTGGGTGGCTTTTCAGCAACAGAAGAGGAAGAGTAATGGCCAGTCTAGGGGAGGAAGCAAACGGGAGGCGGGTTTGCGCGCATGTGTGTGTGTCTGTCTTCCCCCTTGCAGCCCCCCATTCTGAACAGAGAGGATTGGTAGAGAGCTTCTGTGCTGCATAATAGGTGGAGGGGGAGAAAGAGTCTCTGTATTCTATTCACATGCACGCTGGTAATGCTCTGTGAACATTGTATTTGTTTAACACACTTAAGCACACACGCCCAATTTTCCATTCTTTGCCTGAAATGCAACTGGCCACCACACCCATCACCCCTAAGGGCTGCACCTGGCTGGCTCCTCCTCCCCCTCTTCCTCTCAGCTCCACTTTACACGCATGGAGTGGGGGCAATCTAAATGAAAGGTGGGAATCTTTTCCATGACCCTCTACTTGCAGAAAAGTAGCAGCACTTCCAACAGCCATTGGAATTCATCTCAGCTTCTCTTGTCTTCACATTTATTTTCCAGTGTTTCCTTCCCTTCCCTTCCCCTCTCCTTTCTTCCTGCTTCCCTTGTCTCTTCTTCTTCCCTTCTCTTCCACTGCCCTTCCTTCCCCTCCCTCCCTCTCTCTGTGCATCTTTTTGCACAGATGGAAGCTGATGCTTGACCTAGAATATCACACTTTGCAAGCAAGATCACAGTTCGATGCTTCCCTTGCAATTCTCTGCTTCCTGTTTTCATCTGAGTTTCTCTTGTCTCCACATTTCTTTTCCAGTATTTCTCAGTCTTGGCACTTAGATGTGTTGGAAGGGAGGGAGGGAGGGAGGAAGGAAAGTTCCCCTCCCAGAGAACCACTGTCTGGGATTATGGGGAGAGACAGCGACTGACTGGCATGATGGTAAATACTGGGCTTCTCAACACAGGATCCCACCAAAACAGAAGAAGCAATGGGGCTCCAGACTTCCCCTCCCATTGAACCACTTCCTGGGATACTCATACTCACTTAAGCGCACACCATTCCACCTGTAGGCACAAACCATCAAAGAAGTATTAGGTGAAAAAAAGAAACAAGACCACTTAAAAAAAAACAGCTTTCATTAGTTTATTTAATAATTGATATTTTATCTCATCTGTAAGGGGGCGCTGTTCAAACTCACTGCCATGAAAGTTTCCTTTACCTATGTATATCTTGATGTCAAGATATGTAAATTGAGGTAACTGCCAAAGGCTTTGAGTTAACCTATCACTGACATGGATTACTAATACTTTTCCAAGTCTTGTGTGAATTCTGGCACTGCATCTATCACGCTACTCACAGTGCCAAAAAGTAAGGCAAGAATCAACTACACTCAGCTAATCAAATACATAGAGGTACCCATCAGAAACTATTTTTTCTCTTCTTTCTTGCTTGCTCCAGTTTCATCCATCTCGCAGGCAGAATTCTTCTTACCAACAGTAACACAACAAATGCTTGTTGCCCTCAATGAATGCAATATACAGTATTTTATTGGCTTCCCATGTCAGTGATGGGGTGGGGGCTACGAGTTACATGGAATGATGGAGGCTGTTTGAAGACCGGAAGAAAAATCCTTTGTAGGTGTGGATAATTAGGAGGGAATCTGGCATCCTAAATTCTCCTGAAGTGCTTGTCAACTCCCAAAATGACTTTAGCTGAAGCCATATTCTTTTTACTTCATTTCTTGCAATACATACAGGGGGAGGGGGAACTATGGGGTGTGGGATAATTTCCTCCCAGGTGCCAGACATAACAGCGACAAGGCCTGTGGGAATCAAGGGTGTGTCAATAAGAGCTCGTAATGGCTGGAGGGAGTAGCTAGGCAGCCTGCCATCTACCTGGTTGGTTAATGTGACCAGTGACACTGGGGGGGGGGGGGGATATCTATTTCTTTTATTATACTGAAAATGCAGGAAATATTTAGAGTTGGATTCACATTTGAACGTGCCGATATGATGTACTCAATAAAATGGATTTTTGAGAAAAGCTACAGCCCCAGAATCCTGAATTGATTGGGTCCATTACTCGGAACCATGACATTAATCCAACTCTCCTTTTAAACCATCAAACCTCCGGGATTCCTGAGCCCAGGCCCTCCACCTGGCTGCCTCAGGAAGGAGGGAAAATCTCAGGAGGAAATGGCTGAGGAGGGGAAAAACGGCCGGCAAGCCTGCAACTATCTTGGTGGTGAGACAGGTGGACGCC
Organism: Thermophis baileyi; assembly: GCA_003457575.1. Taxonomy (NCBI): domain Eukaryota; kingdom Metazoa; phylum Chordata; class Lepidosauria; order Squamata; family Dipsadidae; genus Thermophis; species Thermophis baileyi. The sequence goes on from QLTV01003269.1 coordinate 142,510, forward strand.
CGAGTGAGGCCACCCAACTAGTGATTACTTGGCCAAAGATGAGGCCGGAGAAGGCTGGCCTGCCAGGGGAGCAGGAAGGAGACGGCTGCCCTACCTGGTGGGTGACGAGCTCTGATGGAGGAGAGCGCCGAAGGCACCAGAAGCTGAATTCCCCGATTTCACCCAGGTACTCAGGGGCCCATCTAATGAAGTGAAAGGAGAGGAGAGCAACAGATTGAGACGAGACAAGGGGGTGGAGACACTCAGCCATGCTTCAGAGCTCTTCGGTGGAGCAGCTAAGGGAGCGGTTCGACCGCACAGGCATCCAAGAGGTGGAGCTGCAGAGGAAGTGGCTACCCGGGCAGCCCAGCCGCTCCTGGGTTGGCGGAGCCCGAGCTCGCCCATCAGGTTCTACCTCACCAGCCCGAAGCTCCGATTGGCGGCCTGAGGGAGCCCAGATCAAAGATTACCAGCATGGCAGGGAGCAGTGGCAGCGAGCACAAGCCCCAGGAAGAACCCCCAGCCATTGCTGGCTAAAGCCACGCGGGCGAGTCTTGGCCCAGGGCCAACCCTGCAGAGGCCACCATGAGCAGCTAGCCCTGCCAGGCAGCTGCAACAGCCCCTCCCCAGCGGCCCCGGGTGGCACCAGGCCCACTTCCCCCCCGGGGCCTGAGTGGTATCTGGGGTACTGGCCACTGCCACCTTACCCGATGGCGCCTCCACCCCTGAAGATATTTGATGGGGACCCCAACAAGCTGGCGATCTTCCTTGACCATGTGCTGGGCCACTGTTACGCCTTAGCCTACCCAACCCAGAGAGCGATGGTGAATGTGGTGGCGGCCAACCTCGAGAGGGAGGTGGAAGAATGGGTGGCCACCCTTCATGATGAAGCACCCAAGCGGAGGGATGCCGGGATGTTCCTGGGGGAGCTGTGGGCGAGGTTCAAAGATGAGGTGAAGGCCCAACAGGCAGAGGGAGAGATACGAGAGCTAAAGCAAAGGGGACGGCCAGTGAAGGAATACATTTGAGAGTTTCAAAGACTTGCAGGGAAGCTGCTGCACTGGTCAGAACAACAGCTCGTTTACTATTTCAAAGAGGGCCTTGACAGAGAGCTGCGCCAGGCATGCGCATACCAGGGCCTCCGTGACTGACTGCACGAATGGTACCGGGCTGCTACAGCACTAGAAATGGAGCTGAAAGCCTGCAGACCAAAGAGCGATCCTGAAGCAAAACCAAGGAAGAGCCAAGAGAGCCAACAGGCTGGGAGGCGATCAGCCTCAGCCATGGCTACTAGCGTTCCCGCAAGACCAAGCCTACAGGGGGCCCCAGCGGTGTTCATGCAGTTGATAAATGAGGTGCTATATGAGCGCCTATATAAGGGCATCCTGGTTTACTTTGATGACATCCTCATTTTCACCAAAACAATGGAGGAACACATCCAGCTGGTCCGCCAAGTCCTTAAGAAGCTACTGGCAGCAAACCTATACGTTAAGCTGTCCAAATGCAAGTTCCATCACACCCGCCTGGACTACCTGAGTTACCGAGTGTCAAGCAAGGGGGTGGAGAGGGACTCGGCGAAAGTGAAAGCCATCCTACAGTGGCAACCCCCTTGAACCCGTAAGCAGCTACAAAGCTTCCTGGGGTTTGCTAACTTCTACAGGCAATCCATCCCTTCATTTGCAAAGATAGCCTTGCCAATCACCGAACTACTAAAAACTGGAAAGCTGGGGGCCAAACTCCGGCCAAGCCAGCCTCTCCAATGGACTATGGAATGCCAGGAGGCATTTGAAACCCTAAAGAGGCTATTTGTGAAAGAACCGGTGTTAAAACACCCTGATCCCAAAAAGCCGTTCGTGATCCAGACCAATGCCAGCAATGTGGGCATGGGGGCTGTCCTCCTCCAAAAGAATGGGGAGGGAAACCTACACCTCCTGAAAACTCACGGACATGGAGAGACGCTGGGCCATATGGAAGTAGGAGGCCTTTTGCTGTGCAGTGGGCATTATTCACCTGGTGCCACCTCCTGGAAGGGAGCAGTGTACCTTTTGAAGTGTGGACAGCTCAGGTGGGCACAATATTTCAACTGATCCAACTTTACCCTTAAGTACCCCCTGGGGAGGGGACTTCCTGGCCGACGCCTTGTCGCGGATGCCCCAGTACAAGAGCTGTCGGGAGGAGGTAGTCAATGCAATCATTCCCCTTCCCCAGAGGGCGGATGCAGTATTCCAATTGTGATCTTACTAAAGCTTTGTAAAGTGGTACTAATACTTCACGTAATCTTGATTCTATTCCTCTTGAATGCAGCCTAAGATTGCATTGGATTTTTGGCTGCCACCACAGACTGTTAGCTAATTGTCCACTAGGACTCAAGACCCTTTTCACAGTTACTGGTATTTAGCCAGGTTTCACTCAACCTGTATCTGTACAAATGGTTTTTCTTGCTTGTGTAAAATCTTACTTTTATCCACACTGAATTTTCATTATGTTAAATAGGGCTCAGTGTTCAAGTCTGTCAAGATCCTTCTGGATCTTGAGCCTATCTTCTGGGGTATAAGCAGTTCAAGTAAAAGCAGTAGTAGATTTGCAATCTCATGGATTGGAATGTAATTTGCTGCTGGCAGACCTGAAAGATGAGCTGGACTTGGAAAATGCAAGTTGGCAAGAGGAGAAAAGCTGAGAAAGATTTGGATTTTAAAGACTCTAAAGTTGATAGTATTGATCAGTTATGAACTCGGGTTTTTTCAAGATGATTGAAGGACATTCAGGAATGGATTTATCATTCCCAATCGGAAAACAAATGTTAAGAGATGCCATGTTACAATTTACAGGAAACTTTTTTTGTACAACAAATGCTTTGGAGATATACACAATAAGAACTTGTGCCTTTGGGGAATAAAATACAATTGTTAGGAAAGATCCCAATTACTATCCTAAGGAAAAGACTCACTATTAAGAATCAATTGAGGATATTTGATCCTGGATGGACCAGAAACAATGACTGTGGTAACTTATAGCAGACCAGAAACCGTTGTGGATTTTCTTTGTGTGAAATACAATAAATAGACTGTTAACAGAGGGTTTTGAAGTTTAATTTAGTTGTTGGTTTTACCTATTAACTACAGTATGTTTCCATATAGTAGATAGAGGTCAGGCTAACTGGATTGGGTAAATATTGTTCTAGAAATTTATAAATTGTGTGACTGCTTTGCAAAAGAGGAGGCATATATCCTTGAGGTGTATTTATCAGTATTCAACTAGGGGAAACAATTTGTGTATGTCTGTTTTATTTTGTTTTTTATTTTATGCACTCTTTTTTGTGTAGTCTTGTTTAGTTGTGTTTTGTTTTCTGTATTTTTTTTAGTTTGTATTTTAATGTTTTAAATAAAAATAAAAAATTGTAAAAAAATATTTCTAGGTCAGCCTAATTAATCAAAATGATTGGCAAAAAAAACCTTCTAAAAATCCCAACAATATGCTACAGACATTGTTAAGTACTACAATATGTACAAAATCACTGCTATAATTGGTGTGCCCTGAGATAGTTTTAAAAAGTGCAAGTTTTTGTAAAAAGACACTTTTTGTTTTTAAATTTTAATGTTTTAAATAAAAATAAAAAATTGTAAAAAAAATATTTCTAGGTCAGCCTAATTAATCAAAATTATTGGCAAAAAAACTTCTAAAAATCCCAACAATATGCTACAGACATTGTTAAGTACTACAATATGTACAAAATCACTGCTAACATCTCAGGTGTTCCCTGAGATAGTTTTAAAAAGTGCAAGTTTTTGTAAAAAGACTCTTTTTGTTTTTAAATCAACACACTAAATCTCTCTGAAAATATCAAAGATAAAATTTTCTGTGATAACTTCATTCCAATTTGATTCTCATATATGTTTGGATGAAATTCTTATTGGTTCCTTTGATTTGCTTTTTCCATTTATGGTAACTAAAAATTTAACATAATTTCAATTGCTGAAACAACAATCTCCAAAAGCAATGACATCATCCCCATTCTCCTCTCTGCCTCCCCATCATTTGGTTTCCCCACCACTGTACTTTAGATTGCTACACAAAAGTCAGTGACCAACACATCATAGCACATCAGCTAACAATGAAAACATTTATTGACATCACATCATGGGTAAAATAACTTTACCTGAACATAGCTGAGAAGGAAAATTAGCATATATAATAAGCCCCAAAAGAAAGGAAATAATGACACAATGGAAGGAAGATTAACACTATTCCTTGAATGTTTCATATTTTTATTGATAACTAACTGCAACCAGTTTGAAGCATGGCATCCAAAACTGTACCTACCAAAGCCTCAGTGGTTAAGAATATTTTCCATCACTCTTCTATTCTGCCATGTTCTCTATCATAGATCAAAATGTTTTGAAGCAGATGGTTTTCCTTGCTTTGAATTCCAGCAGCAGTAATCTGCATGTGCTCATAATCTATTCCCTCAGCAAAGATTCCCCATGCCATTCTAGCTATAGAGTCAATTCCATTTCTGCATGCAAAAATCTTATATTCATGGCCCGTGTCACTCTATTAAAATTGTTCAGTTTTACTATACTGTATCTGCAAATGTACTAAGGCTCTAGTGGCATCAAGTTTCTACAGAAGAAATCAATGCTTTCAATGATTCAGATCAATGATATCTGAATGGAAGTATGACTGGAAAATGGGATCCATAAACAAACCCAGCTCTAGGACTTTAACACCTGTTTTATAGTAATGAACATGAAACATCAGAACTGAATACATCCTGATGCATGGATCATTGACCACTGACAACCCAACCCTTCATGCTACACCCAAGTGGTAGGATTCATTTCCCTAAATGCCATCAGCCTCCTCTGATTTACCACAATCATACAATCTTCTCCCTACTCACACCCTTATTCCCTTAATTTGCTGGATTGAAGCCTCTTTTCTAAATAGTCCTATCAATGTAACATGCATCTGGACACTGCAGTCCTCCAACCTGCATCCTGCCAATCTATTCATGCAATCGGGGCCAAGTCCATTTCATTCCCACACCTCTGTCCATATGGCCCTGTTGTAGCATGAGGGAATGGTGGGAGGGTGCAGCACAATCTCTCCTACCTGTTTATTGGTGTATTTCTGAGGGTTGGTACGGTAGCTGTAGTCTGAATACTGCTCCGAGCCTGTAGAATTGCTGTCCCCAGTGCCCACAAATGTATTGGTGGCTGGGAGGTCCTGTACTACCTGATGCTTCTTGGAGGCAGATGGTGATTGGGGTTGCAGTTGAATGGAAGGCAAAGGTGAATTGGAACGGTAATGGCGGCCCAAGTCAGGGCTTCCAGGTGGATAATTAAGAGGCAGATGGATGCGGGGACTGTCACTTACTGAATCATTCATAAGGTTGAATTTAAGCGATTTCTGCAGACCTGTTTCTTCTTCATCCTCAGTTGGTTTTGGTGGCTTAGTGGATTTGCTTTTTTTCACTTTGCCTTTGGCTTTGTTCCCTTTGCTACTTTGTTTGGGAGCATACAGATCCTTAGTTTCCTTTTTGCCAGCTTGATAACCACTTTTGGCCTCCTTTTGACGGCAATAGCGTACCAGCACAACAAGCAAAATTATCAAGGTGACAGCCACTATGCCTGCAATAACTCCAAACAAAATATTACTGCGCTGCTTGTTGCGCTCATACTCTGGGTCACCAGCAATGTCAATGTCAATAGGTGTGTCCAAACTATGTCCTACTAGAGTCTCCAACAGTGTCCGGTTAGCCAATGTTTCATTCACATAAAAATGAACTAATGCTGTGCCGTGGTGAGAAGGTTTCCCTTTGTCATTTACATGTACAACCAAGCGGTGAAGTCCATGATGCTTGCGGAGAATCTCTTTTTCTAGTGTGATATTTCCACTTACAGATGAAATCTTAAAGAGTTCAAAGGGGTTTCCCCCAGCAATTCTAAATAGTAATTCAGCATTGATCCCAGAATCAATGTCTTCAGCTCCAACACTCATAACCTGTTGCCCAGGACTAGTGTTAGGCAGAATCTGTTTATAGGAAGCATTGGATGGAGATATAATTACAGGAGCATTGTCATTCTCATCTAATACATTGATTGTCACCCCCACATAAGCAGATCTAGGTGGGTCTCCCCCATCCACAGCTTTAAGCCGGAAAGTGTAAGTACTCTGTCGTTCACGATCAAAAGATATACTGGAGAGAATGGTTCCAGTACCATTTTGGATGACAAAGTCACCATTGTCCTGTTCCACTGAGAGTTGAATGACAGCATTATCTCCTTTATCTGCATCAATAACTGTCACCATGCCCACTGGACTCAGCGGCGGCATGTTTTCCATGACAGAAAAATTGTAGCCACTGAGCATGAATTTTGGATCATTATCATTGCGATCCATGACACTGATGGCAATTGAGGCAGTTCCTTTGCGGCTAGGGCTACCTTTGTCAGTTGCAACTACTAAGAATTCATAGCGTTCTTGCTGTTCCCGGTCCAGCACATTTTTTACATGGATTTCACCAGATTCTGGATCAATTGAGAAGGTGTCTTTTGATAAAGATTCTCCAGCAAGGGAGTAGACCAGTTTAGCATTAGATCCACTATCTGCATCAGTAGCACTCACTTCTATCACCAAGTCATTTGGGGAATTATTCTCAGGAAATGCCACCTCTGTTGAGCTCTGGCTAAACACTGGATCATTGTCATTGACATCCATCACCTGCACTTTTAGGGAATTAGTGCTTGACAGGGGTGGATTACCTGAATCCACAGCTACAATCTCAATGGTATATTCTTTCACTGCTTCATAATCCAACGGTGTAGTAGTCTGTAGAAAGTATTTCTTTTTGCTATCACTGCCAGTATCACTGGCTTGTCGCAGCTGAAAAGGTACATCACCAGCCACCACACAGGTTACAACAGCATTTTCACCTTCATCCCGATCAGACACCTGTACCAAAGCCACAGGTGTCTCAACTGGCACATCTTCCGAAATATTGGCAATGCCATCCTGATGAGTCACCAAACCAATACCACGAATTTCAATGGATGGAGCATTATCATTCATATCCCTGACACTGATCACTACCTGGGCACGGGCAGTTTTGGGGTTAGCTCCCTTGTCCTTAGCCAACACTGAGAACTTGAGCACATTAATATCTTCACGATCAACAGGACCTTGAACCGTGATGAGTCCAGTGGCTCTGTCTAAGCGTAGAAGCCGATGAATTACATCTGAAGCCTGATGGAAGGAATAATCAATCTCAGCATTGGCACCCTGATCAGAATCATTGGCTTTCACCTGTAATGAAAAAAGAATCTAATCAGATAATACTTCAGTGCTTTCAAGTTTTGGGTGCTACTTCCAGAGAATTTAAAATATTATGACCTAATTACAATTAAACAGCAGCAGACATTATTAAATAAATGATTACAGAATATTACACTTACAATGAATTTTTGTCCTGATCCCACTCTTTTTTTGGGGGGGGGATGTATTTTTTAGAATCTACTCAAAAGGCAAGTGTGAGCCTTGACCCAGTCAATTTCGTACTTCGCTACTATACTGTATAATGTAAAGTGCAGAATTGGGCAACCAAATAGACCAGTGGTTCCCAACCTTTTTTTGGCCATGCCCCACCTAAGCATCTCTAAAATCCTGATGCCCCCCCCCGTGACATATAATTCTTACTATTCAAAAAGTGAACTCTACTAAAGCCTAAAAGGCCATTAACTTGGTTTAAACAAGGTTCCAATTACCCCCATTAAAAATCAAATTGCCCCCCTGTGGGGCATGGGCCCCAGGTTGGGAACCACTGACATAGACAATATATTTCAATAACTACTACAACAAATATTATAGTCTACAAAACATCAAAGACCCCTACTTGTTTTTTTACTACTGAGTTGGTTGGCAAAAATTGCTGGTTTTCCCTTATGGCAAAAATAGAGAGCAATCTTTAACTGGTTCATGGGGAAGAAACAAAGCTTCCTTCTTCCATTTAAGAAAGTACAGACCATGAGCCAGCATCCGTCTTAAAATGTGCAGCCCCGATCCCCACTCAATAATCAAAGCAGCATTTAGAACTGAAAAGGTTGTCCAACTATTGAGTGACATTTAAAACGAAGTAAACCTCACCAATTTCAGGAACACCAGGGCACTAGATCTGTTGTTTATGGTTCACCCATACAAGTTATAATTAATGAGTGAGCATAAAGATGACTGGGGTATATCTATATATATAAAAGCGAAAACCACTCACGCATTAATCACGAAATCTCCAGAACCGTAAACCTACAAACTTGAAATTTGCCACGTATGTTCCTCTTGGCTTCTAGGTGCTCACTAAGAAAGGATTTTTCAAAATGACCATCGCAGCATGAGTATTTCTTATATTAATATTAACAAGCACTGATGCTAAGGAGTTCTACTCCCCTCTCCCCACCTGAAAAGAAATCTGATCCAAATGCAAAACACAAGCAGAGGAGTCTCAGTTTCGCTTTTGCTTTTGCTTTCACAGCAGCAAGCAGTTTTACTACAGAACAGTTGAGCTAAACCACGCACAGTCTCCTTCCTGTCTCCTTCTTGCTCACACAGCAAATACTGTTTGAGTTTCCAAACACCCCTCAACTCTCTCACACACTAACAGGATGCTAGCCAGATGAATACCAATGGATGCTGGTAGGCAGAGACATATTTCCCCCCCCTTATTTTCCTCCTCAGTTCAGACGAATCTGTTCCTTCTACTGTAACACCAGTTAAAGGGAAAAGAGGCAAAAAACCCAGGAAAAGATTTACAGATGCGATTAGGAAAACACAAGTAAGGGAAGCTGCCTGTTTCTCCCATGGCCAGTTCTATGTGGCATGCTCCAGAGTCAGTTCACCTGACAGCCTGGTCATCCTCCAACCAGACAGCAAAACCAGGCATGTTATTTAAAGGGAGGTCCTGAGCAATTAATCTGAGGGACGAATTGAAAGTCTATGATATGCAACTTATTAGCCTGGCTACATAGACAAAAAAACCACGGTTGCTGCTGGGATTAAAGGGTTTAAGCCCATCTATTTCATTGTTGTTACACTTACAATAATGTCTTCATCTGTAACAGAAACTTACCTTACCATCTCTAACGCAATAATACAGTCCCTTTTTTAACTACTCATTAATTTTCATGCTTTAACTGTCAATTTATCAAGCCCCATCACATAGTTTTATAGCGAAGCACGGGTATCAGCTTGTTTTCAATATAGAGCAGTTTGACAAGAGATTTTTGATTCCCTCATATTTGAATAATACAAACAAAAATGGGATACTTAACCTGCGACTTATTCATCTAATGATCACCTAAAATTTACACATATAAGTTATATTCCTAAACAAACTCCTGAAAACTGTACTGAATTAAGATTTTGGCAGGAATGTTGTCCTTTCTGTATCATGCATCCTCTAATGTCTAGTTCCTACATTTACATCTGGTTCTGACGACTGAAGCAGTGGACATGGTAGCAAATCACAAGTGATACAATCTGGAGTAGGGGAAAAGGGATCAGTTATGTGAATTCAGTCATCATCAATTCTTCCTCTTAGGTGTCTAACAGATGACCAGAAGAAAGCATAGCCCTGCCAAATAGATGATAGGAAAATTGTAGATCAAGGCAAAATGACAAATGAAGATAGAAGGCTACAATTAGATAGGATTCTTGCATATTGAAGTGAGCTGAGTGGAGAGGCAAACCGATTGCGGGCAGCAAAACCAACCGGTGAAGAACAAAGAGACGAGTCAATGAGTGAGTGGGGCCAGCTGTGGAGCAGGGAGGAAAATCAGCTGTGGGGCAGAGAGGGCAGCAGACTGAGGCCAGCACAATGACTGGCAGAAAACAAAGAGGCGAGTCGGTGAGAGAGCAGAGCAGGGAGGAGGAGAAGAGAGGAGAGGTGAACTTGCTGTGGACCATCAAGCCAGTGAGAGAGTATAACAGGGAGGAAGGAAAGAGAGGAGAGACAAGCTTGCTGGGGACCATCCAGGCAGTCCTGTTTGCTGGTGGAAGCAGTGTTCTGGCGCAACAGACAAGCAAACGGGGCTGCAGAGCAAAAAGCAGCAGCAGCGCAACAGGGAGGAGAGAGCGAGCCAGTGGCAGCACGGAGCAGCACAGTGAGCTAGAGCCTGAGAGCAGCGCAGAGAGCAACGGGGAAAGCAACGGTGGAGCTGAGTGGAGGGCTGAGTGGAGCAGACCAGACAGTGGAGTTGAGCCGACTGGAAAACTGAATGGCAGGCCGAGAGAGATTATCAGTGCAGGGATGAGGCTGAAAAGACCTGAGCACCAAAGGACAAAAGGGAGCTGGAAGAGAAAACAAGAGGCCGGAGCAGCGAACAACTTCTGTGAAGGCAACAACTTAAGCCTGAGGTTTCAATAGGCAGGGAGGGAAGACCCCGGTAGAGAATAAAATAAATACAGGACAGAAAATAAAAGATAAATAGGCAAGGACAAGAGTGGAAAATTAGAAACCAAGGAAGAATAGGATTAATAAAGATCAATCAAATAAATAAAGCAAATTTTAAATAATAAGATAGGGAGGAACTGGAGCTCAACAAGTTATTAAAATATAGGGAAGAAAATAAACATAATAGTAGGCAAGTTAAATAAATAACAAGGTAGAAAAACAAGCACAAAAAGGCAGAAAAAAGGATAGGAAAAAAAGATACGAAACTTTTTACCCTTAAAAGAACCAGCAGAAAGAAACAAACTCATGGAACAGGTGACTGATACTATTGAGGTATACAATATATGTTCCATGTATGTGCTTATGTCCAAAGAACACCCAAATTATACATGTATTAAATGTAAACTATGTGAACTACTAGAGGAAAAAGTAAGGGATCTAGAGGCAACTCTAACCAAACTCCAACCTACACAAGAAAGCTATGCCCAATTTGAACCTAATAATGAACAAATAACTCCAAGAGGACTTGACCCTGCTGATAAACCCTTGGAGGAAGACAAATGGAGGTATGTGTCAGATCCCGAAGAGTGATACATTCAGTTGAGAGAAAGGGGGGGGGGGGGCTTGGCTTCGATTTATTAGTATTGCCTGTTTCAATTGATGTTTTAAAACTTATGGCGCCAAGCATCTTGAGATCTCTTCATCTTTGGAGAAGGTTTATGAGGGGCAATGTGGGATGTTTCACTTTAATGGATAACGGAAGATAGTCAGAGAAATGTATGTTTATCCGGTTCCCAGAGCAGCTGATAAACATTTTCACACGTGTATTGGCTAGAATCTGCATTCTGGCTAATGGGAGGGGTCTCTACTGCTTATTAACTCTACCTGCTTTGCCTAAGAGTATTCAGACGTTGCTTTGAATGGAATGCTTTCACTTCTGCTTAATAAAAGATCCTTTTGAAATACTTCGTTTCAAGAGTTCTCACTTTCTTAAGTTAGAGGAAGAGACAATCCTTACAGAAAGCAACATCTGCAAAACGGTCAACCCAGAGAAGCAATCTTCGCTCTACTGAGGGGACCCTGCAAACCATGTCCGAACAAAACAGGGAACAGGGAGAAGCCGAATGCTGGGGGGAGACATCAACCATCACCCAGCTGGATGCCTGCTTCTTGCTTCCCATTTGAGAGGATGAGGTAACCCTGGAGGATCCTGAAAAGCCCCACTGGTCAATTGGCATCGGGAAGAAAGACAGCTGGGATGGGAGAACGAGAGAAGTCACCCTCAACCACGGTAACCAAATACCGGGGTGGAAATTGGAGCTAGAAGCCCTCTCCGATCAGTGGGAACTAACCGAAGCACCGCTGAGAGAGGATCGTCTGAGGAGACATATAACCCAGTTGGTGATGGAAACTTTGGAAAATCTCAACATCCGAGGGGCCCCAGAACGACAGCCAAGGAGCACTGGGAGCACAGCAACCGCTGATGAGGCCAGGGGGGCCACCCCCCCTCTGGAGGCCGCCAATCGAGCAGATGGCCCAGCAGAGGATCCAGTAAACCCTTTCCCCCGGGCAGCATGTACACTGGCGCCCATTCCTAACCAGCCCCAAGCCCCACAACTGGAAAGGAAAACTCCCCCCCTTGGGGTGAAGTTTGATGGGGATCCGCAACAACTAGGATTCTTTGTGGCACACGTACTCACCTACATGCAAGAGTATGGGCGTGATTTCCAAACACAAGGATCCCGAGTGCGAGTTATTACCCTAGCCCTGGAGGGAGCCGCTGCCAGATGGATGGTGACCCTGCATAACGCCGACGCACCAGAACTGTGCAACTTTGACCGTTTCATGATGGCCCTGCGACGACCCACTTGCAGATCGCAAAGCATGCAACCGCATTGAGGTGGTGAAGCAGGGACAGCGGCCAGTGGCAGAGTATACTGAAGAATTCCGGGACCTCGCATGTCGTGTAAACTGGCCAGAAGACATTCTGGTAAGCTGTTTCAAGGATGGGCTGAGTGATGATCTATACAATGCTTGCGTGGACAGAGGCGCAACGAATCATCTACATGAGTGGTACCTCACCACCGAGGAAGCCGAAATCGATATGGCCAGAAACCAGTACCCAGCGGGGCGAGCATGGAAGAAATCCCCACCGCAATGGAAGCAAGAGCCCCTCAAATTGCAAACCGCATTTTCTCCTAAATCCTCAGCCTGTTTCAAGTGCGGAAAGGAGGGGCACCAGGCTGCCGAGTGTCGTTCTCAAACACCCTTCGATTTATTAGCATTGCCTGTGTCAATTTATGTTTTACAACTTATACCCTGGCGCCAAGCATCTTGAGATCTCTTCACCTTTGGAGAAGGTTTATGAGGGGCAATGTGGGATGTAGAGGAAGAGGCAATCCTTACAGTATGTCTTATATAGAAGGAAACACAATAATCAAATAAAGAAGCAGCACACATCTAACAAATCCTAGTTGCCCAATCTAACCCTATCTGAAGCAGCCCCATTAAAACTGAGCAACCGATTTCTCCCCCTAGTTGAAAATACTCAGACCCACAAACTCCCCCTCAAAGAAAACATGCAAAAACACTTAGAAAAGAGACATCATCAAATATCCCTAAAAAAGTCACATCAACAAACTCACCTGAGATAAACAGAAAAGCACCCAAGACTGCACCCCCTAAAAAAGGAAGGCGAGTATTGGTGATAGGAGATTCTATTCTCAAAGGAACAGAACCAGCCATCTGCAGACCAGACATACAAACTAGGGAGTTATGCTGTCTCCTTGGAGCAAAAATCAAAGATGTGGCTGAGAACCTAACCAAATAATAGAACCCACAGATTACTATCCTTTTCTACTACTACATGTAGGGACGAATGACACAAAAAAGGACTTGAAAACAATATTGAGGGATTATGAGCAGCTAGGCAAGAAAATTAAGGAATTAGGTGCACAAGTAGTTTTTTCATCTGTACTGCCAACGAAAGGACAACATTTGATAAGAGAACAAAGGATTCAGTGAACAGGGTTGGTGTTGCCAAAATAACTTTGGATTCCTGGACCATGGTCTGCACTACTTTCATGATGGGCTTCTGGCATCAGAAAGACTGGAAATAATGTTTTCGGAAAACGACTGGCTCAATTTATCAGGAGGGCTTTAAACTGAAATTGAGGAGAGAGGGTGACCAATCTCCGGGACTAAATTCCAAGCAAAAACCCCTAGAAAATAAGTCAAATAATGAGGTAAGGAAGGATGGGAAGGAAGACAAACTCAAATACCAAACAGGAGACACAGGAAGCATACCCAGAGCCAGACATAAAGACCTCAAGTGATATAGTTGGAATTACAGAAACTTGGTGGAACGAAACACATGACTAGAACACACTGACAGAAGGATACAAACTGTTCAAAAAACCCAGACCCCATAAAAGAGGAGATGGAGTTGCACTGTAAGTAAAGGACCACTACACTGCTACAGAAATGCACGAAACCAAAGACAAAAACCTCCTAGAATGCATATGGGTCAATATAAAAGAAAAAAAAGAATGACATTGCTATAGGTGTATACTACAGGCCACCCAACCAAGCAGAAAAAATAGATGTACTTTTTGCCAACCAACTAGCAAATATATGTAGGAAATACACTACAATAGTAATGGGGGACTTCAATTACCCTGACATCAATTGGAAGACTAATTCCGCACCAAGTGAAAAATTGAATAAGTTCCTGACCAACCTAGCTGACAACTGTGTTGTCCAAAAGGTAGAGGAGGGAACTAGAGGGACAGCCATACTGGACTTAATTCTTACAAACAGAGAAGTGATAGAGCAGTGGTGACGAACCTACGGCACGCGTGCCAGAGGTGGCACGCAGAGCCCTCTCTGTGGGCAAGTACGCCCTGCCCCAGCACAGACGAAATGCTGCCGGACATGCACCGAAACAAGCAATGGGCAGAACAGGGCTCTGACTGGTGGATGCGGTTTCGTTTCGCGCCTTCTGTTTAAGTTGATAGACAGCTGGGGGCAAGTTTGCGAATGGTCCCTGCTCCTTTCCTTCTGTTTTGAAAAACCCTCCCCGGCCTTTGGCTTTTTCCACCCCCGATTCTGTCCAGTAGTTGTCATTTGCTTGCCTTCTTTCAAAAATTACAGAGATACACAAGCAAATAACCTGTGCGTTGATGAGACCTAATTGCAAAGAATGGGGTGTGTGTGTGTAAGACTAGACTAAAGGGATCTTGCACACTGCTCTCTATATCTGCAGCAATAATGGATCCCTCACTACCCACCTCATCGCCCAATGCTTGGTCCCCTTGGTGTGTTCTTTTACTGTGGCAGAATTGTCTCGGATCATGTGCAGAGTGCCTTCAACACCCCCGCCCCCCAAGGTTCAGACTACAATTAGGTCTTTCAAATCAACCCCTGCAAATTTTCAGCCCTCACCAGAGCAATAGAAAGGAGAGAAGGAGAGGAGGACTCTTTAGCTTCGCCCTTCTTTGGTCCGGCTCTCTCCCGCCCTCCTGTGCTGCGGCGACCCTTCACACTCAACCTGCTTCCCTGCCGCATTCCCACGAGGACCGTTCCCCCGTCTCCTTTCGGGAGCCCGCCTGATCTCCCTTCTAAGGCTAGCTGGGCTCTGCTGCCTCCTCTTACCCTCCCCCCACTTCACACACCAGTGGCAGCAGCAGGTAAAGGGAGGTTGGCTGTCCTGGGACTTTGGCAGGGTGCCCAGAAAAGGTCTGGCCTGGTGAGGGGAGTGCGGCAGTGGGAACCCCGCAGATGCTGAGACCTTTCCTCACCAGAAGGACTTGGCTGACAGGGATGAGAACAGCGGAGGCATCGCGGGGGTGATGTGTGCATGTGTGAGTGAGAGTGAGTGAGAGTGAGTGAGAGAGACTCAACTGTTGCCTGCGTAGACCAGGCAGCCGTGGTGACCACACTCATGGTTGAGTGCGCAGTCACACCTTGAGGCACAGGAAGAGACTATGACTCGTACGCCGTATTGATGCAGGCCTGAAGCCACCTACCGACCGTGGAAGACGCCACTTTGCGGCCAATCGACGATGAGCAAAAAGACACAAACAAGGCCTCCATCTTCCGGTGAGGGGCGGTTCTGCGGATGTAGATGCGAAGCACCCTCCGCACATCCAGAGTATGCCACCGGATCTCCAACTCGTGGCGAGGCTCCGGACAGAAGTTGGGCAAAATCAACTCCTGGGCTCGATGGAAAATGGAGTTGACCTTGAGCAGGAACACAGGATCCAACCGCAGAACCACCCTGTCCGTATGGAAGACGCAAAGGTCCTTGCGCGTCGACAATGCTGCCAATTACGAAATCCGTCGCACAGATGTAATAGCCACCAAGAACGCCACCTTCCACGATAACAGTCGCAGGCAAACCTCCCGTAAGGGCTCAAACGGAGGCTTGGTTAGGGCCTGCAACACTACTGCCAAATCCCAGGTGGGATAGCAGTGAATGGGTGGAGGCAACAGATTAGAGGCTCCACGAAGAAAAAGGTGGACCCGCGGATGATGGGCCAGGGAAGGCTGGTTCCCTCGAGTCCCAAACAGAAGCCAAAGCAGCAACCTGCCAGCGTAATGTGCTGGGAGAAAGGCCCTTATTGAGGCCACCCTGAAGGAAGTCTAGGACATGTGCAACCGCCACCCCCCGAGGGTCTAAGCGGCGCTCACCGCACCAAGCACAGAAGGTCCGCCAGGTCGCCTCATAAATACGAGTGGTGGAAGGCCGCTGTGCCGCCTGCATCATCCGGATGACATCAGCCGAGAACCGCTCCCGGGCTAGGAGGCCCCGCTCAACCTCCAGACGGCTAGCTGCAACCACTGGGGGTCCTGATGGTAAACAGGACCCTGGCTGAGGGACACTCAATGCGGCGGGATCCTCCAGGGCGGAGCGACGGAGAGGCCGACCAAGTCGGCAAACCTGGGCGCCTGGGCCAGTGGGGCCCACCAACAGCAAGTCTGCCCGTTCCCGCAGCACTCTCCTGATTACGGCCGGAATCAGGGGCAAGGGAGGGAAGGCGTAAAGGAGACCCCGGGGCCAGGGGCTCCTGAGGGCATCCACCCCCTCCGCCCCCCAGGACGGGAACCTGCAAAAGTAACAGGGCAGTTGGGCATTGTCCGGGGAGGCAAACAGGTCCACCAGAGGCCGGCCGAACCTCTGAGACAGGTCCTTGAACAGACTGAGCGCCAACCTCCATTCCAATTGGTCCACCTGGGCGCGACTCAGCCAGTCCGCTGTCATGTTGGAAGACCCCACGATGTGCTCCACCGCCAGCGACGACAGGTGATCTTCCGCCCACCGGCACAAGGTGTCCAGCTCCCGCATGAGTGGCCCTGAGCGAGCCCCCCCCCGACGATTGATGTCGCCTTTTGTGGCCACATTGTCCGTCAGGAGGAGGACATGATGACCCCACAACTCCCCCTGAAAGGACCTGAGGGCCAACCGGGCAGCCCAGGGCTCCAGCCTGTTGATGTTGTGCTGGAGCTCTGACTGAGACCACCTGCCCTGCGCGACCCTGGATGCGAAATGGGCCCCCCAGCCAGATAGGCTGGCGTCTGAGGTCACCTGTAGTCTCACCGGGTCACGGAAAAAACAGCCCGTCTTGCTGGCTCCCAATACCCACCAACGGAAGGACCGTAGCACCTCTGCTGGGATTCGGATCCCGGTGAGCGACGCACTGTGACCAGCCCGCTGATGAGGGAGCAGCAGCCATTGAAGAGGTCTGGCGTGGAAGCGGGCCCAGGGATGATGTCCAGGCAGGAGATCATTTTCCCTAAGAGCTGCGACAGGAGCACAATGGGGGCCTCCCTGTCCGCGCGCAACTGGCCCACCAAGGACCGGATGCTGTCCTGTCGCTCCTGGGAAAGAAAAACATGACCTGAGACAGTGTCAATCAGGGCCCCTAGGTGGACTAACCTCGTAGAAGGAATCAGGTGACATTTGGCGAGGTTTACGGAGAACCCATGGTCTCTTAGGGCCTGAATAGTAGTGGCCAGATCTCTCTCCGCTAGGTGCTGGGAGGAAGCCTGGATCAGGAGGTCATCCAGATAACACTGGATCCTAATAGGGATCGAGCTTAGAGATGCTGCGAGCGCTGCCATGATCTTAGTAAAGATCCTCGGGCCCGAAGCCAGCCCAAAGGGAAGCGCCGCGTACCGATAATGGCTCCCAGCATAACAGAATCTCAAATAACATCGGTGGCAAGGACGAATGGGGACATGGAGGTAGGCCTCCGTGAGGTATACTGAAGTTAAGAAGTCCCCCTCCCGGATCCTGGCTAAGATGGAACTGAGGGAGTGCATCTTAAACTTCCTGTAAACCAAATATTGGTTCAGTCCCTTCAGATTCAAAATTGCCCCCCCCCCGAGGACTTGGCCACTAAAAACAAAATTGAATAGAAGCCCTGACCCTGCTGCTCCGATGGTACCGACTGGATGGCCTGAATGTCCAGCAAATGCTGGATCGCCGATTCCATAAGTCCCGGCGCACCGGGTCTCCAGAAATAGGACAGTGAAGGAAGAACCTCGGGGGAGGGGAAAGGAATTCCAGGGAGAGCCCTGATCGAATGGACTCCCTGACCCAGGCATCAGAAGTCGTCTCCTCCCAGTGAGCAGCAAAAACCCCAAGCCTCCCCCCAATGGGAGAATCAGAGTCTAGGCTAATAGATTCCAGACTACTTTTGCCGTTGGGAGGGCTTGCTGCCACTACCTCTGCCCTGTCGCCTGAATTGGTGCTGCGGCCTGCCTCTGCCGGTAAAGGCTGGGCGGCCTGGCTGAAAGTCAGTTCTGGTGAAAAGGGGCTAAACTGATGGGAGGAGCTTGCCCCAGCTCCCCCCTGCCTGTAGGAGGGCCGTCTAGAATAGGGGAAAGGCCAGAATGAAGAACGCCTGGATTGGGAGGGAAGAATCTTCCTCTTGTCCCTAGTCTCTATGAGGAAGGGCTCGAGGGTGCGGCCAAAAAGATTCCCCCCAGAGGCCAGCTTCCAGCGGTTTTTGTTGTCCATACGCCAATGGCGCAGCCAGAGCAACCCCCGCGCCGTGACAGATGACACAATGGACCTGGCCAAGAATTTGGCCGCTGCTAAGGTGGCATCTGCTGTAAACTCAGTTGCGGCAATAATCTTTGAGGTCCTGATGACTACGGACATCCTCCAAAGGGAGCCTGTCCTGCAGCTGGCGAAGCCACCTCAGGGACACCCTACTAAAAAAGGAGGCCATGGTAGAGGCCCGAATAGCCCAAGCATCGGCCTGATGAGCCCTGCACAGGGCCATCACCTCCCGTCGCTTATCAGCTTTCAGTGCATCATCCGCGTCAGGCGGCAGGATGGAATTCGATGTCAGGGAGGCCACCGGCGCATCAACTTCTGGCAACTGGAGTAGGTTCGGTTCCACAGCGAAACACGTATTTTCCAGACCGCTAGGCCTCTGCGAGCTGGCAGGTGATGCCCACTGGCGACATATAACATCCAGGAACATGGCAGGTATCGGAACAGCATCGGGTGCGACCTCCTGCTCAGAAAAAAGAAAATCTACCTGCTCCCCAGAGCCCTGGGGCTGAAGCAGGTCATTAGAGTCCGAACCTAGATTGGCCGTGGCTTTAGCTTTAGCCAAAAGCTGTTTAAATAGGGCCGGGACAAACAAGCCCCTAAAGGAGGGCTTGCGCGATGGTTCGGGATCCAAGTCCGAATAAAACTCCTCCTCCCCCTGCAGCACTCCCTCTGAAAAGGAGTCCTGACTGGCCTCCGAGTAATCAGTCATATAGGCCTCCTGAGAAGCATAATATCCGTCCGCCTCCGCTGACGGAGCCTGATGCACCCCCGGTAAAGCTGTAGGTGCAATACTGGAGGGGTTGCGGTGCAGCTCAGCAGCAATACCCTCCTTGATGGCTGCAGCCAGCCACGCCTTTACAGAAGGAGGGATGTCCAGCTCCGATTTATTCTCCCGTCGGAGGCCCGCCGCAGTGGGGATAAAGGTGGCGGCAGGAGAAGCCCGGTCACCACCGGAAGATGCAGAGGCCTCCTGGAGAGTACCCTCCACGGCCGCAGTGGAAGGCAACTCCCCCTGAGTCTCGGCGCTAACTTCCGCGGCTGGACCTGAGTGAGGGGAGGATGACACAGCAGGTATGAGCTGACGGGCAGCATTCGATTCGAGTCTGCCAGATGACTCCTCAGGCACCTGCATCTGCACTCGACGATGACCAGAGTGTCGCTCCGAGGCCTCCGAGGCCCTGGCAAACTCCTTATCCAACGCCTTATGGCGTTTGAGAGCTGCTTCCAGATCAGCCTTCGAACCTTTGCGATGGCCCGAGGTTGACTTCTTCAACTTCTCAGCAGCCGCCAGGCTGGCAGGCCTAGTTAGGGTGTGAAGTTTGGCGGCTCCAGCTGAAGCAGGGGGAGACCAAGACCCCCTGGGCTGAGAAGGTGAGGCGATCTCCCTGTCCATCCTGGATGATCAGTAGAAAAAAATGGAGACAGATTACTAAACTCCAACAGGGCCAGCTCCTTCAGAGACTGGCACAGGCAAACAATGGTCCCACAGGCAGATGGCCTGGGGCCCCAGGCCCAGGGTAGATCAACAAATGGCAAACAGGTAACCCCTGTATCCAAACTTGTAAGAGCTGTTAAGGCGTCGAGTATAAAGCAGGCTTACGCACACAGCCGCTGCTGCTGCAAAATGGAGCAAGTAGAAATGGCCGCAAAGCGGGACCCCTACTCCACGCAGCGACGAGTAAATCAGTCAGGGCCAGAAAGTAACAGACTAAATGGCGGGGGGGGGCACTGAACAGCTAACTCAGCTGGGGCCCCCACCCGAAGGAGCACTTCGAGGCGACCGAGGGTGAGCCCCAACAAAGCAGTGTCCAGGCCCGGCTCCCGATACCTCTCTGATCAGTCTCTTGAAGGATCAGTAGAAATGCCAGACAAAATGGTGGCTGCGCCTCAGGAAAACGATCATTGGTCAAAATGGCACCTCGCGCCAAATGGGTAAAAACGGCAGTCACCGGAGCTCAAAATGGCTCCTCGCACCCCAAGGCAGGCTAACCAGCTCCAAAAGGTGAAGAAGCCTCAGCTCTCTCAAGCACTGTAAGCGGACCACTGTTAACCGCTACAAATCGCTGGCCGGTCAGGAAGCCACACAGGCACCGGCACGAACGAGCAGAGGCTGGGCCGTGCAGGAAGACGAGCAGGGCTAAAAGATCAAAACAGCCCTGCTCCTTCACAACTGATCACGAACCGTCCGGCTAGGAGCCGCTGCTCAGGCACCCGAAGGCAGCGCGAACCAGCCACTCACAAACACCTCAGAAGAAAGGTCCTGCGCGAGATTGGGGGAGCGACAATGGCACCGGCGCCAAGAAACAGAGACCGGCACGAGATGACGAAAATGGGCAAGGCAAGGAACTAAACAGCCCCGTTCCCCACGTCATCTGCCACAGGCAAGCTGTCGCCGGAGATCGGCTGCCCTGGCGCCCGAAGGCAGCACGAGCAGATAACGCATGCCCACAAGATCTCAAAGTGCTGGCTAGCTATCCTCAATGAAAGAAAATGTCGTCCAGGGAAAATAAAAACTAAAAAACTGGAAAAAAAGGAAAAGTCCAGGAAGGGTAAAAAGAGACACAAAATCCTAGCTCCAGGAGCTAAGGAAAAAAACGTCCATGAGCTGAGGACTGGATTGAACGACTGAGGAACGTCACCAGGGAGGTGGATCCTCAGAAAATTCAATCCAGTCCATAGAGCTATGGAGATAGAACAACCCCATCCTGGACTCTTCCTTCGATGTGAGGGGAAAAGGTGGTTACGTTCTCAATCAAAGAAAGAAAATTGAACAGCTGTTGGAGAATTACAACATGAGGGATTGTAATTCTGCTCCAACACCTATGAGCACAGATTTTCATAACAATTTGGGTGAGGACGAAAGTGAAGCCTGTGATCAAGAGATATATCAGTCAGCAATAGGGAGCTTGTTATATCTGTCACAGAGGTCCAGACCAGACATAGCTTGTGCAGTAAGCATCTTAAGTTGTTTTACTGCTGCACCAATGCAGTTGCATTGGATGAGTGTAAAAAGAATTCTCAGGTATTTGAAGGAAACTGTGAATTGGGTCTTCAAATACAGGTCTTTGAAGAGTTAAAGTTAAAATGTTATGTTGACAGTGATTATGCCAATGATGTGCAAACCAGAAAGTCCAATTCTGGGATTGTGGTATTATTTGGAGGGACTTTAATTGGATGGAAGTCCAGAAAACAAACTACTGTAGCCATTTCTACTGCGGAGGCAGAATTTATTGCTCTATCTGAACTTTGTTCAGAAGTAACAGCTGTTAAAGGATTTAAACATAGAAGTTAATGAAGCTGTAACAGTGTTTGAAAATAATGCTGCTTACATTAAAATGGCAACAGGTGACAGAGTGAAAAATAGAAGCAAGCACGTGGACATTAAGTATTGTAATGTCAGAGAAACTATCAAAAGTAAACTAATTCACTTGCTTCACTGTTCTTCAGAAGACAATTTAGGAGATGTAATGACCAGGCCATTGGGTGGAGTGAACCATGGGAAGAATATTAAATTATTTGGTTTTATGTCTATTCCAGTCATAAAGGGAAGAGTGTCAATGTATAAAGAATTTATGAACTGGAATAGCCTTGGCAACAAGCCAGCCAATGGGAACTGTTTTTTGACTGAGACACAGAATTTGCTGTGAGAGCCATGTGAGCAGTTTTTAGTCTGGGTGTGGCTTAGCTATTCTGTGTTCTGAGTTTGTTCTACTCTCTACCACGTTGCAAGAGCTGCATAGGTATTGTTTGCTTGTATCATGTTTTTATATTTTTGTAGATAAAGAAGTTTTTCTATATTATGTATCCTGCTCAATTCTTTAAATGTGTGCTGGGTGAAACAACAATTACTAACAATGTTTTTGGTAGGTTGGACTGGCAATAGCTGATAGTACGGAAGCAGCTACAACTTTCTCAAGTTTCATTCCCTCCAGAATCACAGGTCATGGATTTTGGATAAATTCTGTACATTAGCCTATTTGAGGTTCCTTGGTTCAAAAGTTTTTGCCCTATGATGCATCAATTACCATGTTTCCCCGAAAATAAGACAGGGGCTTATATTTTTTGACCCCCCGAAATATGGCCTTGGCCTTATGGGGGGGGCTTATTATTTTTGGGGTGCAGGAGGCGGGGCGGGCCGCGAGACACGCGTCTTACTGGAGTCTGGCAGCTTCGTGGCGTCTCTCGGCCGGTCTGTTTAGTTCCAGTTCTAGCCGTCACCATAGAGCGGGAAGCGCACTCACAGAGCGGCCGCTGCCCTGGCTGGGGTTTGGAAGCCACAGAGCCGGAGTTTGGGAGAGAGAAAG
Source organism: Thermophis baileyi (assembly GCA_003457575.1). Lineage (NCBI taxonomy): Eukaryota > Metazoa > Chordata > Lepidosauria > Squamata > Dipsadidae > Thermophis > Thermophis baileyi. Next base: position 165,302 of record QLTV01003269.1, read on the forward strand.
AAAGAAAGACTTCTGCTTTCCTTGCATGCCGCCAAAAGCAGAAGCAGCAGAAGTCTTTCTTTCTTTCTCTCCCCCAACCTCTGGCTCTGCGGCTTCCAAACCCCCGCCAGGGCAGTGGCCGCTCTGCGAGTGCGCTTCCCGCAGCTGGGCGCAAGGAAAGCAGCAGAAGTCTTTCTTTCTCTCCCCCAAACTCCGGCTTTGCTGCTTCCAAACCCCAGCCAGGGCAGCGGCCGCTCTGCAAGTGCGCTTCCCGCTCTATGGTGATGGTCATTAGAGGCCTCCCCTTCCCCCCTGCTCCTCTCCGCTCCAATCTCCCCGCGGTCCCACCACCTGAGCACTGACTGACCAGAGCGGCCGCCGGCATGCCCGGAAGCCCCTCCACCTTGCGAGTCACCAGACGGGACGGCGATTGAGCCGGACTCTTCCTGGGGAGGGGAGCCTCGCAGGACCCTTGCCTGCATTCCCTTCCTCCCGCAGACCCCGCTTACTCTTCCCAGGTGCCCGGCAGCGAGACACCGGGCAGCCACGTCGAGGGCAGCCCCGACAGACGCAGCTCAGCCAGCCCAGCCACGGCCAGTGCTCCCTGCCCACAGCTGAGCATGGCCTGCAGGGCGCCAGCCAGGGCCTCCGTAGGCGGTGGCAGTGAGGGCAGCAGCAACACCCGCAGTGCCTCAGCCATCCCCGCCGAGCAGAAGCAGCCAGTGACCAAACCCGAGCTGACAGCCAAACTTCTAGCTGGGCACAGCAGCAGAAGCATCCGGCGAGCAAACCTTTCGAGTGGCGGGGGGGAGAGTTCACATAAGACACAGCACCTGGACAAGGAACCTTTTGGCTGCATGCTGCATGCAGGAAATCTTTCTCCCCTTTCGCTCTAAGAGGCTGCGCAGGCGCGATGAGTCTCACGAAGACTCATTTCTGGCGGAGTTTGGAAGGGAGAAAGATTTCTTGCGTGTAGCGTGCAGCCAAAAGGTTCCTTGTCCCTGGTGCTGTGTCTTACGTGCACTCTTCCCCCCCCCCTGCCAAGAGAGGCGCCCCACCTCTCCCCACCTGCCACCCCCACCTGCCACTCCCCCTCGCCAGCCAAGATCAGCAGGCCAGATTCGGGGGGCTGAACGTGCTGCTGCTGCCCGGGAGGACAAGAATGTGAGAAATGGGCTCTCTCGCCGCGCCTCCCCTCTCTCTTCTTCTCCCAAGTGGCAGCGGTGCGTCCGGCTCACCGAATCTGGCCTGCTGATCTTGGGCTTCCATCTCCTGCCATGCCCAGAGAGGGGGGGAGAAGAGATGGCAAGGGGAGCCCTGTCTCGCTCCATGCGTCTCGCTTCTCCGCCGCCCCACCCCCCCCCACCTGCCACCCCACGTGCCACTCCCCCTCGCCGGCCAAGAACGGCAGGCCAGATTCGGGGAGCTGAACGCGCCGCCACCACCCGGGAAAAGAACAACATGAGAAATGGGCTCTCTTGCAGCACCTCCTCTCTCTTCTTCTCCTGAGTGGCAGCGGTGCGTCTGGATCACCGAATCTGGCCTGCCGATCTCTGGACACACAGCTGGCACTCGGGAGAAGAAGAGAGAGAAGAGGCGCTGCGAGAGAGCCCATTTCTCATGTTGTTCTCTTCCCAGGTGGCAGCGGCACGTTCAGAAGTTTTTCTTTACATTGGAGTTTCTCTGCAAAGACTGGCCGAGAGAGAGTACTGGTGGAGAGAAGCCAGACGCTGGTAAGATGCACGTCTCGCAGCCCGCCCCTCCCCATCCCCTGCCTCACCTGCCACCCCCAAATTGTGCCCGAACATCTTACCGGCGTCTGGCAGCTTCACCGCTTCTCTTTCCCTGCAAAGACCATCCGAGAAAGAGAAGCGTCGAGCTGCCAGACATTTAGCGAAGGTTTGCCGCGCCATTTTGCCCGCCGCCCATGCGCATGCGCCTGACGCCGCACGCAATGACCTGTCAAAACCTTTTTGGTGGGAAGTTTGGAAACCGCGCCGTAAAACCGCTGTGCTGGACCAGCCGGACACCAACCAGACTCGCGTTGCTCGGGCTAGCCTACCTAGCAAGAACAAGCTGTCACCATGTCCATCGACGGCACCCCTTGCCTCATGGAGGTGGACACTGGCTCTGCGGTCTCCATCGTCTCCTGGCAGACCCTGAAGCTCGCCCTCCCGAGCATCCAGAAGAGCCACCTCAAGCAGCACCACATGTTCGGGCACAATTTGGGGGTGGCAGATGGGGCAGGGGATGCGTGTATGTAGTTGGGAAAGGGGCCTTATTTTGGGGGGGGGGGGTTATTTCAACGCATGTCCCGAAAAGCCCTGTTGGGCTTATTATTGGGACATGTCTTATTATAGGGGAAACATGGTATTATTAAATTTATTACATAATAAATGTTATCTAACAAAAAATCCCAATTCCTCTCAGAAATCTACTTTCTAAATTGGCTTTACAGTAATCAACAATGAGTAAAGAGAGAAGAAATTTACTTTACTTGAAATTTACTTTAATAGAGTTATGCCTTTTCAGTGGCAGCAACTGATCTGTGGAATAGCATGCTCTTAAGAGATTGAGATGGCCCCAAAATATTTGTTTCAATCTTGTAAATCTCCTGAAGTAATTTGCGTGAGCTGGACAGCTATATAAATCATATATAGATAGTCTTTTAGCACAGCAATCTCCAACCTTTCCAGCTTTGTGGAGCAGAGGGGTGGGGGAAGGAGAAGTAACAGTTACGCGCGAGTGGCGGGTGAGCACAAATGGAGCTGCATTCATGCTCTAGTTCACTACTCGTGCAAGTGGAGTTTCACACATGCGTGCACTCACCTGCTACTTCCGTAGCCCGGTTCCAAATGGGCTAAGGCACAGTACCGGGCCATGGCCTGGGTTTTGGGGAGCCCTGCTTTAGCAACTGCCTCCAGCAACCATTTGCAGTTATGAAGGTGATGTAAAAGTAACTTTGCAATCAATCTTCACATTCAGAGCTAGAGCTGCTGTATGGTTAGATGGATAGCCAATAAGTTACAATTACAACAACAACAACAATAATAACAACAACAACCTTCAGTAAGGCAGTACCTTGATGTGGTTCTCGGGCTTGTGTGCTCTGAGGAAATGAGAACTATGCCAGAGGTTCAACCATACTGGACTGGTCTCATTAGAGGTGTCAGACAAAGAATATCCCTCCCATAAAAAGTATGGTGAGATATAAATTACAGAAATCTATACCAGCTCAGTTGTAGCCCAGATTAACAAGGCTCGCACTAGATGTTGGAGTTCCTGGACATCTGGTGAAAAATGGGCTACTGAACTGAGCAACCAGGGCCAGCAGCTGCAGAACAACTGGAAGGCAAGGTATTTACTGTAGCAAATATACAGTGACTGAAAACAAAGAAATAATGATCTGTTACTGCAGATCATGTCCAACAAATTGAGGATATTTGAAACGAATGGACCTGTTCTGGAAAGTACAACATCCAGAATCAAAAATAACAAAACAGAGGCTAGCCGATCAAAGTCAATTTATAATATTAAATAAAGTATTCACAGAATCAGAATTGAATGAAATGCAAAGCTCTACCCATAGCAAAGAAATCAAAGTCTGGCCAGAAGTAATTCAGACAATAGAGGCAAACCGGGGGGGGGGGGGAAGTTGGCGATAGAGGAATCCAGTAGAGACACAGAATTGTTTTCATTTGAAAACCAGGCACCCTTTCCTCTGGCTCAAGGAGAACAAAGGCCTAAAGAAGTAGAAGAATTGAAATGAAGAATAACTGAGCATTTAGAACAGCACAAAAACATCAGAATAAGGTTGCCTGCATTGAAGCTTGTTCCAAAGAAACAGCTAGCATAAGTATTAAAAGATGCAAATACTCCAATGTCAAATATAAGCACCAACTCACTGCAAGAAACAAACCAATTAATGTACAGCGCAGCTGCAGTTATAACTGAACACCTGAGATGCAAAATCAATAAAGAAGAAAAAAAGCAGCCAAACAGTGTGCCACCAAAATGGAAGATAAGGCTGCAAAATAAGATCAGCAAGCTGAGAACAGATGCAAGCAAACTAGAATAGATGAAAGAAAAGAAGCTAAAGAACAAAGACCAAATAAAACCCAATCAAGAAATATCACTTAGGACTTCCGGTGGCGAGGTTGAGGCGACGTGGAGGAAAGAGAACAATCTCCGTTCTCTAACTCTGATCTTTTCACGATCGGGGTCCCTTCGGGGCACGGAGAGCCTGGAGAGCCACGTGAAATAAAGGGGAAGCCTGGGGGGTAGCGAGGTGAAAGGTGATCACCTGCTGCAAAGGAAGGAAACCCCCTAAACTTGGTGTGAAAGTGTCTGCTATTGCGAGATGGCAGACCCGAGGCCATGACAAGCCACAACAGATGAGGAAGCAAGGATATATTTAACAGACTGTGTCATTTGAAGTAAGTAAAATATTCCAACCTGGTTAAAATAAAAGTGCCTAAAGAAAAGTAAATCCGTGATTTTTGGTGAGAGAAGGAGGCTCTATTGGTAAGGGAAGCCTCAAAGCAAGCGGTGACTTAGCAGGATTGACTGAAGAGAGACAAAGAACTTTATGACAAGAGCTTTAGGAGGAGAAGATTAGCATATGGTGAAGAAAGTGGTGGGGAGAGAAACAGAAGAAGAAATCTGAAATCCAGAAATCCAGTTTGACGAAAGAGTGAAACAGAAGAGAGAGAAAAAGGAGGTGGTAAAGTGAAAACAAGAGATGGCGGAAGAAGCAAGGCAAAAGTAAGGCGATAGATGACAGAAAGTGGAGAGAAAGTGGTGGTCTAGGAGTGTAACGAGAGAAGACGGAAAACTAAAGGAAAGGAATTTTAAAACGGAGCAGACGGTTGGACTCGGCGGTGCGAGTGACAGGAGTGGATTGGCAGTAGACGGAGGAGGAGGAGGAAGGAGCAGAAGGCAACAGAAAGTTGGAGACAGAGAGGACAGGGCTCGGCAGTGCGAGCGACAGGAACGGATCGGCTGCAGACTGAGGAGGACGAGGAAGGAGCAGAAGGCAAAGGAAAGTCGGAGATAGAGAAGACGGGATGTGGTGGTGTGAGCGACAGGAGTGGATTGATAGCAGATGGAGGAAGATCGGAGAAAGAAACCGGCAACCTAAAAGGACTGTGAATCTGGCAAGAGGAAAAAGAAAGTGAACTGTGTTGGTGGAAGAAAAGAGAGGTTTGGGAGTTGGATAGAAAGAAAGGACAGTAGATATAGAAAAGAAAGAAAAATGAAGAAGAAACGGGAGTTTGGGAAGAAAGTGTAAAAGTAATAGGTTGCTAGTAAAATAAGGAAATATAAAAGTGACTAAACATATAGGCTATATATAGATACTTAATATAAAGATAAGAGTTATATTAATAATTGATTTAGAGGCATAAGTTTATCTTATCTATAATTGACTGTTATTGATATATATATATATAGTCCCTTGGGAGTTGGGTGGCATACAAATTTAATAAATACCGGTAATAATAATATATATATATAATCTTAATTACTCTGAATATTGTGAAACTAGTACATAGACAACTACATAAATATATAGTATTGAAAAATTAGAGGTTAACATAAGCTAAGGTGGAGATTGACTATAAAGGGTACTGAATAGAGCTGAATTAAGTTGAGAATAGAGATGTAAAATTTCCGGAAATTTTGAAGCTTGGAAAAGGAGCATTGGTCCTACCTGAACGCCTTTTCTCAGTGAGGGTTGCAGGATAGGCCAGGAATAGGATAGTCCAGGAATGGTGGTGACTTTGTCCTTCTGCCTGGAGACTGAGTCATAATTTTTAGCCACGCCTCCATCGCCTCTCTCTCTGGCGTCGCCTCTGTCACTGACTCCAGTTATCGACGAAGGCGCAGCTGTAACAAGACAACTTATCCAGAGGTTAAATGTCCTGACCCCACCCAGCCGAATCCAGACCCTACGGTCATACAAGGGCGGGACTGGCCTATCCTGCAACCCTCACTGAGAAAAGGCGTTCAGGTAGGACCAACGCTCCTTCTCCAGTGAGGTTGCAGGATAGTCCAGGAATGGGACATACCAAAGCTGGCAGTCCTAAGGGCGGGCCTCCGTTGGGGCTGGATCGTCCGATGCCCGGAGAATCTGCTGGAGTACTCTCCTGCCGAAAGATGCCTCAGCCGAGGCAAATACGTCCAGCCAGTAATGCCGGATAAACGGCGTAGGGGAAGTCCAGGTGGCCGCCTTACAGATTTCTTCCAGGGAAGCCTGCGTAGACCAGGCTGCGGAGGACGCAGCACTCCTAGTCGAATGAGCGGTCACCCCCTGCGGCACTGGTAGAGACTGGGCGTGGTACGCGGTCGTGATACAGGCACGTATCCAACGACCGATGGTCGATGAGGATACTTTAGACCCGAAAGAAGTGGGTTGGAAGGATACAAAGAGTGCCTCCGAACGTCTAGAAGAGGCCGTCCTCTTGATATAAAGTCGGAGTGCCCTCCGCACGTCCAGCATGTGCCACTGGCGCTCCAGGGCCTGAGAAGGCCTAGGACAAAAGTTGGGCAACACAATCTCTTGGGCTCGATGGAACCAAGTGTTGACCTTCGGAACGAAGGAAGGGTCCATCCTTAGCACAACCCTGTCCGGGTAAAATTGACAAAGGTCCTCCCTGACAGAAAGGGCTGCCAGCTCAGAAATGTGCCTGGCCGAGGTCACCGCGACCAGGAACGCCACCTTTAGAGTCAAGTTACGCAGGGTAGCCGCCCTAAGGGGCTCAAAGGGTTCGACAGTCAGGGCATGTAAGACCTTGGGCAGATCCCAGGAGGGATAGCGGTGCACCACCGGTGGACGAAGGGTGGCTACCCCACGTAAGAACCTAAGTATATGGGGGTGGTGGGCAAGAGAGTCTTGTCCACTGCCAGCCACCACCGTCGCCAGGGCCGCTATCTGTCTGTGTAATGTACTATGGGCGAGACCCCCGTTTAGCCCCTCCTGTAGGAAGTCCAGGACATTGTGAACAGACGCCTGAGCTGGGGCTAGCATGTGGATGTCGCACCACTTGGAGAAACTCACCCAGGTGGCGTCGTAGATCCTGTCCGTAGACGGGCGCCTGGCTGCCTGCATGGTCTGAATGACCTCTTCGGAGAGTCGGTCCCTTCTCAGGAGCTCCCTCTCAAGTGCCAGGCGGTCAAGTGGAGCCACTGCGGCTCCGGATGGAGTAGGACCCCCTGGCTGAGAGAGATTTTCTCCGGAGGGATCCTCCATGGTCGAGTCACGGACAGGCTGACCAAGTCCGCGAACCACGGACGTCTGGGCCAGTGAGGTGCCACCAGGATTATCTCCGCTTCCTGCTCGATCAGCTTCCGGATCACTGCTGGTATCAGGGGCAGGGGAGGGAAGGCGTATAGGAGGCCCTCCGGCCACCGGCAACGCAGGGCGTTGGTCCCTTCTGCTCCTGGGGTCCTGAACCTCGAGTAGAATCGAGGAAGTTGGGCATTCAGGCCTGACGCAAAGAGGTCCACGGAAGGCTGACCAAACCTGCAACAGATGTCCCGAAACAGGGCAGGATGGAGCTGCCACTCTGTGTGGTCCACAGTCAGTCTGCTTAGGCAGTCTGCTTGTACATTGTCCGAACCGGCTATATGTTCTGCTTTGATGGAGAGGAGGTTGGCTTCTGCCCAAATCCCTAAGAGGAAGGATTCGCTCATGAGGGGAAGTGAGTGAGTACCCCCCTGGCGATTAATATGGGCTTTCGCCGCTACATTATCTGTCAGAATGAGCACATGCTTTCCTCTGAGCAGATCTTGAAAGTGGAATAGGGCCAGGTGGACGGCCCGGAGCTCCAGCCAATTAATGTTATGCTGAAGGTCTGACTGCGACCAGCGGCCTTGCGCCAAGTGGTTTTGCACATGAGCCCCCCAACCAAATTGACTGGCATCGGATGTTAAGGTGATGCGATCAGGCTCTCGAAACGAGCAGCCTCGGGCGAGGGCCGGAGACGACCACCATCGCAGTGACTCAAGCACCGGGTCAGGGACCGTGACCAGGTCAGGGGAGTCTGGGCAATTGTCCCGTTGGAAGGGGAGAAGGAACCACTGGAGGTTCCGGACATGGAGTCTTGCCCAGGGAACGATACCAATGCAGGAGATCATCTTCCCTAACAAGCAGGAAAGAGTGGCTATCGAAACCCTGGGGTTCTGCTGGACCTGGACCACCAGATCAATCAGGCTATCGTGTCTTTCCTGAGAGCGGAAAACCTCCCCCAGGTTGGAGTCAATCACTGCCCCTAGATGGACCAAGCGGTTTGTCGGGACCAGATGGCTCTTGGTGCGGTTTATGGAGAACCCATGGTCCTCCAAGGCCCTGATGGTAATTGAAATAGTCTCTGTCGCTTTGGCGGCAGATGAAGCTTGCACCAATATGTCATCAAGATAACACTGCAGCCTCACCGGGATGGACCGCAGGTGGGCTGCCAGGGCTGCTAGAATCGTTGTGAAATATCTAGGGGTGGATGACAAACCAAAAGGGAGGGCCCTGTATTGCAGATGTTGTCCCGAGCCTCTGTAAAATCAATGGAGGCCAAAAAATCGCCCGGTCTAATCCCCTCCAAGATCGACCTTAGAGAACTCATCTTGAACCTCTTGTAGACAATGTGGGAGTTGAGGGCCTTAAGGTCCAGGATCGCCCTCCAACCCCCCGAGCTCTTCGGTACAACGAAGAGAATGGAGTACACGCCCTGCCTCCACTCGGACATGGGGACCAGCTCTATGGCCCTGATGTCCAAAAGATGTTGAATGGCAGAGGCCATCAATTTCCTTTTTGATAAATTATGGGAGACAGGGCAGTACACGAAGTGGTTTGGGGGGCGGGAGAGGAACTCTAAGGAAAGACCTGAATGGAGGGCCTCAAGGACCCAAGAGTCAGATGTTGTTTCCTCCCACTTGTCTACAAAGAGGGCCAAGCACCGTCCTATGGGGAAAGAATCACTTCTGCCTCCTAAACTGCCTCCCCCCTGCCCCTCTAAAGGGGCGTCTGGCCTGAAAGGGCTGCTTGAACTTATTGCGGGAGTCAGGTCGGTCTGCCTGACGAGCTGTTCTGCCATACTGGTACCGCTGGAACTGGCTGGCTTCCGAGTCAAAGGCCCGAAAGGAATACCTGCGGCCATAGGGAGCAGATCGTCTGTCCGGTCTTCGGGAAGAGGAAGGGAGGACCTTCCTCTTATCTCTGTTTTCCACCAGTAGAAGTTCCAGTGGGGCCCCGAATAGTTTCCTGCCCGAATAGGGGGCAGATGCAAGCCGCCATTTTGCCTTGACGTCAGCTTGCCACTGACGCAGCCACAGAAGCCTCCTGGATGTGACTGAGGCGGCCAAAGCCCTGGAAGCATACTTGGCAGCATCCAAGGTGGCATCAGAAGAGTACTGCACCGCGGCCACCAGCTTGTTCAGATCCTGATGTAACCTGGCCTCCTGAGGCAGGATCTTGGACTGCAATTGACGCAACCACAGTAATGTGGTACGGTTGAAGAAGGAGGCCGCAGTAGACGCCTTGACTGCCCAGGCGGCTGCAAGGTGGGCCTTCCTGAGGGAGAGTTCTGATTTTTTGTCCTCCGCCCTTAGGTTTTCAGCTGCATCCCCAGAGGGATAAGGAGAGGGCGATGAAAGGGCCACAATGGGATCATCAATGTCAGGCAAGGATAGAGGCTCCGTTAAGGACGGCCCCACATTGTACAGTTTTTTGTCACTAAAACTGGGTGTTGGAAGAACCCCAGGCTGTAGCCATTGGTTCTGCACCACATTCAGGAACAAGTCCGGAACTGGAATGTAATCCTGTTCGACCACAGGAGCTGTAAATAAGCCAGGGTCTGGGCCCTGTGGTGCCCTTTGAGGGAGAGAGGAATGAGTGCCAATCTGGGCAGTGGCCCTAGCCTTGTGTAGCAATGGCTTGAATAATGCCAGAGGAAACAGGCCGGAGAAGGCCGGGGGATCTGGCAAAAGTTCCTCATCATCATCCGAGAGGGCCAACTCAGGCTGGCTCTCCTCCCCCAAGAGAGATTCTGCAGTCCCCCCTGGGTAACAACAGGACTGCTGCACCGCCTGTGAGAAGCGGTCCTGACAGGGAATCTGCTGGGAAGAAGATGGTATACTCCCACTGTGCCCAGTAGATGGCATATGTTGGCGTTGCCAAGCAGCCTGAATACCTTTGGAAATGGCTTCAGAAATAAACTCCTTCACCTTGGCAGGAATATCTGATTCCTCATCCTCATCCTCCTCATCCTCATCCCTGGTGCGAATGCCAGCTGTTGTTGGCGTATAAGTGGCCTCAGGAGGGCCCCTGACAGGGATGGTATGCTCCTGCCATCTCAAAGGAGCAGAACAGGCAAATGGGTCTTCAAAAGACTCAGTGATAGGGAGAAATGCTGGAGAGGTTGTGAGCTCAGCAGCTCCCTCTGCTGTTTGAGGAGCTAAATTAACAGTGGAGACAGGGCGGGAAAAAAACTGCCTCTGATTGGCTGTTAACTGACAGCTCTGAGGCTTGTACTTTTTCAGCTCTTAAGATCTGTTTCTCAATTGCCCTGAGTCTCCTCTCCTCGAGCTTTTGCTCTGATTTAGAGCCTTGCCCTTTGAAAACTTTCTCTCCAGCCTGTCTTTGTTTTCCCTTGCTTTTGGTAGAACTGCCAGGCTCCTCAGGCACTTTTCCCGATCCTCCCTGTTGGGAGGAACTGTGACGGGCTGCCATTTTGAGGCTGTAGGGAGAGGCGACAGTTGACAGCTAGGCAAATTGTCTGAGGCAAAAAAACGGGTCAATCTCCAATAGTAAAGGACGACCCGAAGCGGCAGCTCCGATAGAAACCGGATGGCCGGTCAAAAACGAATAAATGCCTCTCTCCCCACTATACAGGGAGAAACAAATGGGCGGCGACTGGGGCGGACCCAGGGGAGCCTGCTCCGTCGATCCTAGTCTCTGTGGGCGAGTCTCTGTGGGCGAGTCCCCAGTTAATTATCTGTGGCAAAGCTGTCCCACTTCGGGCGGCAGCTGGGGCGGACCCAGGGAAGCCAGCTCCGATGTAATTAGCCCGCTGAGATAGGCGAGGCTGTAGCAGCAGCAAGGGCTCGCTGAGGGAAGCGAAGTGATCGGCGAGGGTTTAAAAACGGCTGACATGCGGGCGGCGGCTGGGGCGAACCCAGGGTAGCCTGCTCCTATGCCAATACCGGCTTCCAATATCCCAATGCCGATTTTTTTAAATTCTCGTTCCGAAGAACGCGAAGCCAAGGCAAGCCGGCTTGCGCCCGCCGACAAAAGGCGCCAAATTCAAACCTGTACGATGTCCTGAGGTTACAAGCCAAATTTGAATGGAAATGACTCTCTTTCTGCCTAGAGGTGTTCAGCCACTAAGCGACGCGTGTCTCTCTGGCGAGGACTGAGTCGATAACTGGAGTCAGTGACAGAGGCGACGCCAGAGAGAGAGGCGATGGAGGCGTGGCTAAAAATTATGACTCAGTCTCCAGGCAGAAGGACAAAGTCACCACCATTCCTGGACTATCCTATTCCTGGACTATCCTGCAACCTCACTGGAGAAAAACCCGGTTTTTTTCCGTTTTTTTGGGGGGGGGGAAACGGAAATTTTGGGAAAAATTGAAAAAAATGCTACATTAGCACTTTTTTGTCTTTTTAAGATTGAAAGTCATTCTGTTACTGTAGGAACATAAAATATGACTATGGACAATTTTACTTGGCATAAAATTATCACAACTAGCATATTAAAAATATAGTGCAGCCAAACAATTATCACAAACAGAATGTACTTTTTAATAATATTTATTTATAACAAAGGGA
>QLTV01003269.1:177238-200424 GCA_003457575.1 Thermophis baileyi
TATTCATCATGTTAAAATAAAATATTCCACAATGTTTTTTTTTCTTTTTTCAATTTTTCCAATTTTTTGGAAAAAAACAAAAAAGCCTTCAGGAAAAAAATGGGAAAAAACCGGGTTTTTTCCGAATTTTTCCGGGCCTTCACATCTCTAGTTGAGAACTAAACAACAAAGTAGTTTAAATTTGTGTAATACGACAAGTACTACAACGACAACACTAAGAACAGGGAATAAAACATCAACCCCATCAACTGACATCCTCATCCGCAGTAGGCCAGAGAACAATAGAAGGAATGTTAGGGGCAGAAAAACAGAACGTAATGTCAAATATACAAACTATACAGACAACATTAGTAGCCATTCAGGAAACAATGTTAAAAATGCAGGAAACAATGTCCAAAAATCATATAGCATTGAAAGGAGATATTAATAAAATGGACAATAGAATAGAGACGATACAACAAACAATTGAGAAAAACGAAGAAAGAATAAAGACAGTGGAAGTGAGGTTGGAACAAACGGGGAAAAAAGTGGAGGTAGTACGTAAAAAATTGATGGCAATGAATAAGGAACTGGGAGAATCAATTATCCATTTGGAAATGGAACGAGCGGCGTTTTATTTAAGATTTCAGAATGTAATGGAAGAAAAGGAAGAAGATTTGGGTACCATTATGGCAGAGCTGATAGCGGGAGCGTTACAAAAAGATAGGCAAGAGATTGATGAAGTGTATTTAATTCATACAAATTATGCTAGGCGCTATAGACTGCCATGAGAAGTCCATATAAGATTCACGAGAAAGAAAGTCAGTGTCTTGAATTCATACAAATTATGCTAGGCGCTATAGACTGCCACAAGAAGTCCATATAAGATTCATGAGAAAGAAAGTCAGAGACATAATTTATAAGATTACTAGAGATGACCCAACGATTTATAAGGATAAAGAAATACGAACACTAAAACATCCTGAAAAGAGTAAGAGAGCAGAGAAGAGATTACAGGTTTCTCACTACACAGCTGGCCAAAAGAAATATATTATTTAGATGGTTAATCCCAGAAGGGATACTAGTAACGTGGCAGGAGAGAAAGATTAAGATTGATAATTTAGTATGGTAGGAGATTACAACGCGGTGGTGAATGAGAAAAAGGATTATGTTGGTGGTATGAAAAATAAAAAGAAACAGAAAATATTACCAAGGTCATTTTTTGATATGGTACAGGAATTCAATTTGTGGCAGGAGAGAAAGAACAAGATTGATAATTTAGACAAGGCGCAAGAATTTTATGAAAAATTGGAGGGGGTGGAGGAAGAGAGTACTAGTAAAGAGGAATTGGAATCTAGAAGTCAGGAAGATCAGCAGCGGGCCAGGGGTGAAATGTTCCCAGTTCGGACCAGATCAGGCGTACCGGTAGCGGTATCTGTAGCGACGGCTGGCTGGCCACGCCCCCGAACCGGTCCGCCAGTTGCCGCTCACTCGCCCTGCCCCGCCAGTCTCCGCTCTGCAGCTTGCCTGCCTGAAGCACTGCGCCCCGATCTGCCTGCCAGATAAGCCTGCGAAGTCGCGGCCTACCTAGCTGCCCCTGCCCCCCCACCACCATTCCAGCCTGCCTTCCCTACTTCATTCCCCACGGCCCGCAGCCCCAACATGCTTTCCTGCCTTCTATGCGGCCTTCCCGGTTTCCCCGTGGCCAGCTTGCGAAGGCAGGCAAGCGGAAGGCCACGTGGAAGGCAGGCAAGCATGTCGAGGTGGCGGGGAAGGGAGGTAGCAGCCTACTCCCTTCCCTGCAGCCCTGCCATGCTTTCCTGCCTTCCATGTGGCCTTCCCGGTGTCCCCGTGGCCAGCTTGCGAAGGCAGGCAAGTGGAAGGCCACGTGGAAGGCAGACAACCATGTCGGGGCGGTGGGGAAGAGAAGTAGCAGCCTACTCCCTTCCCCGCAGCCCTGCCATGCTTGGCGGCCTTCCACGCAGCCTTCCCGGTGGTCTCCCACGCCCGCTTGCCTTCCGAAGTCGGCGTCCAGCCTGTGACGGCAGACGCGCCACTTCTGGCCAGGCCCGGCAAGTGGGTGGATGGGCGGCCCTTGGGGGAGATGCAGCTGCTGCGTTGGGGCTAAGAGGGGCGGCGGCAGGAGAAGGAAGAAAGCGAACTGTGGCTGTGGTGCTCGGGAGGGCGGGCGGTGAGGGTCCTTCACAGCCGCGTGCTGCCTCCGTCGCGGAAGCCGCCATCGGCCGGCCGCACAGAGAGAGGGCCAGGCTTGCGCTTGGAAGTGGCTGCCGCTCTCGCTTCCCGCTTTCTTCCTTCTTCCGCCGCGAAACAAAAGCGAACGGCGGCAGCGATTCTTCGGGAGGGCAGGCGGACGTCTGCAGCCAGGCAGGGAGGGAGGGCAGCGAGAGCGGCGGCCCTTTCCAAGCGCAGGCCTGGCCTTCTCCCCGCACGGGGGGCTGCCGCCCACCCGGCCGCCAGCAGTTTCCGCGCCGCACTTGTAGACACGTGGCTGGCCGGATTAACAGGTGTGCTGGGGACGCCTTGCCCGCTGCCTCCATGCGCTGCGCTTGGCGGGACCGCCGCCGCCCCTCTCGCTGCCCTCCCTCCCCCCCTGGCAGGAGGAGGAGGCAGGTGAGGCGGGAGGCAGAGGGGTGCACGGGGCTCAGCTCGGCCGCTGAGCATGTGGGGTGCCTGCCCCGGCTCTCGGGCTGCTTCCTGCTGCCGCGCAGTTTGGTGTGCCAGGCCGGCGGAGGAAGAGGCTCCCGGCGAGCACCGAGGCAGTGGCGGGTTACCGGCCGGCGGGTTACCGGCGGGTTACCAGCCGCGGCCCTTCCTGCCCGCCTGCTCGGCTGCCTCCCTTCCGGCTTGGCGCGCTGAGGCCCGGAGCCTCAACAGGTAAACCGCCGCCGCTTCCGGGATGGCAGAGAGCTTCCTTGGCCTCTCCTAAGCAATCTCTGCCCCTGCTGCTGGCTCTCCCAAGCAAGCTCTCCACCATCCTGAAACTGCGCCGCGCTGGAAAACTCCCCCGTGCGTGGCGTGGTTTTGGAATGGCGGAGAGCCCAGGCAAACTTTGCTGTCGCCGCTGCCACCAGGCGCGCAGAAGAACTCCCCGGGAAGGGCTCCATCTATGTGTCCAGACCAGGTGAGAGTGTGTGTGTGTGTGTGTGTGTGTGTGTGTGTGCGTGCGTGTGTGTGTGCGTGTGCGTGTGCGTGTGTTTTCTCTCATAGCCCCAGCTATCAAAACAACCCAGGACTTACCTTGCAAAAAAGAGAGAAACAAAGATGCCCAGAGATACAAGCCACAATAGAGCAATCCCAGGCATCTCTCCGTAAGCATCGTCAAACCCGGACAGCCACCAGACCACACGGGAAGGAAGGGACTCTTCCCGCTTGCAACGGACGAGGGGGTGAAAAGGTCGCTGGAAAGAGCCCGGGTAAGAAGCCCTAAGCAAGAGCATTGTTAAGTGAGTTTCACCACATTTTACAAGTTGGCCATGCACACCCGGTCACCTGACCACCAAGCACGCCCACCCGGTCACATGACCACCAAGCCACGCCACCCGAAGCCACGGCCACCTGACCCTTCAAGCCATGCCCACAAAATAAGCCACGCCCACAGAACCGGCAGGGAAAAATTTTACATTTCACCACTGGAATACACCTTTTTCTTGAACCCACATAAATCTTGGTCCCAGCTGGATATGGTATGGATGAATGGAGAGGTAGGAAAAGAGATAAAAATAGTAGAAATAATGCCAAACATATGGGCTGATCATAACCCCTTAAAAATAATTTGGAAAGCACAGAAAAATATTAGAAGGTGGACACTAAATCCACAAATCTTAAAAGAAAAAGAATTTATTTTAAGAATTAGAAAAGAAATGGAATTATTCTTTGAAGAAAATACAAAGCAAACAACATCACTACAAATTATATGGGATACGGCCAAAGCGTACCTGAGGGGCATAGCGATAGCTTATCTAGCAAAAAAAGGATAAGGAAAAAAGGCAAATACAGAATACACTTCAAAAGGAGATTAAAAAATTAGAAACTAAATTACAAAGGGAGCCTCAGAATGAAAAAATTAAGGAGAAAATGGTTCTGGCAAAACATAAATTAAATATAGTGGAGCAAGAGGAAAGGGCGAGAGAATTGAAAGCAGCAAAACAAAAAATTTTTGAACACGCTAACAAGCCAGGGAGATGGCTAGCCTATAAATTAAAAAAAGATAGGGAAAAAAGATTGATTCAGGTATTACAAGATGAGAATGGAGAGTCACAGTATAAAATAGAGAGAAAGAAAAAAATAATCCAAAATTACTTTGAGGCGCTATACAAAAAAGAGAATATAGAAGAGGAGGATATAATACTTAAAAGTCAAGGGGTTGCCGGAACTAAAGGAAGAGCAGAGGGAGATATTAAATAAAGAGATAACAGCGACAGAATTAAGAAGAGCAGTGCAAAAACAAAAAAATAATAAGACGCCGGGGCCAGATGGTTTACCAGGAGATATATAAGAGCCTCTATGAGGATTTTGAGATGATGCTACTGGAAGTGTACAATGATGTATTGGAGAAAGCTAAATTACCAGACTCCTGGACAGAAGCCTATATATTTCTCATTCCAAAAGAAGGTACAGACCTCAAACAAATAAAAAATTATAGGCCAATCTCATTGCTGAACACAGATTATAAAATTTTTACCACTATAATTGCAGAAAGATTGAAATTAATATTAAATCAGATAATACATTCGGATCAAAATGGTTTTTTACCTACAAGGCAAATTAGGAATAACATGAGGGCGGTGTTAAATGTTCTAGAATACTATGAAGCACATTCTGAAAAACCGGTGGCACTAGTATTTTTGGATGCCCAGAAAGCATTCGATAATCTTAATTGGCGGTTCTTGTTCCAACAAATTAAAGATATGAGATTTGGAGGAAAGTTTGAGAAAACGATAAAAGACAATATATATACGACGCAAAAGACAAGAGTGATAATTAATGGGGATAATACAGAGAAATTTGAAATAAATAAAGGAGTAAGACAGGGATGTCCAATGTCACCTCTGCTTTTTATTTTGACTTTGGAAGTGCTATTAACCCAAATTAGACATAATAGAGAGATAAAAGGATTAAAGATAAAGAAAGAAGAAGATAAGACACAGGCATTTGCGGATGACTTAGTGTTCTTCATAGAAGAGCCACTGGAGACAGGAAATATTTTAATGAAAGAAATAGAAGAATATGGTATAGTGGCAGGACTGAAAATCAATAGAGAGAAGACTAAAATGTTAGTAAAGAACTAAACTGAAAAACAAAAGAAAGAATTAGAAAAGGAATTGGGATTACAAATTGAAAAAAAAAATATTTAGGAATTTGACTTACTGTAAGATGTTCCTCAATAAAAGACGATAATTATAAAAAACTGATACAACAAATGAAGAAAGATTTAGAGATCTGGGGAAAATTACAACTATCACTATTAGGTAGGATAGCAGTGATTAAAATGAATATACTGCCAAAATTATTATATATATTCCAAACAGTCCCGATAAAATTAGAACGGTACTGCATTCATTTGAAACATAAGCAGAGACATGTAGCTGGAAGAAACTGCTTCTTTCTCCTGTGCGCTGCAACGGGAGAGTCCAAGCTGGGTTAAACTTTAGTCGGTTGCTAAGGGACTGAGTTATTTTTAGATGAAGCATGCCCTCTTGCCACGCTGGCTCCAGCCCGCCAGTTTCAAAACGAAGACGCAGAAGCCTCCAACAGCAGGACGTGCAACAGAATCCATGGCGACCCTGGAACACTGCGCCCCAGGGTGGGTTTGGCCTCTCCCTGCAGCGCACAGAGAAGACCATTCAGGTAAGCCAACGCCCCTTCTCCTGTGCGCTGCAACAGGAGAGTCCAAGCTGGGATATACCCAAGCTTAAGTCTCGTGGGAGGGAAAGGAACGGTCCAGGGGAGCAGAAGGCGTGCAGACCCTCTGGAGAACCCTCCGGACGAAAGCCGCCTCGGCCGAGGCAAATGAGTCCAGCTTATAGTTCCTGACGAAGGACGAAGGCGTGGCCCACGTGGCTGCCTTACAAATGTCCTCAATTGACGCCTGCATGCCCCAGGCCGCAGAGGTGGCCGCGCTATGGGTCAAATGGGCCGTAATCCCGGCCGGAACAGGACGAGACTTTCCCTCGTAGGCTCGGGCAATGCATGCCTTGATCCAACAGGCAAGAGTCTGGGACGTGACCTTACAGCCCATGGAGGCCGGAGTAAAGGCGACAAACAAGGCCTCCGATCTCCGGAACGCAGCCGTCCGGCGTATATAAATCCGCAGAGCCCTCCTCACGTCCAATCTGTGCCAAAGACGTTCCGACGGATGACGTGGGTCGGGACAAAAGTCCGGTAAGACCACCTCCTGGGCCTAGTGGAACCAGGAGTTGACTTTCAGGAGGAACGTGGGATCCAGGCGCAGGACGACCCGGTCCGGATGGAAGTGGCACAAGTCCTCCCTCACAGATAGCGCCGGCAGCTCGGAAACCTGCCTGGCCGAAGTGATGGCTACCAGAAAGGCAGTCTTCAACGACAAAAACCTCAGCGAGACAGAGCGAATCGGTTCAAAGGGAGGAGCCGTGAGAGCCTGCAGGACTAGCAAAAGGTCCCAAGACGGATACCGATGTACGGCGGGAGGGCACAAATTGGCTGCCCCCTTCAGGAAACTGCAGACGCTAGGATGATAAATGAGAGAACGCAGATTGTCAAGACGAATAACGGTAGATAAGGCCGCCACCTGGCGGCGAAGAGTGTTGAGAGCCAAACCTTTCGCGAGACCCTCTTGCAAGAAAGTCAAAACCTGCGGGATCGAAGGCGACAAGGGATCCAGACGGGACTGGAGACAGAAGGACTGATAGGCAGACCACGTGGCGTTGTAAATGCGCCTAGTGGAAGGATGACGCGCAGCCTGGATAGTGAAGATGACGTCCTCCGGCAGGTTGTCCTGTCTAAGGAGGTCCCCCTCAAGTGCCAGACGGTCAGATGGAACCACTGGGGCTCTGGATGGAGAAGAGCCCCCTGGCTGAGGGAGATCCGGGAGTCGGGGATTCGCCATGGACGAGCCACCGAGAGTTCCACCAGATCCGCAAACCAGGGGCGACGGGGCCAATGGGGAGCGAGCAACAGCAAGTCCGCTCTCTCTGCGATCAGCTTCCGAATCACCTGCGGAATTAACGGTAGGGGAGGGAAGGCGTACAAGAGTCCCGGTGGCCAGGGACTGCGGAGCGCATTGACCCCCTCCGCTCCCGGAGCTGGAAACCTGGAATAGAACCTCGGCAACTGTGCGTTGGACGGGGTGGCGAACAAGTCCACCAACGGCTTGCCGAACATCGTGGACAGAGTGTCGAAGATCTCCGGGTGGAGACGCCACTCCGCCGGATCCACCGTGGCCCGACTGAGAGAATCCGCCTGAACATTCTGGACCCCCGAGATGTGCTCTGCGTGGAGCGATAGCACATGACTCTCTGCCCACAGGCCAATCTTCTCCGCCTCCCCCATGAGGCGGCGCGACCTCGTGCCCCCCTGGCGGTTTATGTGGGACCGAGCCGCGACATTGTCCGTCATAACGAGGACATGGCAGTTTGACAGATGGGGCTCGAAATGGCAGAGAGCCAGCCCAACGGCGCGAAGCTCCAACAAATTGATGTTGGCTGCCGCGAGGTCCGCCGGAGTCCAGCGGCCCTGGGCCGTCCGAGAGCCGGTGTGAGCTCCCCACCCGAAGAGGCTGGCATCGGTGGTAACAATCACACGGGCGGGCTCCCGGAAGAGACACCCCCGATGAAGAGCCGGAGATGACCACCAGCGGAGGGAGCGGAGGACCGCGGAAGACACCTGCACCAGCCTGTTGGAACAGCAGGATGTGCCACTGAAGAGTCCAAGCGTGTAAACGCGCCCACGGAATGATATCTATGCAAGAGATGAGTTTGCCCAGCAGCTGGGAAAGCAGAGACAAGGGCACGCACTTCCGCTGACAAACTGTGTCCACGAGCGAGACGATACTGTCCCAACGGTCTGGCGAGAGGAAAACCTCGCACATCTCTGTATTGATGATGGCACCGAGATATAACAGCGAAGTCGTGGGTTCGAGGTGACTCTTAAACAGAGTCCACGAGCGAGATGATACTGTCCCGACGGTCCGGCGAGAGGAAAACCTCGCACGTTTCTGTATTGATGATGGCACCAAGATGTAACAGCGAAGTCGTGGGTTCGAGGTGACTCTTCGCAAAGTTCACCGAGAACCCGTGAGCCTGCAATGTCCGGATGGTGAGAAGGAGGTCCTCCCGCGCCCGTAGGGCCGACG
The DNA here is from genome assembly GCA_003457575.1 of Thermophis baileyi. Classification (NCBI taxonomy): domain Eukaryota; kingdom Metazoa; phylum Chordata; class Lepidosauria; order Squamata; family Dipsadidae; genus Thermophis; species Thermophis baileyi. Next base: position 185,568 of record QLTV01003269.1, read on the forward strand.
GCGATTGGATGACGATGTCGTCCAAATAGCATTAGAGACGCAACGGCCGTGCTCGTAGATGTGCCGCCACAATGCCCAGCAGCTTCGTAAAAGTCCGTGGGGCTGATGAGAGGCCAAACGGGAGAGCCCGGTATTGGAAATGGGCCCCGGCGAAACAAAACCTGAGGAACCGGCGCTGTGACGGATGGACCGGTACATGGAGGTAAGCCTCCTGGAGGTCGATGGAGGTCAGCCAGTCGTGGTGCCTGATGCACCCCAAGATGGACTTCAGGGTCTGCATTTTGAAGCGCCTGTACAGGATGAACAAATTGAGCTGCTTCAAATTTAGAATAGCCCGCCAGCCCCCGGAGCTCTTGGGTACAAGGAAGAGGACCGAGTAGAAGCCCGACCTCTCCTGACCCCGGGGCACTCGCTCTATGGCAGCGATGTTGAGTAGATGGCTGATTGCCTCCTCCATTAACGCCCGTTTCGAAGAGTCGGGGGAGACGGGACACCGGATGAACCAGCAGGGCGGTCTGGAGACAAACTCCAACATAAGGCCAAATCTGATGGTCCGCACGGCCCAAGTGTCCGAGGACGTCAGCTCCCATTGGGCGGCAAAAAGTTGAAGCCTGCCGCCAATGGGAAGAACCCCGGTGGAGTCATTTAGAGTGCCTGAACCCGCGAGCCCCGGATCCACGGAAGGATTCTATTCTGGGGGAATTGGCAACTCCTGTCCCTAGCTGCAGACTGGTCTGTCTGTCTCCCCCTTGGTAGTATGACCGCTGGGGTAGTATGACCCAAAGGAAGGACCGGGCCGAAAGGGCTGTCGTCTGAAATAAGGCGCGGAGCGCCTGTCCGCCTGTCAATTGGATCTGGGCAGGACTTTGCGCTTATCCCGGTCCTCCACCAAAATGGAGTCTAGGGACTCGCCGAACAAGCGGTCGCCTGAAAATGGGGCAGCTGCTAGGCGCCATTTAGAGCGGGCATCCGCCTGCCAGTTCCGGAGCCAGTTCATGCGGCGAGAAGAGACACTCGCCGCCATGGCACGAAAGGCAAATTTGGCCGAATTTAAGGTGGCGTCCGCCGAAAATTCAGCCGCAGCCAATAACTTGTTCAAGTCCTGGCGAAGCCTGGAGTCCTCCGCCCCCAACCGAGACTGCATCTCTCTAAGCCACATGATGGAAGTGCGATTGAAGAAAGATGCAGCCGTAGCGGCTTTCAGAGACCAAGCAGCCGCCTGATAGGATTTCCTGAGCAATAACTCGGCCTTCCGGTCATCTGGCCTGAGGCCCTCTGACACCTCTGATGGAAACATAGCCGAGGACACCAAATTGGCGACTGGAGCGTCCACATTAGGAAGCTGTAGAAGCTCCTCCACCTCTGGGCCGAAGCCATAGAACCTGCGCTCTGTTGCGGACAGCCCAGGAGCAGCAGAAGGATGGTTCCAGGCACGTTTGATGGTATCCACGAACAGCTTCGAAGAGGGAATAAAGTCAGCCTCCCATTGGGGTTCTGAAAACAGCCCCGCAGCCGGGTCAATGCCCACGGGAGGATCAGTGGGCTTGGCGGCACCCCCCAGGTTAGCAGTGAGTTTGGCCTTGTGAAGCAAGGTCTTAAACAGGGCCGGCTTGAAAAGACCAGTGAAGACCGGCTGGTCAGGGAGGAGACCTTCATCGTCTGACAAGTCATCATCCAGCCCACTGCCGTCACCCTGAAGAGAAGCGTCGCCCAGTTCAGAAGAGCGGCAAGAATAAGTGTCGCCCCTCGCCGACCAAATGCCCTGTAAAGGAACAGAAGGCACCAGATAAGGGGACCGCTGCTGGAGGCCAGTGGCAATGCCTTGCGAATAAGCATTGGCTATCATGTCCTGTAACTCAGGTGGAAGATGTTGCCAGGCATCCGCCCCCGAACGAAGCCCCGCTGCAGTGGGTGTAAAGGTGGCCGCCGCAGGTTCTCTAGAAACCGAAGGTGTGGTCCCTGGGTCGAGAACATCTTCCGGGTTCTGCAACCCTCGCAACGGTACTTCCTCATCCGGGACACCCTGGGTCAAGGAATGGCGATCAGGGGACCAGTCCGTTGCCGTCGCGGTACCAGTGGCCGCTTGGGTATGGGTCTCAGGAAGTGCAGGCGGCCCCTGCCGCGGTGAAAGCAGCTGCAAAGGCAGAGGCGGCTGGCGTGGAAGCTGGGCCCCAGAAAGGGGTGGAAAGGTTAAGGCCGCACGCTTCTGGGCCTTCTCAAATTCTTTCTCCAAGGCCCTAAGTCTCTGCTCAGCGTCCTTGAGGGCCACTACAGAAGATGACGAAGAAGAGGCCTTGGACTTCTCCTTAGAGGAGGAATGGCTCTTTGAAGAGGCTTTCCTGGAGAGAGCAGATGTAGAAGCCTCCCCCCCAGCAGGCTTGTCAGCGTTATCTGACATGGTTCACAACAGCCCGAAGAGCAGAGTACTGGCAGCAGGAAAAAGGGGGGGGGGGTAATGTCCTGAGGCAGTGACCCTTGAATAGAAGCTGAGGGAGGCAGATGTCACAGCCAACGGGTCCCCGGGCTAGCACTCACCCCAGCCTCAGCCAGTCCAAACTGCTTGCTCAAAGGAGCAGAGGCAACACGCAGTGAAGCACTAGTACAGCTAGCAGCAACAGCAGCAGCAGCAGTAGCAACAGCAGTAGCAGCAGATCGCACAGAGCTCTCTCTCACTCTCGGTAAAATTCGCCCACAAAATGGCGACCGGAACCCTCGCGGCCATTACAAACGGCCTCCGAAAAAACCGCGTAGCAGCTGGCACCAGTAAAAAGCCCACAAAATGGCCACCGGCATGTAGATCTGCCCAGCAACGATCGACAGCCAATAGGATGGCTGCCAGCCAGCACGGGAGGGATAGGCTTGAAAGTGCTGCGAGAGGCTAGGAAGCCTAGCCGACAATCCCGAAGGCGATCCGCTTGCTCCAGAAGGCAGGAATGCACGCCTGCGAGCATGGAGTATAGCCCCGGGGGGCAGGGACTCCCAAGGGCCTCAGAAGAAGCAGAGCCAGACCCGGGGGGCAGGAGCTCTGAAACGGCCCATGCAGCTTCCTCAGGAGTATAGCCCCAAAGGGCAGGGACTCCGGCTGCCTCAGCTGTGACGCGGAGGCGGTTCTTGTCGGCTTACCGAACGAACCAGCACAACCGCCAGCAGAAAGGTGCGAACAATCGACAGGGAAGAGTCCAAGCAGGAGAAGAAAGTCAAAAGTTAGTCGAGTTAGCAAGAGCTGAGAAAGAAGCATGTCCCTTTGCCAACTGAGTTTTGAAACTGGCGGGCTAGGAGCCAGCATGGCAAAGAGGGCGTGCTTCATCTAAAAATAACTCAGTCCCTTAGCAACCGACTAAAGTTTAACCCAACTTGGACTCTCCCGTTGCAGCGCACAGGAGAAGGACATGATTTACAGGCAGGCTGGCATGCCTTTTTATGGGACAAGCATAAAAAGACACATTTATACTTCTGTCGACACTAAATAAGAGAAGCGCTAATATGGACATGGGGAAGGTTAAAAAGAAATATACAAAATTGCCAAATTGGGTTTCGCCAATGGAGGCAATGATATATCCGAATACATTAGATAAAAAAAAGATGGTAAGATATAAAGAATTACTAGATAGCCAGGGGAAACTTAAATCAAATCAAGAACTAAAAGAACACTGTCTTAGAGTGCATTAACAGAGGGATAGAATCAAGATCACATGAAGTGTTTCTACTGCTTTATAATGTCTTAGTAAGATCGCATTGGGAATACTGCATCCAGTTTTTGTTGCCATAATATAAAAAAGATGTTGAGATTCTGGAAAGAGTGCAGAAAAGAGTAAGAAAGATGATTAGGGGACTGGAAGCTAAAACATATGACGAACGATTGCAAGAACTGGTTATATATAGTCTAATGAAAAGAAGATATATGGAAGACATAACCATGTCTAAGGGACTGCCACAAAGACAAGGAGGTCAATCTATTCTCCAAACCATCTGAAGGCAGGACAAGGAGAAATGGATGGAAACTAATCAAAGAGATGTCTATGGAGATTCTCAGTCATCCCAGTCATGGTTATCCCAAAGGTGCTTTTTCAAAAGGCAACCGGACTTTCTGGGTTTTTTTTTCTTTGAAGACGTTTCACTTCTCATCCAAGAAGCTTCTTCAGTTCTCTCAGCTGAAGAAGCTTCTTGGATGAGCAGCAAAACGTCTTCAAAGAAAAAAAAACAACCAGAAAGTCCAGTTGCCTCTTGAAAAAGCACCTTTGGGATAATCAAAGTGAGATCATACCTATATAGAGATCATCCATAAGGAGAACTTTCCTGTCAGTGAGAACAATTTTTCAGTGGAATGGCTTGCTTCCAGAAGTTGTGGCTCCTTAATCACTGGAGGTTTTTAAGAAGAGATTGGACAGCCATTTGCCTGAAATGGTATAGGGTCTCTCCTGCTTGAGCAGGGGGTTGTACTAGATCAGTGGTTCTCAACCTTTCTAATGGTGCGACCCCCCCGCGACCCCCCGCCGCTGCGACCCCCCCTGCCCGCGCCACCCCGCCCCCACCCCCCCCCCCCCCCCCCCCCCCCCCGCGGGGGCAGCCGCGTTCTTTTACGCTCTGCGCATGTGCAGAACGCTTTGCACATGCGCAGAGAGTAAAAGAACCCAAATGGCGGCGTCTGGGCGGGTGGGCGAAGTCTCCCGCTTCTTTAGCTACCGGCTGTCCAGCGACCCGCAGGCACGGCTGAACGGGAGCATTTCACCCCTGCAAGTGACAATGGCACCAGGATGGCGGGCTAACGTGCGCGGCGACCCCTGTGAAATGGTCGTTCGACCCCCAAAGGGGTCGCGACCCACAGGTTGAGAACCGCTGTACTAGATGGTTATTCTCTTAAACATGTGCAGATTTAAGTGTATGAATGGAGGGCTCAGTTCATGAATTTGAATATGGATAAGGTGAATAAGATGAGTTAAAGTTATCCCCACAGAATGCCTATGTCTCAAAATCACTAAGAAAGGAGTAGTTGTGATAATGATTTAAGATAGGAAAAGGTGGCTTTGGTTTAGCCAAATGTCAATCAATCAGAATAAAGCTGGAAGGGACCTAGGACCGTGATGGCGAACCTATGGCACACATGCCAGATGTGGCACACAGAGCCCTCTCTGTGGGCACACACACCGTCGCCCCAGCCCAGCTCCAATCGCGTTTCTCCATCGCGTTTCACTCAATCAATTCCAACTTCTTGTGAAAGAAAAAGATCTCACGAAGTTGGAATTGATTGACTGAACTTTTTCACTCACACGCTTCACAATGGGGGAGACGGGTTCCCTCCTCCTGAAGCCCATTACGACGCGGAGCCACAATGCGACCCATGCGGCTTTCACCCCTCTGCTGTGGCTCTGTCGCCCTGTCGCGGCAGAGGGATGAAAGAGCTGTCACCCTGTCGCAGCGGTGGCGATGGCCGGAGCCTTAGTGCGGGAGCGAAGCGCCCCTGCACTTGCCTTTGCGCGGCAACAGGATTCCGCCTTCGTCGTGCAACATTTGCTGTTGCTGCCAGCAAAGAGGGCTGGGAGAGAACAGCGGTTTGGTACCTCTGGGTAGACCAGGGCGAAGCCATGCTGGCCCAATCTTTTCTCTTCGCATTGGGTAGACCAAGACAGCCCCGCAGGCCGGATCTGGCCCATGGGCCTTGAATTTGACACCCCTGTCCTATACCATTTCAGATATTCAGTCCCTTCTTTAAAATCTCCAGTGGTGAAGGACACACAATTTCTGACGGCAAGCTGTTCTGCTTGTTAATTGTCCTCACTGTTAGGAAGTTGATTCCAATGACAGCTAGGACTATTTCTTATCTGGCTAAAATATTTATTATTCCTGAATATATAAGCCTCAGAGGAGAAATATTAAAAATAATATTAAGGACAAAATCATATTTAATGGAATTGATTAGCAGGAAGAGAAAACAATGGCTGGTGATCCCAGTTATGCTAAAGGATGGAATCTTACTGCCCTGCCTTCTGATGTAACCAGGTGGAATCAGGTGCTATTGTTGATGGAAGTAGCAGTTGTAAGTGATATTGGATCAGTAAACTATATGAAGAAGTTGAGAAAAAGGAAAAATATATGCTTTTTCCTCTCCATTAATTCCAGTGAATTTCACTACAGAAATTCCCAACTCATTTTTCCAGCTCCCATCCTCCCAGACTATTGTTTGCAAAGCACATCTACTGATGGACAAAAGCTGTTGACTGATTCAAACCTCAAATAACATCAAGTCTCTAAAATGTTAGGAAAGTAATAAATAAAGCATGCAAAATACCTAAATACATAATCCTTTTCATATTTTGAAATAAATAGGTATTCAAATTCTAAATCCAGAATTATATATGTCTGGACTCTTCTACTGAAAAAGGGCTCACCTGCAGTATAGAGTGACCAATAGGACTATTTTCTGAAAGTTCAGCCTCATACAATGGTTTCTCAAACTTTGGTGCATTGTCATTCATGTCCAGAATGGTGATCCGCAACAAAGCGCTGCTAGCACGAGGTGGGCTACCCCCATCTTGAACCCGGATAGTTAAGTCATAAGACTCTGACTGCTCCCGGTCTAGGTTTCCCATTACAATTAGTTGTGGCTGTTTCTCATCTTGATCCTCTGCTACTTGCAAGCCAAAAAGTTTCTGAGCATCTGAACCAGGCATGAGTTCATACGAAGCAACACCATTGGCACCAGCATCACGATCCATGGCCAATGGAATAGGGAAAAGTGAACCAATATTGGTATTTTCAGGAATGGCTAATGTGATGACAGGAGATGCAAAGTTGGGTGTATTGTCATTGATGTCCATAACTTCAATCTGTCCCTCCAGTAGGCGAGGGCTATTGTTCATCAGGTCTGTGATAGAAACCTCGAACTCCAGAAAACAAGGATCTCCTGGAAACAAGTGCTGGCACTCTCTCAGGCTTTCCCGATCAATGGAAGTTTCTGTGGTATAGATATCACCAGTCTTGCCATCCACACGCAGATAGGGGGCACCCACCTCTAATTTATAGAGATGTCCTACATCTGGGAAGCCATAATCTGCTGCCAGACTTCCAATGAGTGCATTGGGTGGCTGCTCTTCCTGTACTTTGTAGACAACACGTGTTCCAGAACCAAGGTTGGGAAGCTGGAGGAAAAACCACACACCCAGGCAAGAAACCAACTGCTGCATTTTGAACTCTGATGAAACTGAAAGAAAGCAAAGAAAATAGATCATAAACAACAGCAAAGTTCTAGCCAAGAAAACTTCATTTAATTTTTACACAAAGTAGCATGTAGCTGCTGTGGACTTTACAGAATAAAAAAAAATATGAACTCCCAGTTTCTTCCTGAATATAGAGAAAGCACTCCCAGTTTCATAAGTGTGAATCACTTCAACCTCAATACCAGAATAGCCACACCTGCCTGGCTCCAGAAAAAGCCACATTTACTATTGCTTCAACACCTTACTCACTATGATAAAGAGATGATAAACTGTCATCTTTAATAAAAATGCAAATAAGGGAAATCTATTGTCACCTTGACTATTATAACTTTGCAGAGTTCCATATAAAATAGAAAACACCAAGAATATTTATCAGACAGAAATCCATTATAACTCTGCATACAAAAGCTTTAAAAAAATTACACATTACAAATGCATACTGAATAGAAAACACAAAAGCAACCCCTCATGAAAATATCTGCATCACTTTTCAGAAATTACTACAGATGAACTGATTTCCTAAAAAAGTCATTTTTCCTATTGTTAAAATGTAATATGCCTTTTTAATACAACATGATTAGCCTTTTCTCTCATGAACCAATATTTATTTACTTATTTACTGCTATATCCCATATTAATCCCATATTAACATAGCTAGGATTTTGGCATCAGGTGAATCGTAAACCAAGGTGGTCCTAGTATATTGTGGAATATCCTTCTTTACCAGGTTTCCCAGACAGTTTTGTCCTGGAAAAAATCATAGGCATGCCTGAACTTACAATTTATGTCTGAGTTCATGTCAACTTGATTCTACAGCAAACAGACAGGCTCTCATCTCAACTGGGATGAGCCATACACTTGATCTCATAATAAAGAATGTACAGATGGCCCTCCATTTACAAACATTTGTTTAGTGACCATTCAAAGTTACAATATCACTGAAAAAGTGACTTATGACTGGTCCTCATACTTACAACTGACACAGCATCTCCAGTCATATGATCAAAATTTGGGCAATTGGCAACCAGCATGTATTTACGAAGGTTGCAGCATTTTGGGGTCACATAATCATTATTTGTGACCTTTTCCGATAGCTTCCAACAAGCAAAGTCAATGGTGAAGTCAGATTCATTTAATGACTGATGTGTGATTCACTTAACAACTGCAGTGATTTGTTTAACAGGTATGATAACAAAGGTTGTAAAATTGGACACAACTCACTTAACAACTGCCTGGCTTAGCAATCGAATTTCTGGTCCCAATTGTGATTGTTACTCAAGGACTACTTGTAGGCATGCATTCTTTAACTGTAAATATCTAGTTAACCAGAGACCAGCTAAAACCTATCAACCTCTTTTACTAAAAGAAAGAAAATAGTCATACCTTATTACATTAACTGAAAATATAGTTAACAGCATATTTCATATAAGGAGATCTATACATAAAGATTATTATTGTGTCTACTACTATAGGATTAATTGCTGTGAATTGAAATTTAATTTCTTCCTAATATTTTAATGATCCATTGCTAACATGCCAATTTTACAACCATTTTTACAGACAAGTTATAAAAAATAGAATATCTCACATTCAGGTAAAGTAGATATATAACTTAATGAAGTGAAAGAGATATATTTTGATTTACATCAATATTGTACTTTTGATATTGTACTTAAAATATTGTATTTACAGGGATTTTGTATTTTATAAATTTACTAGCTGATACCCGTGCTTCGTTACGAAACTATGTGATGGGGCTTGATAAATTGACAGTTAAAGCTTGAAAATTAATGAGTAGTTAAAAAAGGGACTGTATTATTTCATTAGAGATGGTAAGCTAAGTTTCTGTTACAGATGAAGACATTATTGTAAGTGTAGCAACAATGAAATAGATGGGCTTAAGCCCTTTAATCCCAGCAGCAACCGTGGCTGTTTTGTCTATGTAGCCAGGCTAATAAGTTGCATAGCATAGACTTTCAATTCATCCCTCAGATGAATTGCTCAGGACCTCCCTGTAAACAACATTCCTGGTTTTGCTGTCTGGCTGGAGGATGACCAGGCTGTCAGGTGAACTGACTCTGAAGCATGCCACATAGAACTTGCCATGGGAGAAACACGCAGCTTCCCTTACTTGTGTTTTCCTAATCGCATCTGTAAATCTTTTCCTGCNGGCACAGGGTAACCGGGGTCCTAGATCAACAACCTTGTCCCTGGAGTAATCAATCTGAGGTTCATATTTAAAACCAGACAAATACTTATTAGTCCAAGGCATTGATGTAATTTGTGACTGATTAACCTAGGGGTTATTAGATGTATACTTTTTTACAGCCTGTGTACTGACTTGGGGCTGAGTTTGACGATGCTTGTGTACAGCTTCTCTTACTTGTGTTTTCCTAATAGCATCTGTAAATCTTTTTCTGCGTTTTTTTCCTCTTTTTCCTTTAACTGATGTTACAGGAGAAGGAACAGATTCATATGAACTGAGGAGGAAAATAAAGGGGAAAAAAGTCTCTGCCTACCAGCATCCATTGGCATTCATCTGGCTAGCGTGGCTTAGCTCAACTGTTCTGTAGTAAAGCTGCTTGCTGCTGTGAAAGCAAAAGCAAAAGCGAAACTGAAGCTCCTCTGCTTGTGTTTTGCATTTGGATCAGATTTCTTTTCAGGGGGAGGGGGGAGTAGAACTCCTTAGCATCAGAGCTTGTTAATATTAATATAAGAAATACTCATGCTGCGATGGTCATTTTGAAAAATCCTTTCTTAGTGAACACCTAGAAGCCATGAGGAACATACGTAGCAAATTTCAAGTTTGTAGGCTTTACGGTTCTGGAGATTTCATAATTAATGCGTGAGTGGTTTTCGCTTTTATATATATATTTAGATTAGATAGAAATCTGTATTATAATGGTGCAAATCCTGACTAGATGCTTTCTAGTACTATAAAAACATAAACCAACTCTGTTCTGCTTCTCTGGGATTTCTTAATTGTTCTTATTTTCATGGGTTCTCTGGAGCTGGAATCCGAAGAGGACATAAAGAGAGGTTGGATAAAGAAAATCACTGAATAAGATCTCCCCTTCATCTCTCAGTTCATCAGCAAATCCTTTCTGAAACTGGTAAAAACATGAACATTCACCGCACATTCCTGGCATATAACTGAAAATCCAGTATGTGATTACAAACGCTCTTGCTTCGGCTTACAAACCTCTTGATTTGTTGTTTTTTTGGCCACAGCAAGAAAAGCAACTCTAAATAACTGCATTATATTCCACTAATTAGCCAACAATGCATCTTTACCTTCAATAGGGGAACAGCCATTTAACAGCCTTTCTTTCACAGATTAAGAACAAAGGCAAATTCAGAGTGATCGGTAGGAAATTTTACTGGGCAGTTCCCCATTAAAAAAAATAATTCATATTGGTCAGGAGAAATTGATTCCTGGCTCCTGCAAACTTCTCCAGTTTCCATGAGAACTTTTTTGAAATGAAATAAAAATAAATAAATAAATAAAATAAATACCATATGTTTCGGAGTATAAGACGCACCTCAGTTTTTGGGGAGGAAAATAAGAAAAAAGCTGATTGGCAGGTGGATCGGCCTCCCGGAGAGGTGAATTTTAGCAACAGGTTCGTTGGTTGTGAGCTCTGCGCCTTGCTTTTTTTTCAGCCTCTGAAACCTGAGAAAGAGAGCCTTTTTTTCTGAAGCTCCGTTTGAGAGGCTTTTTTTCTGAAGCTCCATTTGAGAGGCTTTTTTTCTGAAGCTCCGTTTGAGAGGCTTTTTTTCTGAAGCTCCGTTTCAGAGGCTTTTTTTCTGAAGCTCCGTTTCAGAGGCTTTTTTCAGCCTCTGAAACCTCCGTTTGAGAGGCTGGGCGGGGCTACATTCGGAGTATAAGACGCACCCAGATTTTCACCCTCTTTTTTGGGGGGGAAAGGTGCGTCTTATACTCCGAAAAATACGGTAATATAAATACAATAAATAATAATGAAATAAAAACGCCTCAACAGAAAAGCACAAAACCAAGGATGAAAACTTTCTTGAATGTATTTGAGTTAATATAAAAGGAAAGGAATGTCACTGCCATAGGGGTATATTACAGACCACCCAACAAAATAGAGGAAATAGATGAACATTTTACTTTTAACTAAGGTACGTGGGGAAAAATAACACAGTAGTAATGGAGGACTTTAACTATCCTGACATCAACTGGGAGAGAAACTCTGCAACTAGTGAGAGATCAAAATCAGATTTCTGACAAACCTAGCAAACAATTTTCTAACCCAAAAGGTAGAGGATCAGCTATACAGGTAGTCCTCAACTTAGGACCACAATTGAGCCCAAAATTTCTGTTGTTAAGTGAACTTTGCCCCATTTAAAGACCTTTCTTGCTACAGTTGTTAAGTGAATCACTGCAGTTGTTAAATTAATAACACAGTTAAGTGAATCTGGCTTTCCCATTGACTTTGCTTGTCAGAAAAGGGTCACATGATCCCAGGACACTGCAACTGTCATAAATATGGTTGTATGAGGTGAGGCGAGGCGCATGCGTAAAAATCAAGCTAGGGCAGGGTGGGGGGTCGGAGCTGCCCCATGCGCCCCGCACCCACTTACCTTAGGACCACCTCAGCCAGGCCTCCCATGCCCCAACACCTGTTGCACCACTGCCTGACTTCTTCTGTGGCCACTTGTGGCCAGACGCCACGTCGCATCGTGCCAGTGCCGCCGCTTGCAGCAGGACGCCGTGTGGCTTATCACGCCGGTGCCGCCACTCACGGCAGGAGGCCACATGCTGCACTGTACCAGTGCTGCTGCTTGCGGCAGGACGCCACATGCCACGCCGCTGCCCGCGCACACAATGGCACAATGCACCACGCAACATCCCATATGACTTTGCATTGTATGTGTGTGGGAAGAATCTTCTAATTAGATCAAAAAATTATCTATTTAAATTACATTTTTAAAAAAGAATACCAAGTATGACATGTCACCTAGGAAACAGGACAGGGTATTTCTAAGAATCTAAATATGAACTGGCAATATGCCCAGAAAAGTGATGGACAAATAAACTATGAATGTGGGGGGAGGGGGGGGAATAGATGTATATTTTGAACTCTAATAACATATACATAATTATGAATAAAACTGAATAACTGGAGAAAGAGTAGGAGTTATTTTCACACCCATTAAAAATGCTTCAACCATAGCCACAACCAGACATTTCTTGATTTTACTTTGAAGTAATACAAATGAGTACAAGGGACATGAAAGCAATACTGATCAGCAAAGCTGTGTTGATACTTTTTTAAAAAAAATTGCTTTAAAGATACTTATGCTAGAAGATCAGGGAAGATAAATTACACTGCTTTTGAGGGTGTCTCCATTCTAGTAGGGCTTTCATTCTTATCTAAATCTTTGTAGAATTCATTTTTATGATGGTTCATTGCACAGTCAGCCAAATGTTCAGACTGGATTTAGCATTCTTTTCTCTACCTATCAAGTCCTTCCCAGGGACCTGGGATAGGCAGATGTGAATGTTTGATGGTCTTAAAGGTATTGTAAGCTATTCCAAACAAAGTTGCCTTTTGCACTTGACTGAGGGTGATTTTGTCAATGCCGATGGCGTTCAAGTGGTACTCCAGTTGTTTTGGGATTGCACCCAAGGTGCCTAATACTATCGGTATTACATTTGCTTTCATTTGCCATAGTCGTTCTATATTATTGTTGTTGTTGTTGTTGATCATCGAAGTCAGCCAGATGTTCAGACTGGGTTTGGCATTTTTGTCTATCTGTTGAGGCCTTACCAAGGACCTGGGCTAAGCAGATTTGGATGTTTGATGGTGTTACAGATATTGTCACAGGATGGAAGCTGTTCCAAGTAAAGCCGCCTTCTGCAATTGACTGATGGCAAATTTGTCAATGCCAATTGTGCTCCAGTTGTTTTGGGATTACACCCAAGGGTCCTACAGTGTTTCCCCGAAAATAAGACTGGGTCTTATTTGCTTTTAGGCATCGAAATAGGCACTAGGGCTTATTTTCAGGGGTGTCTTATTTTTTTCCCCACATACAGGTGACCAGCCCGCCGGACCCGCCCTCTCCTTCCCACCACCTGCTTTCCTGCGGCCGCAATGGGCCAAGCTCTTGGCGCACCCCCACCTCCCCCTACCCTGCTTGCTGGCCCTGCTGCTGCCGGGATGTCAATCCTAGAGCCATCTTTGAGCATCTTCAGGGTTGCCACCGCGAGGCTCGCTGGAGCTGTGGGAAAGGGAGTGGGGAGTAGAGATAGCTGAGGGGGATATGTAGCCAAAATAACCTTCTTTCTCCTGGGAACCAAGGACACTCTCACCAGCACCTGGAGGTATCCGGGATGGGGAGAGAGACCTGATTGGGGCATGTGATGGTTGTGTGTAAGGTGGGGAAGAACTTTGGATTTTGAACTGGGTGGGGAAAACCCGGGGGACTTCAGATTTGGGTTTTCACCAGCTGTGCCGATATGACATTCCTAATAAATCTATACTTTGAGGAACCCTAACTTGGAGTTTTGATTTCCTATGGTGTCAGATCCCAAAGAGTAATCGTGCCATTCAGTTGAGAGAAGGGGGGGCTTTGGGTTCGATTTATTAGCATTGCCTGTGTCAATTGACAGTTTACAATCCATACCCGGGCGCCAAGCATCCTGAGATCTCTTCACTTTTGGAGAAGGTTTATGAGGGGCAATGTGAGATGTTTCACTTCAATGGATAACAGAAGATGGTCAGAGAAATGTATGTTTATCCGGTTCCCAGAGCAGTTGATAAAGAAAACATTTTCACACTTGTCTATTGGCTAGAATCTGCATTCTGGCTAATGGGAGGGGGCTCTACTGCTTTAACTCTAACCGCTTTGCCTAAGGGTATTCAGACGTTGCTTTGAATGGAATGCTTTCACTTCTGCTTAATAAAAGATCCTTTTGAACTACATTGGCTCAGAAGTTCTCGCTTTCTTATGTTAGACGTAGAGGCGATCCTTACACTATCTTTCCTTGATTTTATTCAGACACGTGTTAATTCGACAGACTTCTATGTACAGGTAGCTTTCAACTTACCACAGTTCATTTAATGACCATTCAAAGTTACAACGGCAGTGAAAAAAGTGACTGAGGACCATTTTTCACACTTACGACTTTTCCAGCATCCCCATGATGATCACGTGATCAAAATTCGGATCCTTGGCAACTGGTTCATACTTATGACCGTTGCTGTGTCTCCAAGGTCATGTGATCCCCTTTTGCGACCTTCTGACCAGCCAAGTCAATGGGAAAGCCAGATTCACTTAACGACCGGCTTATTAACTTATCATCTGCAGTGATTCACTTCACAAACTGAGGCAAGAAAGATCAGGTGCAAAATTCACTTAACAAATGTCTCACTGAACAACAGAAATTTTGGGCTCGTTTGTGGTCGTAAGTCGAGGACTACCAGTATTTAACAGTTTCGTGTGAGGGAAAAAAAAAACAAGCAAGAAATACAATGAGAGATGTTATCGTTACAAAATTAGAATTTTTTCAGCGATTAAGTCCAGCAATTGAAGAAACTTTGTGCTTTCAGTAGAAAAGGACAACACAGCCTCTGTTTCAGTTGGTCAGAGATAATGAATTTCTAACTCATTTGGAG
>QLTV01003269.1:203735-215519 GCA_003457575.1 Thermophis baileyi
CCCGGGCACCAAGATCTCTTCACTTTTGGAGAAGGTTTATGAGGGGCAATGTGAGATGTTTCACTTCAATGGATAACAGAAGATGGTCAGAGAAATGTATGTTTATCCGGTTCCCAGAGCAGTTGATAAAGAAAACATTTTCACACTTGTGTATTGGCTAGAATCTGCATTCTGGCTAATGGGAGGGGTCTCTACTGCTTTAACTCTACCTGCTTTGCCTAAGGGTATTCAGACGTTGCTTTGAATGGAATGCTTTCACTTCTGCTTAATAAAAGATCCTTTTGAAATGTTTCACTTCAATGGATAACAGAAGATGGTCAGAGAATTGTATGTTTATCCGGTTCCCAGAGCAGTTGATAAAGAAAACATTTTCACACTTGTGTATTGGCTAGAATCTGCATTCTGGCTAATGGGAGGGGTCTCTACTGCTTTAACTCTACCTGCTTTGCCTAAGGGTATTCAGACGTTGCTTTGAATGGAATGCTTTCACTTCTGCTTAATAAAAGATCCTTTTGAACTACATCGGCTCAGAAGCTCTCGCTTTCTTAAGTTAGACGTAGAGGCGATCCTTACAGAAAGGATGTCCTTATGATTTGTCACATTTTCATAAATACTTTTAAGCATCATAGAACGTTATTGTCTCCTGTTGGGTCATTTTGTACCACTTTAATATATTAAAAATTACTCAATATACCTCTAATATTCCAGTATACCAGTATCTAAAAACTCCAAAGAAGTCAATTATTAATAAAATTTAGTCAATCCCAGAATTATTCCTCCAAGTCCCCTATATTTCTATTCCTTAAAGGCTATAAATTGATAATTTACAATCTTTATAATTTTCCAGTTTACACCTTCCCAATTGTCCAAATTTTAAAGTCTTTATCTTTTCTTCTCTTTTTTTTCCTTCTATCACCTTTCTCCTTTTGCCTCGTAGAATGTTCTATCAATTAACATTAGTAATCCAAATCCAAATTGGCCCACCAAGTTCCCTCAAGTCTTTCAAATCCTTCCAATAAACAATTTCAATAGGGTTTTATTTATTTGCAATTCAATTTGTCTTAAAGATCTTCAAAACGCTCACAAGATATTTCCAAACATCCAAGTCGCCTACTGAAATAGAATCAAGGTCAAGTGGCCTTCCAGGTGTTATTGACTTTCACTCCTTTTCTTTGTGTATCTTAAACAATTATCACTTTCATTTAAGTTCCCACGCTGCAGTAATCTTTTTCCTCCAGTAGATGGCTCTCCTGCTCCAAATCCATTAAACAGCGTGCAAAAAAACCAACAGCTGATTGTCAACTGATCAGTAGAAAAAAAAAAAGCAGTTTCTCCCAATAATCACTTTTCAAAGTATTATTGAATCTTTTCCATGCTTTCTATATTTTAAAGTTTCTATTAGATATTTCTTTCACATCTGGGTCTTTAATCTTTCTCCATGTATCCAATCACCGCTTTCTTAATGTTTGGAGATTATTTTTTAAAATTCTTTATTTGGGTTAGGTCTCTAGAATAAAAGTTGGAAGTTGTCTCACCCAGTTTCAATGCTCTGTCCAAAAACCGCTCCAGCAGAAATCTTATTGTCCCGGTTATCACAGCTTGTGACTTGCCAAAAATGGCCGTCGTCCCTGCTGCCGTTCGGGAGAGCTTTCTTTGGACCTAGCGAGGAAATTGCGGTTTCCTCATGGTTGATGAAGCACCTCTCCTTCCTTCACCACCCCTCCAGGGCGGCTTTGACCCCATAGAGTCTCCCAGCATGCAGATACTGGCTGGTTTTCACGGAGCTCAGCGGAGCTCCACTATTTTCCAGCCATTTTCACCGTGACGCCAACCGGTCTCCGCCTGGCATCATTTTTTAGAGGGGAGTAAAGTGCCATTCGAGTCTGGACTGATCACAAAAACCTAGAAGCACTAAAGACACCCCGAAGGCTCTCCCCCAAGCAAGTCAGGTGGGCCCAATATTTCAAGAGATTCAACTTTGACCTAAAATACATCCCAGGGGGGAAGAACCTACTCGCTGATGTTCTATCAAGAAAGCCACAATTCAATAATCACCGAGAGAAAGTCATCCATGCCATTATCCCCACCACCCAGCCGGCGGCCCAGGTCACCACCCGAGGCCAAGCCCGGCAACAACCACCCACCAGAGGCGAACTGATGACAGCGGCGCTGAAGACTGCCCTCTCCATGGACCTTTGGTTCAATGATAACAGGGACACACTGATCCTTAAAGACGGACTGGCATGGAAAGGAATCAAACTGTATGTCCCCACCACCCTGAGACTCCAGGTCCTGCAGCGCAGCCACGACACCAAACTGGCAGGACATTTCAGCTATCTAAAAACTCTGTACCTAGCCAGACGGCAGTTTGGTGGCCGAAGATGAAGAAAGACATGGAGGACTATGTAAAAAGTTGCGCCACTTGTGCAGCCATGAAAAAGAGGGCAGGGAAACCCCCTGGTCTCTTTCAACAAGTGGGAGAACCAACCTGCCCGTGGGAAGAAATTGCATGGATTTTATAGTCGAGCTCCCTGAGAGTGGCGGGAACACAGTCATTTGGACCGTGATTGACTTATTCTCAAAGCAAGCCCATTTCACTGCCTGCAAGGGGCTGCCCTCTGCCAAACAACTGGCTCGGATGTTTATAAAACAAATCTATAAGCTGCATGGGGTCCCCCATAGGATTATCTCTGATAGGGGGGTTCAATTCACAGCAAAATTTTGGAGGGAGTTCCTGAGAGCCATAGGGTCCACCCAGGGCCTCAGCTCGGCTTTTCATCTGAGCACAAATGGGGCGGCGGAACGAGTGAACGCCTTGGTGGAGCAATACTTGAAGTGCTATGTGGACTATCAGCAGTCTAACTGGGCCGACCTGCTGCCATTCTCGGAAGTGGCTTACAATAATGTGGTGCATAGCAGCAACGGCCTGACCCCATTCCAGATTACCAGTGGCATGGAGTTTGTCCCCATGCCGGAGCTACCCACGGAGCCACCATCATCCATGTCCCTGAGCGACTGGATGGAATCCTTGAAGCAGGGGTGGGAGAATACCAAGCGAGCCCTGGTGGAAGCGGCGAGGACCTATAAAGCAGAAGCCGACAAGCGCCGCTCCCCGCAACCTCCTTTCTGAGTTGGTGACAAAGTGTACCTGTCAATGAAGTACTTGAGGTTGAGGTTGCCAAGTAGAAAAATAGGACCTAAGTTTTTGGGGCCATTTCCGATTGTGAAAGTGATAAACCCTGTAACCATTCAGCTTAGCCTCCCACGCTTGCTAGGGAAAGTGTATCCGGTTTTTCATAGCAGCTTGTTAAAGCCGGGGGTAGGCTCCCAGCTAAGGCCAGTTGACTGGGCAGCCCCAAAGCCTATGGTAGTGCAGGGAGAGACTCACTATGATGTGAAGAAAATTTTGGATTCATGCCTGCATCGGGGTCAGCTACAGTACTTAGTCTACTGGAAGGGCTACCCCCTGTCTGAGGGATGTGAAAGCAGACAGATTAGTCAAGCAGTTCCACGATAGGGAAACCTAAAGAGCTGCTTGGAGGAGGTCCGGGAGGCTGAGTGGGATCAGTTTAATTCTCTATGGTCTCTCTTTCCTTTTTCAGGGCATCCTTTTCACGTGAGGAGGGGCAGCCTGTCAACCCTGGAGCCATCTTTGAGTGTCTTCAGGGTTGCCACAGCGAGGATCGCTGGAGCTGTGGGAAAGGGAGGGGGGTATAGGTAGCTGAGGGGGATATGTAGCCAAAATAACCTTCTTTCTCCTGGGAACCAAGGACACTCTCGCCAGCACCTGGAGGGGCATGGATGGGAGGCATCCAGGATGGGGAGAGAGACCTGATTGGGGCATGTGATGGTTGTGTGTAAGGTGGGGAAGAACTTTGGATTTTGAACTGGGTGGGGAAAACCCAGGGGACTTCAGATCCGGGTTTTCACCAGCTGTGCCAATATGACATACCTAATAAATCTAAACTTTGAGGAACCCTGCCTTGGAGTTTTGATTTCCTATAGGCTGTTACTTGGAACCCTGACACAGGACACTTCTCGGCCGCTGGCCGCCCAGCAGCTGCCTGTGCTGCTGCTGGCCTAGCAGGGGCTCTTCACCCTCCTGGCAGCGCTTCTCTCTGCCACCCTGCTGGGCTGGTCCTGCTTGGCGCAGGGCAGTCATTCCAGATCTGTGACCTCTGGAACACCCCCCTGCTGCCGGTGGAGCCACACCACCCGAGCCACCTCACAGAGCCAGCACGAGCGCTTCAGCGCTCACCAGGGCCAGGGCCTGAAGAGCGCTGGGCTCAGCTCATAGCCCAGCACCTGCAGCACCAAGTAGGCCTGCAGGAAGTCGCTCAGCAGCCCAAAGGAGGCAGCGTGGCTCCACCAGTAGCCACTGGCAAAGGGGCCCTGGCAAGCCGGTGACAGGGAGGCGCTCCAGAGGTTGTAGATCTGGGCCGACTTGCCCTGTGCCAGGCAGGAGCAGCCCAGCAGGGCGGCCAAGAGCAGAGCTGTCAGGAGGGCAAAGAGCTCCTGCGAGGCCAGAAGCAGCACGGGCAGTCGCTCGTGCCAGTTGCTGCAAGCAAGTGGCAAGCGCATCAAAAGCAAAAAGCGGGACTCGGCTCTTTTCCTAAATGTGCTTACAGCAGCTGCCTGAAATGTGCTTGCAGAGGCTGCTGGACATGGAGTGGGCGGCCCTTTGCCTCTGCCTCCACCTGCTGCTGGTGCCATCCCGGCATGTTTTGGAAGGGAGATAAAAATAAATCCTGCAGTCTTTCACCACCGCCATGCAAACCCAAGCACGGGCAATAGCAGCTGCGCCTTCTCCCTTCCAAAACATGCTGGGACGTGGTCTGAATAAGACCCACCTTGACCTGCTGTTGAAACGCCTCCCAGCTCTTTCCCGAAATGAGGGTGGCTCTTCTCTACATTTCGCCACTTTCCGCAGTGCAAGGGGCAGCGGGCGACTCCTGCTTTTCGTTTTCTACGTGCTCGCCACTCGCTTGCAACAACTGGGACCACTGCGGGCGGCACCGGCAGAAGGTGGAGGCTTGCTTCTCCCCCGGCTCTTTTCTCCTCTGCTTCAGCTCAGCCTAGCCCTCCATCCAGCAGCTAAGGATGAGGGGCTCGCCCGCCTCTCCACAAGGCCTCTCAGCAGACACAACATGCAAATCAAAACAAAGCGCTGCGACTCTGTTTGTTCCCCACTCCTCTCTCTCTTGCTGCCTCTCCCTCACTGGGAACTGTGGGGGGGGGGAGTGTAAGGCCATCAAGGAGACGCTGGAAAGACACTCCCGGGAAAAGGATGAAGCGGCCCCGCTACCAGAGCCCAGAATTTTAAGGCAGAAAAGCGAATTGGGGGGGGGCAATTTCAAAGGCCCTGGAGAAAAGGAGCAAAGCTTTTCTGCTTGCTGTTCGAAGCGGCTGCTGAGGCCAACCCTGCAGGAAGCGATTTGCTTCTCCACGCAAAACCTCATGGGCTTTGCAGATCCATTGAGGAAGGGGAGCCTGGCCTTCCTCGCCCAGCTCCAGGTGGCCTATTTTTCACAGAGTTTAGCATCCTTCCATACAAAGGAGGAACACAATGCCGGTTGAAGAAGTGGCAGAAAAGGGAGTTGCTATTTCAAGAACAGAGATGCGGGGCGATGCAGGCCGGTGAGAAAGTGGGGACTGGTGATCGCTGCCCGATGAAAGGGAGAGAAAAAAAGCAATCCAATCAAACCTCTGTGTCTGTGTTCATTTGTTTGTTTGTGTGTGTGTGAGAGAGAGAACACCGCCGCCAGCCCTGGTATACAGTAACTCTCTGAGGTTGAATCGGATCTCTCTCACACACACAAACACAGAGTTTTGATCAGATTGCCCTCTGCCTCTGCCTACTGCTGGTGCCATCCCAGCATGTTTTGGAAGGGAGATAAAAATAAATCCTGCAGCTTTGTTTTGATTCAGGCGCTGCTGCTGACTTGGAAAGAGCGGCTTTTACATTTGCACGCCGTGTCTGAGAGGTCTTGTGGAGAGGAGGGCAAACCCTTGTCCTTAGCTACGCAGCTTCTCCCCCCACCACCTCCTCCTCTGCTTTAGCCCAGCCTAGCCCTCTATCACCATCCGAGGAGGGAGGCCAGGTTCAAAGGGGATGGGAGGGCTGGGACAAATCTGCAAAAAATAGACCCTTCCTTCTGCACTGAGTTCCAAGCAAAACCAGGGAGCAGCCAGCGAAGAGACAGTCCTCGAGCGACCACTCTTGCTTTCCCTCCTCCTTCCTTCAGAGGTGAGGGATGAAAAGCCTCATCGTTTCCATCTGCCATCCTACCGTCTGTCTTTGCTTGCGGAGTGTGCAGCAAAACTGGAGGACCAGGTTGGGGGTGCACGTGATCCGGCCCACCAGAGGCGCCATGTGGCCATCTGCACCATCGCAGCCATGGGCAAGCAAAGATGGATGGAGTAGGCAGGCAGCCGCGTGGTGTGTCCTGTGGGCAGGATCGCGTGCTTACCCCCACACACTCCGTGCCTCTGCCAGTGATGCTATGAGGCGAGGCAAGTGGTGGGGCAGGGGTGGCGCCACGGTGCAGCCCCTGCATTCTCGACCCCTGCTGTCCAACCTGGTCCTCCAGCTCTGCCGCAAGCAAAGACAGATGGTGGGACAAATCGCGTGCCCCTCCCTGCCCCCATGCAGGCTGTAGCTGCTCCCGAAAAGTCTGGCCCCGCGCATGCGCTCGACACATCTTATGCTGGCCATGTTCACCACACACACCCCACTGATGACACTCTGAATTAGGGCTTATTGTGGGGGTAGGGCTTATATTGCGAGCAGCATGAAAAATCATACCATGTTATTTTCAGGGTAGGTCGTATTTTCGGGAAAACACGATATTACTACTGGTACTACCCTTGCTTGCTTTTGCCACAGTTGTTCTATTTCTATTTGCAGGTCTTTGTATTTTGTTATCGTCTCCAGTTCTTTCTCTTCTATTCTGCTGTCTCCAGGCACTGCCACATCCACTATCCAGACTTTTTTGTTTTTCTTATCGAAAATTGTTAAGTCTGGGATGTTACAGTATGTGGCAGGTGCCTGGCTCCAGAGCAATTTAACTTCTTCATTTTCTATGACTTTCTCTATTTTATGGTCTCACCAGTTTCTTGCTTGCAGGCAAATGATATTTCTTGCAGATCTTCCAATACACCATTGTTGCTACTTTGTCATGCTGCTGCTTGTAGACAGTCTGTGCAATCTTCTTTCAGCAGCTTACCAGATGGTCCACTGTTTCCTCAGATTCTTTGCATAAGTGGCACTTACTGTCTGTTGCCGTCTTCTCAATTCTGGCTTTGTATGCATTTGTCCTTAAGGCTTGGTCTTGGGCAGCCAGAATTAGTTCCCCAGTCTCTTTTTTTAACTTTCCTGCTCTTAGCCATTGCCAGGTTTTGTTATTATCTACTTTCCCTGCTATTTCTTTAATCTACTGGCCATGTAGTGCTTTCTCTTCCAATGCCTCCATTCTCTTATTCATTTGGTCTTTCTTATAGGCCAGTTTGGTCTCTCCAGTAGTCAGTAAATCTTTCTAGCATACTAATTTCAGTGCATCTTCTTCATTGTTCTTCAGATATTCTTCCAAAGCCCTTTTTTCTTCTTCAATCATCTGATGTACTGGCAACATTCCATGCCCACCTATTTGTCTTGGTATGTAGAGCCTATCAATGTCACTGTGAGGATGAAGGGCTTCATTCAATTCGATTCAGTCAGGGACTGGTAAAAACTTAATAGTTCAAGTCCTAACCAAGAACCGTAGAGCTGTCAAGGTAATGCTCTAAGTCAGGGGTGTCAAACTCAAGGCCCATGGGTCAGATCTGGCCTGTTATGTGGTTAGATCTGGCCCACGAGGCCACCCTAGAGACAGCAAAGGACCGGCCCACGGCGCCTCAGCCCCAGCCCAGGCTGGTCAGGCGCTGATCTACAACCTGATGACAGCCATCCAGGCTGGAATGTGATCAGCCTTATATCCGCGGGGCTGCCCTGCAGCCAGTGAAGGGCCGCCAAACCCCGCCCCCTAGCCACACGTACTGGAGGTGGCGAGCATGTGGGTCCTGGTGTCCCTGGCTGACTGCATTCTGAGCGCTTCCAGTTCACCCAGGATGCTGGCCTCTGCGCGCCCACCGCCCCCAGGGGGCGGGGCTGAAGCGGTGAGGGCGGCTCCTCACTGAATCCAGGGCGGTCACGCAGAAATAAAACTGACCGCATTCCAGCCCGGATGACCACTACCAAGTTGTAGATCAGTGTCGCGCCCGCCACCAGAGCTTCCATGACCTGCTCACCAGCCCAGCCACGCAGCACATGAGCGCTTCCCTTTCCCCGGGACCGCCTCTGCCTCCACGTGGGAAAGCCACAGCCACTGGCAGCACAGCCACCAGCAGCCTCCCCCACCTCTTGTCCCTTCCTGAGTGTGGAGGAAGGAGATGGGAATGAGAAGGGAGGGAGGGAGGGAGGGAGGAGGGCAGAGGGAAGGAGGGAGGGAGGGAGCTTGGGGGGCCCCACAGAACAATGCAGGAAGCCAATGGCTCAACTTGGAAGAGACCAGGGGAAGCCTTGTTGACAGCTGAAGGAGGAAGGAGGCCTTGGCCCAAGAGCAGAGGCCACTCCAAAGAGCCCAGAAGGCAGAAGATCCAAGGCTAGAGCAACTTTCCAAACTATTTGGGTTGTCCCTCAATGGAAGAGAAGGGGGGGGGCAGGCGAGGGAAGGGTGGGAGGGAGGGAGGGAGGGAGATGGGAATGAGAAGGAGGGAAGCAGGGAAGGAGTGGGGGAGGGAGGCAGGGAAGGAGTGGCAAAAACAGGAAGGGAAGGAGGGAGATTGGAATGAGAGGGAGGAGGGTCTTAGGGAAGTCCTGCCTTAGCACTTGGCCAACAGCAGCCCTGTTGCCCTTTCACCATCCCCTTGGCCCCCTCCTCCTGGCCTCTCCTAGTGGTCCCCATCCTATCGCTAAGGATGCTTTGGTTACAAAGCCAAGTGTCCTCGCATGGAGAGGGAATGGGCCTCCCTCTGACCCACGCACTTTGCCCTCCTGCACCCACCATGAACAACCTGGCCAAGGAGAGTGAGCACAGCAGCAGCAGCAGCCTCGAGGAGGTAAGCACAGCTGGGCGCCCCGTCAGAGGAGTGGGCTGGGCTGGACTGGGCTGCAGGTCCCGGTGCCCCAGGAGCTCGAAGGCAGGACTGGGCGCTTGCCCTCCACTGCCCAGGGCTCCGGGCAGCCTGTGCTGCCGTCTGGGGGTCCTCTGCATGGACTAGGCTTTGGTGCTCGCCCTGGTCTCATCTTCCTCCGCTGGAGACCTCTGGATCCCTCCTTCCAGCCTTGCCTGGGCCCCCCACTGGAGGTGAAGGATGAGGCTGCTGTGTGTGGAAATGTGGAGGAGAAAGTTTGCAGGAAGCAGTTTCCTCTGAGTCCAACTTCTGCCTTGACAGATCTCTGGAGAGGAGGAAGGGGTGGTGGGGAAGCTGTATGAGGGAAGGCTGCCCCAACAAGCCAGCATCCTTACCACACACCATTGGAAATGGGGATTCCCTTTCGAGAAGGGCCAGCCTCCCTTGTGCAGGATGAGGGAGCACTTCTCCCGCCTCATCTTGCTCTCCAGAGATCTGTCAAGGCAGAAGTTGGACTCGGAGGAAACTGCTTCCTGCAAACTTTCTCTTCCATGCTTCCATACACAGCGGTGTCGTCCTCTGCCTCCTGCTTTGCTGGAAGGGGACACCATACAGGGAAATTCCAAGGATGTCTGGGATTGGGAGAAGAATTTCTCCTTTGGCATGCTGTGCACACACACACACCATTCCAAGCTTGGAGACTTTTATCCACATCTGAGCTTACAAACTGCCAATCATGCCTAGGCTTGGGGAGAAGGCTCTCTCATTCCTCTTTGGATAAAAATCCACAAATATGGAATGTGGTGCATGTGTGCGCACGCATGCACTTGGCTGCCAGCAATTTGGGGAGGCAATGAGCTTGTGGGGCACCGAATTGTCCCCACATCAAGTTAGCCAGTGTGACTTTTTCCGTCTCAACCCAGCCGTCCTGAGTCAGCCACGCCCAGTGAGCAGCATTGAGCCGGCCACACCCACCCAGCCATACCCACCTAGTCACGGCGACCCAGTTACTGGCCCTTTGAGGGCAACCATAATACTGATGGTGCCCTCAATGAAATTGAGTTTGACACCCCTACTCTAAGTGCTATTACTATTACTTCAGTTCGTGTATCACCTAATATTGCAATATCAATGAACCAGACTTTTTTATTTTCCACAATAGTGATGTCAGGTGTGTTGTAGGCCAGATGTCTGTCTGTTTGGATTCGAAAGTCCCACAAGATCTTGACCTATTCGTTTTCAAGAACTTTGTCAATTTAGTATTCCCAGTAACTTTTCCTGCATTCGAATCCAAACTTCTGGCAAAGCTTCCAATGTATGATTTTGGAAACTCAATCATGATGTTGTAGACAATCAGTTTGTGAGATTTTGCTGCAGCCACTGATAAGGTGATCCACTGTTTCAACTTTCTTGTTGCATAAGCGGCATTTGTTGTTGTTACAGACAAATTTAATTGTTGCTTTCATGGAATTGGTCTGCAGGGCGTTCTTGGGCAGCCAAAATGAAGCGGTCAGTTTCTTTCTTCAAGACCCCTGATCTCAACAATCTCCATGTTTGCTTTTTATCTACCTTTCCTCCAATGTCCTTCAGGTATTGACTGCGCATAGGCTTCTTTTCGAGTTAGAAATTCAATGCTCAATTGTTTCCTTTCGATATTCAATCTCGCGGTTTTCAAGGTTTCCCTTGTTCATCTACTTCAGCAGAGGTTCTTTTGCTTTTTTTATGTAGTCATTTAAGTAGTGTTTTTCCTCTTCACAGTTTGTTTCACCTATAAGAGTCCTCTGCCACCCTGAGATCTAGGCTAGTACAATCGATCAATATCACTTTTTGGGTGTAGAACATGGTGTATTGTCATTAGTTTTCTTGTCTTTTGATCCAAGTTATCAAGTTCTAGCTGAGTCCAATCAATTATTCCAACTCAGTATCATATTACAGGCACTGCCCAGGTGTTAATTGCCTTTATATTTCCTCCACTTAGCTTTGATCTCAAAATTTTACGAACTCGCCTTATGTATTTTGTTGAAGTAGTTTCCTTGACTTGGTTGTGCAACAGGTCAGAGGCTTCCAAAACTCCTAAGTACTTGTATCAGGGGTGAAATCCTCCCTGTTCGGCCCAATTCGGGCGAGTAGGTAATGGTTGCAGCAGCTGGTTCAGAGAACTGGGATGGCAGCGCGAGGTTCCACCGACCTGCCCCGACATCACTTCCTGGTTTTTTAAACTTTTTAAAGCCTATTTTCCCTGCTGGTTCCCCTGAAAGAAAGAAAGAGGGAGGGGGAGGGGGGGGGGAGGGGGAAGGGAAGGGAAGGGAAGGGAGAAAGAAAGAGAAAGAAAGAGAGGTGTTAGAAGGAAAAAGTCAGGACTCACTTTCCAGCCGGGAGATCGCTTGGCAAAGAAGAAAAACAAATGCTGTTGCTTTAAATTCAGCAGTCTCCAAAGTTAGCCACATGGCTGGCTGAGGAATTCTGGGAATTGAAGTCCACAAGTCTTAATGTTGCAAACTTTGGAGACTTCTGCTTTAAATTGAAAAGCCTTCGGAAGGAGGTTTTAATTGAAGAAGGCGAAGTGACATTCTGGGTTAGCTGAACAACAAACTGGATAAAAGGAAGGGTTCTTATATGGTTCTATGTTGTTGAAGTTTTGGGTTTGTGCAAGATGGGCTTTGTGTTTCTATA
>QLTV01003269.1:215797-232142 GCA_003457575.1 Thermophis baileyi
AAGGAAGGAAGGAAGGAAGGAAGGAAGGAAGGAAGAGAAAGGGGAGGGAGGGAGGGAGGGAGGGAGGGAGGACCACAAACCTGGCTGGCACTAGACACAGCTTCAGAGGATGCTTTGAAACAGCACAGCAAAGGCTAGAAGTGACCTCAGAGGTCATCTAGTCCAACCCCCTGCTCCCTGGCACAGTTGACTGCTAAATTGGCCGCACCCACCCAGTCACATGACCACATGGCCACGCCCACCTGACCTCCAAGTCATGCCCACAAAATAAGCCACGCCCACAGAACCGGTAGGGAAAAATTTCACATTTCACCCCTGACTTGTATCCTTCTTCTAGTGTGACTGCTTTTACCAACTCTTCATTATCAAGTTTGAATAAATCTTCAACAATTTTTCCTGCCTTAACAGCAATTGTTGCACATTTGTCAATGCAAAATTGCATCTCAATATCTCTGCTAAACTCCTCAGTGCTTTTCAGCAGTCAGCTCAATTCAGTTTTTTTTTTCCAAACAGTTTTAAATCCTCCATGTACAGCAAATGGGAAATTTTTCAACCCGTTTTTGTCAATTCATAGCCAGTTTGTTTTGCTCAAAATTCTTGTTAGTGGTACCATCAAAAGTACAAATAACAGAGGTGACAATGAGTCACCTTGGAAGATTCCTCATTTGATTTCAATTTCACCAAGTTCTTCTCCACAGGCCATCAACTTAGTTTGCCATGTTAGTTTTCATGGAACTCTTCAGGAATTTCTGGATGTTGCTGCCCATTCCAAAAATATCTAAGCATTTCTCAATCCAGCTGTGTGGAACCGAATCAAATGCTTTCTTATAATCAATCCAGGTCATGAACAAATTTGTCTTTTCTTGTGAAAATCAGTATATCAATCAATAGTTGGTCTTTGTTGGTTCCTCTTGAATTTTTGCAGCACCCCTTCTGTTCTACAGGTAGGAAATCCTTGTTTTCTAGATATCCATAAATTTGGTTTTTAATTTGTAAGTAAGTAATTTGTATGTTGTTCACAGGCAAGTGATTGGCCTGTAAATTTCAGGTTTACTTCCCTTTTTTACATCCTTCTGAATCAAAACAATTCTTCCAGTTGTTAGCCATTTTTCACTTTCTGAAGTTTCCATACCTGGTTCATTTGGTTTGCTAATCTTGCATGCAAACTTGTTAAGTGATTTCAACCAGAATCCATGCAGCAGCAGATTTTATTATTATTATCATCATCATCATCGTCATCTCTTTTATTCATTAAACATGAAATTCAATCAACTGAACATTTAAAAATGAATCACGAATATTATTGACTGGCGCTGATGGTTGATACGGGTTGCTGCCAGCATCCTATGTATCAACCAAATATTTTCTTAAAATGTATGATGTTCCGAGTAATGCAGTTTTTTGCAGTTCCGCTGGGGTTATTGCAGGAAGCTGCAATTTCTTGATGTATTTTGTAAAATTCTTGGACATGGTACCAAGTGCCCCTATGACAATGAGTATCTTTGTTACATGTTTCATCCATAATCACGTAATTTCGATGGCTAAGGTCATGATATTTTGTGATTTTTTCCAGTACTTTTTCTTCAACTCTGGCATCTCCTGGTACAGCGATATCAATAAATTGTACACTTCGGTTTTCAACAACTGTGATATCTGATGTATTGTGTTCCAAATGATGATCCATCTGTATTCAAAAGTCCCACAAGATCTTCACCTTCTCATTTTTGACAACTTTTTCCACTTTATGTTCCCATGACTTTTCGGATTCAGGTAAGTCGTATTTTTTACATAATGACCAGTGGATTAATTTAGCAACTCGGTCATGTCATATTATCATCATCACCATCATTATCATGGTTCAGACTCGATTTGGCACTTTGTCTACCTACTAGGTCCTTTCCAAGGATATGGTGGGGAAGGCAGATGCGGATGTTTGACGATATTACAGATATTGTTGCAAGATATAAGCTATTCTGAGTAAAAAGTGCCATTTACTATTGACTAGTGATGAATTTGTCAATACGGATGGTGTTCAAATGGTGCTGCAGTGGTTTAGAGATTGCACCCAAGGCGCCACTATTGGAACTACCTTTGTTTGCTTTTGCCACAGTTGTTCTATTTCTATTTGCAGGTCTTTGTATTTTGTTATCTTCTCTATTCTTTTCTATTCTGCTATCTCCAGGTACTGCCGCATCCACTATCTAGACTATTTTGTCTTTCTTATTAACAGTTGCTATTCTAGGTTGTTATGTGGCAGCTGCCTGTCTGTTTGAATTCTCAAGTCCCAGAGCACTTTAGCTTCTTCATTTTCTATTATTTTCTCTATTTTATGGTCCCATCAGTTCTTTCTTGCAGGCAAATGATATTTCTTGCAGATCTTCTAATGCACCATTGTTGCTATTTTGTCATACTGTTGCTTCTTGTCAATCTGTGTGATCTTCTTGCAGCAGCTAACCAGAAGCTTGTTTCTTCAGCTTCTTTGCATAGGTGGCACTTATTGTTTTTGCTGTCTTCTCAATTCTGGCTTTGTATGCATTTGTTCTTAAGGCTTGGTCTTGTGTAGCCAGAATTATCTCCTCAGTCTCTTTCTTTAACTTTCCTGCTCTTAACCATTGCCAGTTCTTGTTATTATCTGCTTTCCTTGCTATTTTTAATGTACTGGCCATGTAATGCTTTATCTTCCCAGGCCTACAAGACCAGGTGCTTTTCATTTGGTCTTTCTTGTAGGCCAGCCTGGTGTCTCCACTAGTCAGTAAGTCTTCCTGGTATACAGGTAGTTCTCAACTTACAATCACAACTGAGCCCAAAACTTCTGTTGTTAACCAAAGCAGTTGTTAAATAAGTTTTGCGACTTTTCTTGCCACAGTTGTTAAGTGAATCACTACAGTTGTTAAGTTAGTAACATGGTTGTTAAGTGAATTTCGCTTCCCCATTGATTTTCATTGTCAGGAGGTCACAAAAGGTGATTACATGACCCTGGGACACTAGAACCATATGAGCCAGTTGCCAAGCATCTGAATTTTGATCATGTGACCATGGGAAGGCTGCAATGGCCTACGTGTGAAAAATGTCCATAGGTTACTTTTTTCAATGCTGTTGTAAATTTGAAGTTACTAAACGAATGTAGGCCAAGGACTACCTATACTAGCTTCAGCGCATCTTCTTAACTGTTCTTCAGATATTCTTCCAATGCCCTTTTTTCTTCTTCACCCATCTGATGTACTTGCAGCATTCCACACCCACCAATTTTCCTTGGAGTATGTCTGATGGTGTTACAAATATCATTGCAAGATGTAAGCTGTTCTAAGTAAAGCCACCTTTTCAATTGACTGATGATGAATTTGTCAATCCTGCACAATTACCCAGAAACTTTCATAGTTGAGCTTCTAAAAGAGGTGAAAGGAGTCAAAACAGTATGTGTTTTATAATGCAGTTTGAGGTTTCTTGTTTTGCAAATGATCTTCAAGATTATTGACCTTTTTTCTATGTACTTCATATTTATTGATTTAAGCAATTGCTTGTCAGAAATGATAAAATAGATCCTGAAATAGGTTTCAAAGCTTTTAACTGATGGAAAACCTCTTGTAATAAAACCACTGTAGATCTCTCCTCAGAAGAAGATAAAGCTGGTATTTTCTTGTAGACATATTTAAATCAAAATAGAGAAGTACAATAAATATATTGGAGTGTAAAGTTTGATAAAGCATTGATCCTGTAACATAGAATTTAATGTAGATTAAGAAGCACAATAGAAGAGAAAGATATATCCTTTCATGCCAACTTGCATACCTTTTCTCCTTAAGAAATTCACCATTTTGTTTCCTGTTCATTATTGTTTCATTCTTGTGATTCTGAAATTTTGAAGGTGTCAAAGGTATTTTTGAATTTCAAAGATGTAGAAAATCTTATTTTTGTCTTGTTTTTCTGGTCATTTTTATTTACAGGTTTGCTTCTTTGTTTTGTTGCTGAAGTTTGTCCATTGTTGGATCTGTTAAACTTTTGTTCTGAAAAAGCAAAATTGTTCTACCGGTAATCTCTCACTTTTTTTCCTTTGAGGTATTGCTAAGAACCTGCACTTATTGCAAGCATATGCAAAATTGTTTTCAGACAAAAATACAACCATATCACAAGCATTCAAATCACTAATGCAAAGTTGTATCTTAATCTTCATTGTTCCTTTAGGTGACATTAATTGAAAGGCTCATATTTTTTGTTCTCAAATTAACAAAGGGCTCATTGCTGATGGAGGGAGAACACTGAATTTGCCCAGAAATGTCTGTTAGGTCTGGTTAGGTTCATTCTGTTCTGTTAGTCTGTTCTGTTAGTTCTGTTAGGTTAGTTCACTTGCTTGGTAAACTCCTTTCTTGGAAACTGGCAGTCTTATATTCCTGCTACAGCAACCTCTGCTTTATTCAACAGGAAGCAATAAGTAATCACTGAATCACACATAATGGGCAATCAGCAATTGTCTGATCACCCTTGCAATCAACAGCTATTCATAAAAAGATCTTTTCAGCCCTCACTGCCTCACAATTATCCAGAATGCATAGCTTTTTAGTTCTCCTCTATTACATGTCTCTTTCACCTAAGTTATTTAATAATGTAAAAGAGAGGCAGAAACTTATTTGAATGGTTTTTAGACCAATCAAGATTTATATGCTTCACTGGAAACAGCCTTTTGGTTAAGATGAAAAAACTCAATGTTCAGATTTATTATTCCGTGTTTGTTTTTTAAGCCATTACAGTCAGGTTAGAGAAAGACTTGGAAAATGTCTGTGTAAAAAAATCCTCATTCAGAAAAAAACAATCATTTAAAAGAAAAAAAATCCTTCTATTCCCCACATTATTTGCCTCTTTTAATTCTACCTTGAACCTGCTTTTGTGCTGTCTGAGATCTATATTAACCAAGTTCCCTGTGCACATATTGATTGTGGTGGTGGTGAATGTGAATATAACCCCAACATTTGATTTGGTTCTTAGTCCTTTCTCATGAACCTGCCAAATTCCTACTTCCTACCCATATTTTCAGGCACGCGGTGGCTCAGTGGCTAAGACGCTGAGCTTGTCGATCAGAAAAGTTGGCAGTTCAGCGGTTCGAATCCCTAGTGCCGCATAATGGAGTGAGTTCCCATTACTTGTCCTAGCTTTTGCCAACCTAGCATTTCAAAAGCATGTAAAAATGCAAGTAGAAAAATAGGGATCACTTTTGGTGGGAAGGTAACAGCGTTCTGTGCGCCTTCGGCATTTAGTCATGCTGGCCACATGACTTTGGACAGCGCTGGCTCTTCGGCTTTGAAACAGAGATGAGCACCGCCCCCTAGAGTCGGGAATGACCAGCACATATGTGCGAGGGGAACTTTAAATTTACCTTCTAACCCATATTTTCAGGATTAGGGGCTTTCCTTTATTGTTGACTCCCATGCATAAATGAGGTGGAAATGAAAATGGCCTAAGAAATCCCTTCCAGATTTTAATCTCTTTCTTTGCTTTGGCTATGGAGATGGCCTGATACTCTGTTTGGACTGCATTTATTACAGTCCCTGATTAATTCCCCGTTTTCAACCCCTCATGGATTGAAAAAAAAAATGAAAAGAAAAAAAAGTGATGCAATTTATCCTGTCATTTGATCTAGCAGAAGAAAAGTGGCAGAACTCTTATTAACTTCACCTGATTTCTTTAAACAAAAGAGGGATCTATCGTTTCACTGCTCCATCAGTGAACTCATTAAAAATGTCCATGGAGGGGTATTCCTGGTATAATGCACAGTAGGCAATTAGAATGAAAACAGTTGCTACAATAGAATGAAGAATAGCAAGCAAAGTGGATAGCACAGCTCCAGCAAGAACAAGCCATAAAACACTACTTTTAATGTATAGAGGGAAAAACCTAGCAGAGGTTGCCTTCTGGGCTGGGAGGATGACATGCATTCCTACCCTTGAAAAATATTTACTGGCTTACACTAATGCTGGAGCAAATTGTAATTAACCCCATCACAACAAGAAATCTCAAGGTGAGGGCTTAGAAAGGAACCACCACCACCACCCAAAAAATAGAAGAAAATGGCACATCACTTGCATATTTTTCCAATAAATTACATGGACATGCCCATGTAGTTATCAGAAGCTGACCTTAGTTTGAGGAAATATTACATTTATAATCTTACCACAAAGTACTCATCAGATCCTCAAAAAGTTAAGTTCCCCTTTTCCATTATAAAAAAAAAATAGAATAAAATGTCAAGACTCAATAAGTGCACAAATCTTATGAGACTTCAGCAAATGGGTTGATCTGTCATTGCTTCCTCTTCCTGATTCACCTGTAAGCTAACTCCTGCAGAGTAAGCTCAGGGATAAAGAGCTCTACACTTTTATGTAAGATCTTGTATTTCCAGGATCAGTTAGATACATGGATGTATGTGTACATGTAAACAAAGATTTTCTGTAATAAAACTGCTTTGAGTCCTGTCTTGTTTTTCTCTTGATTTTGAATAAGCAAACATCAATACAAAGGATCTTTTATTCAGAATTGGTACTTTCACCTTTTTCCATTAGTAGAATAGCAGAAATGTTCAGCACAGTAATGGAGAGTAG
Organism: Thermophis baileyi; assembly: GCA_003457575.1. Classification (NCBI taxonomy): domain Eukaryota; kingdom Metazoa; phylum Chordata; class Lepidosauria; order Squamata; family Dipsadidae; genus Thermophis; species Thermophis baileyi. The sequence continues at coordinate 222,388 of QLTV01003269.1, forward strand.
ATGAAAAAATGACATTGCAAGGGCTACAAAAACCTAGACAATTGTTAGATGGCAACAAATAAATTCACTAACTCTAATTTCTGGCACCATCTAATGGTTATTTGGATTTTTTTTCCAGCCCAGATATGATAGCCAAACATGTTGGTTTCTCCTGCTTCCTTGCTCCAGTTCACTGCTTTCTCAGCCTCCAATCACATATCATTCAGGAGAAATGATTTTGCTAACATTTTCATTTTTCAAATACAAAACAAGCTCAGGTTTCTTCCATTTTAAGGAAATTTCCTCCACAGTACTCCATCCCTATTGGCCACTGTGAATTATTTCCTTCTTGGAAAGAAAGGAGAAAAGAAGGCAATCAAGAGCTCATAGCAAGTTATTTAGCGCTTAGATTCTGTGTGGATCAAACTTGATATTCTTCTAGAAAATTCAGTGAGAGAAAAGTGAAATAACTAGTTCGTTGCAGGGAAATGTTGATATGAATTCATCACATATAATGTATATCCACAACATTATTGACAGGAAATATAGAAATTGCCAAGAAACAAACTGAGAAGAATGGCACACAAGAGGGAGGGAGGGAGGGAGGCCTATATACAGTAAGTGCCAATTCAAATGGATATAACAAATTTAAATGCTAACTTGTCCAAAACAACCACTAATATAAGTTCAAAATGTATGTTTTAATACTATATTGTATATTTTAATATTAAATATGAAAATTGGTGCTATGTTATATATTTTGGTAGACACTATCATACTGATAAATATTAAAAATTAAATTATGCACATAAATAAGCTTATTCCAAGTAATTTTGATGTCAAGGAATACAACAACTTTTTAAAAATCTTTTTTGTTTTCCATAAAACAAACTCGCAATTCTTTATGTAATTCATTGCTTAACATATCAAATATCTCTTCAAAAGTTAATCATGCATGCCATATCATAGCATAACCATTACAGTTTGTAATCACTAGTATAGAATGGGAAAGATAAGGGTTCAGAGGCCACAAATTAGCTTTCCAATCTTCTGAAGGACACAGGAAAACATTTAGCAAGATGGTAACATCATCATAAGAAAAGGCAACATGCTTTGCAGAAATTTTAAGGATGAGAATGGGAAAGGGAAACTTTTGGAAGGCAGTTTCCATTGTCCAATACAAAATGGCTCTAAATCACAATGTTTGCCTCTCATTTCCATTCTCCACTGTTAATTGTGAGGGGGGAAATACTCTGCCAAATTTGATCATCAGGGATGAAATTTCAAAGCAATTTACAGTAGAACCTCTGGTCACAACCATAATTCGTTCCATAACTTTGGTCGCAAACTGATTTGGTCGTGACCCGAACCTAATTTTGGAAATTTGGCCCTTACAAAAAAAATGGCATGGAAGGGGAAATCGGCCGCGGGGAAAAAAAATTGTGAATTTTTTGGTTAGAACTCGATTTGGTCATGGTCAGAAGCATTCGTGACCAGAGGTTGTACTGTACCAGGATTCTCGGAACACAGCATCCTTAGCAATTTATTTTACTAAATAATCTAATAGTTTTATACAAGTATAGCTACTTATTTTATTAATCCTACAAATGTCAGCTCAGAAATAATTCCTATTATGTTAATTTGGATTTATTACCTAGGAAGTATTTATAGGATTTCAATATATGACTTTACTATTTTATGACATATGCCACAGTATGCTAACCAATAAAACATTAAAAATGTCAAACGCAACTATAATTTTCTTGATTCCAGCAACTACAACATCTTTCATAAATGGTTTAAATAGGCCTTAAATAGTGCTACTTCCACTAATTACACAATATAAAACCATCAAGTTAAGTGAATTTAGATATCACATTTCCATTTGGAGAGCACTTTTGGATCTATACATTTAAGCCCCTTAAAACAAGTGAATATTTTTTCAAACTGGCATACAGGATTGTAGTTTATATGCACATTCATGTTTTTCTCCATAATTTAGTCCAGAATAGGGATTAATCTCATCTTCAAGAACATTTCTGATTAGAATGGCAGCCTTCCATTTAAATTCCTAAATCTACTGCATTTGTTAATTTGAAAGTTGAACAAGACAATGGCCATACTCCATCTTGTCATTTTTCTAAATAAGCCATTTTAGTGTTTCAGTTCCCAACCAATTCTCCAATCATATATTAGCAGTTCCCTAGGTCTTTGAAAGGGAGAAAAAGGTAATGTATATTTTTATAACATAAATGAACAGAGATAAACACATATATTCGTAATTGGGGATTTTCAAGAATTCAGAAAAATCATAAAACACAAATGGAAATTGGAAAAAGACTGTGCACAATCCAAATCCTTATAGTAGAAAACAAAACATAATTTTGGTCCAAATTCTATTTCTTAAAATAGTAATTCACTAGCTGATAATGTATAAGAAATGCAACAACACTAACCTTGGGAAAATGGAGCGTCCCTGGTTATGAAACTGGATGACATTCTAATGTAATTAGTATTAACACAGATTTCAAATGTAATTAATGCTTACCTTTCTCAAACCCATTCATTCTAATATGTATCAACATAATTTATCTTATAACATAGGTCAGGTTAAAAGAAATCCAAGCTGCAAAAAGTAGCATAAATACTATCCTATGATCAAAGCAATATGCCTCTTTATTACAGTGCACATCTTAAGCATCTTCCACTGTTATATTTATTCTGATATGTGTAGTATGTGTTTTTCTGTCAGACGAATGTATACGCTACACATGCAATTCTTTCAAGTGTATTTTTGCATCTTGCAAGCCATCTCCCACCACCCTATGTTCATTATTTACCCAGTCTCTTTACAATTTCATCACATATACGATAAGTCTACAAATAGTCAAGAATGTATACACATTTCATTTACATGCTGATCATATACAATTAACCTAAAATCTATCCAGGTTTTTATTCAGCTTTTATTGTATCTACATGATCCATATTTCTAAAAAACAGTTTCTTTCCATCCTCACTTACCCAGACTTATTTCATTTCATTAATGATTTTTCAAAGGGAAACGATATATTTTTCACCTTTTCTTTTGGCTTACTTCCATTTTCTCTATCTCCAGAGAAACATTTAACAGGAACATTTCTCAGCATGCCCAATTTCAGACCAATATTTTAAGACTGCTCTAGCCATCAGCCATAACACAACACACCTTCTATCTTAAGATACATGACCTGGCCACCTCAGAATGAGATGGTGATCATGCTGTTCATAGAAAAACACAGCAGTAAGCACTAAAAGTAGCCACAGTACCTGGCCAAATTTCGTTTATGTTCCTTATCCCCCCCAGAACGCGCCTACCAGCACACTGAAAACAAACGCATTTGGAGAAAAAGAAAAGGATTTGCAGCAGTTACGTGATGTCCCCAAGCCAACGCCTAGCCAGCTTGGGGGAGGGGTGGAAGTATCGCGCAAGTCCTGCGGGGAGGTGGTTTGCTGCCAGCTCATTCTGCATGTTTCAGGAGATAAAACTGAGCATTTCCCGCTCTAGCATCGAATAAGCCAACAGTAAGAGGTAATATCAATCAATAATATTCAACGGTGCTTACACTGAATTATACCGAGTGCCATTCCCAAAAAGGAAATGTATATCACGCTACATATGTGTAACGATCCAACTAGTGTGTGTGAAAAATAAGTGTTGACCATTGCCTCCTCCCTAACTCCTCTCGGTTTTCTTTTATGCTAACCCGGGAGGGGGGGTTGTCTACCGAAGACCACTATTAGCCATTCTCAGCCATTAAATCCATTAATCCATGCAGTGCAGATTTATAAAGCCACCGATTTTTTAAACACGAAATTATGGTGTTAGCAAAAAGGATGGAAGAGGGGAGGGAGAACGGTCCAGATTTGCTCTTGAAAGGGCAAGAGCTGATGAGTGGCAGAAGCGGGAGGGAGGTTAGGATTAGAATTCCAGCCAGAACCATAAACGCGATCTCTCTCTCCTCTCTCTCCGTCTCCCTCTCCATCCATCCATCCTCGATAACTGCTGCAAGCTGGTATCGCAAACCAGACGCTTTTCTGCGAACATCCTCAAAATTTGCTAGATTATCATCTCACTCCTGCATCCCCAGCATCAACCAGACACCCAATAAACGACACCTCCTGCATTCCAACACACAACGGCGGTAAAGATGCGTTCTTAGTTCTCGTCGTAATCCTCCCAGCCTCCCATGCATTCGACCGGGTCCACTTGCACACAAGCTACAGCTCCTCCTTACTTAATGGTGGCCAGCAGAGAACAACTCGCCGCATTTTCCCAGTTCGCCTTTCCTCTACAGACATCAGGATTGTTTTTTCCCCCCAGGAAATCGAGATCAGTTTTGCTTGGATTTTTCTACCTCAGCTACCAGGGCTGTGGCGGCTTTATTTTGTTATGGATCACCAAAACAATTTTTAAAACCTACCCCACTCACCGCTACCAGTATACAGCTATGCAGCTCTCCCGCTGAGGGTAAGCGTTGAAAAAAGTGGCAGGCGTCAGCTCTTCTGGGTAAATTATTCGCTGTATCAAACCGGTGCTTGCCTATGGATGGATGTTCGTGTATGAATGTGTGCGCGCGTGTGCAAGAGAAGCGAAATATGGAGAAGCGCAACCCTGGGTTTGCAGGCAGTCCCCGCCTCACCCTCCTTTCTCCTTCCTCCCGGCTAACCACCTCCTCTAGCTACCGAGGAAAGGTGGCAACCCGGCTTATTAAATCCTGCACCCGGTCGAAACTATTTATGGAAACTCCAGGAGCGACCAGAAGCAAAGTGACCTGTGCAGCCACCACCACTGTGTTGGCCAAGCGGCTGCCAATATTTTATGCCAAATATACCGGGCGGTCGGACTCCTTCATTCACCCTCTCTGTAATCGTTTCCATTTGCAAGAAAACTGGCATTCACGGCTAAATCCCCTTCAATCTCCTTAAGCCTGATGCTAGTTGGTGGTGGACCAGAAGGAACATAACAATTTTCCCGATAAATCCATAAACGGGGGGAAATGTAGTCTCACAACGTTTATCTGCATACAAGGCAAACCAGATTATCTCTTGAATCTCAACAGTTTATCCTAGAAGTAGCCCCAGTTCCTGGGCGCCATTCTTCGCCTCAATCGCTCTGCCCCTCCCTGAATTCGCGGCCATTTACTTGCCTGAAAAATTAGCAGCTCCGTTTTTGCTGGCTTCCTTCACGTTCATCAAATAGGAACAGCGCCCAGAAATCTGTAGTGCCCACCGCGTGCCCACCTTTTGGCATCAGGAAAGTTGATTTGTTGCCAGCTGCTCCTACCCCTATCTAAACCTTGGGGTTGTGCGCTTGTATCCACAAGCATGGAACTCGGTGACAGGATCAAGAAACCAGTTCCGCTCCGCTCTCCGCACGTTATCGCGGCCAATGCTCAACACTCCCACTAGGGGCATGCTAGGTCTCCTTCCCAAATTGCTGGTGCGCCTCAGGGGGTGGGGTGGGATGGGTGCGCGAGGCCTGTGTTTCCTTCCACCGAGAAATTCCTATACCCAAATGACCGACGCCAACAATCCAATAAACAAGTGGTCCTTTTGCCATGTGGCTGGATCTGATTTTACCAGCCTTTGTCCTCAAGTCAGATCACTATAATTTCGATGCCTCCCATCTCAACTCGTTCCTGGTTCCGGTGAAACGAAACGGCGTCTATTACTGCACCTGCTGGGGAAGGAGTTGTGGCTACGCACCTGAAAATAACGTCTCCTTCCTTGTAGCACCAGCTTCAGGGTTTTATAGTAAAAGGAGAGGAGCTCGTTTACCCCGCAAAAACATAGAAGTAACAGGTTTTTGTGAGATGTGCCAAGACTAGGTGAACGTGAGGGACGCCAGGCGCCATTAAACGAGGAAGCAGTAACTATAACAAGTCAAATTTCGTATCTTAACCATATCTCATAGTGGGGGAGTATTATCATGGGGACCCGGTTCCTGGTTAATTAAACATACATACTAGAAAGCGCTACAACCCACGTTCATTTTGACAACGGATAATTGATTCTTCTATACCTTTAAGAAGCTAAATGGATTCTATTTCTTTGCCAAAGGCAGAGCACGATGACATTCAGCCTGTTTTCAGTGCCAGGCGCTCAGCTTGTTAGATTCAAGTCTGTTGTGTACCTACAGGTCTGCCACGTCAGAGAGGCAGGTCATGTCGGCTCTCCGTAGAGCTAGTTCAGACAAGGCAGAAGAGGGTAGGGCTTACCTGTTAATAAGCTTTTGGATTGTTTTCCAAATGAGCAGGGGAGAAGGGGTGGAGGAAGAGACCATTTCTCTGAAATGTTGTAGATTGCCCTTAGCTTATGTGAAGATTTCCACCGATTTAGTAAACATACAAACAAAACAGAACAGAAACCAGTTATATTTTTCCACATCTCAAAATTGTTTGCTATGAACCTGTTGCATCTCTCCTCTTTTTCCCCCCATAATGATCCATTTTGTTTGCATTACCCAATGCACCATCTAGAGGCTGTTTTGTTTCCTGGTGGAATGGCTGCCTTTAGACCATTCTTACTCTGTAGGTCTGGTCATAACTACCATTTGTCCAGTGCCATTATAAGTTCAAATGATTGCTGAATGTTGTTAAATGAGGATCAACTATTTTCTCTGTTTTCAGAGGGCAGGATCAGAACCAGTGGTTTAAGGGAACAAGGTTCAGGCCAGGCCAAAGTAGGAAATTCCTGACGAGAGGAACTGTCATTCAGTGGATATGCTGCCACATGAACTAGTGAGTTTTTCTTGACTGGAAGTCTTCAAGAAGAGGTTAAATGATTAAGGTATTCTAGCAGATCTTGATCAAGTGATTGGTCTAGATGAACTTTAAGATTTCCTCAGCTCTGTGATTATGTAAAATGGTTCCTATAATTAGTTTTTCTAATTATATTAAAAACTAGAAGACGCATGCACGCCGGGGAGCTGCTCTTCTGGTTTCCGGGGCTCTCGCGCGTGTGAAGACCAGCTGGCCGGCGCGCATGTGTGCGCCGGGATCCGGAAGAGCAACAGGTGACGGCTGGCGTGCCCGGAGAGATGGCTCTGTGTGCCACATCCGGCACACGTGCCATAGATTCGCCAGCACGGATGTAGGGCATTTTTTTTGAAGTAGGACAGCCCTGACCACCACATCACTGGCATCAACCTGAATAAAAAATGGGGCATTTGGGTCCAGATCAGGGGTGAAATCCAGCAGATTCTGACAGGTTCTGGAGAACCGGTAGCGGAAATTTTGAGTAGTTCGGAGAACTAATAGCGGAAATTTTGAGTAGTTCGGAGAACCAGCAAACACCATCTCTGGCTGGCCCCAGAGTGGGGTGGGAATGGAGATTTTGTAATATCCTTCCCCCAGGAGTGGGGAGGGAATGGGGATTTTGCAGTATCCTTCCCCCAGGAGTGGGGAGGGAATGGAGATTTTGCAGTATCCTTCCCCTGCCATGCCTACCAAGCCACGCCCACCAAGCCACACCACGCCCACCAAGCCCACAGAACCGGTAGTAAAAAAAATTGGATTTCACCACTGGTCCAGATGTTTGAAAATGGGTTTATTGGCAAATAAATGTTTAACTTTTTCAATAGCCGCTTGGCACGCCATGTTCCACTTAAGGGGTTGCTAGATTTGGGTTTCCCCTCTCCTTTCATTTTCAGGTGGTTAGTGATGTGGAGCACTATTTGGGCAAAGGACAGAATTAATTGCCAATAGAAATTGGCAAACCCAAGAAAGCTTTGGAGTTGTTTTCAAATCTCCCATTCTAGTACCGCTCGCACCTTTTCTGGGTCCATCCCCACCACCTTGTGTGGGATGCAATACCCCATATAGTCAATTTTGTCTTTGTGGAACTCGCATTTGTAAAGTTTTGTGTACAGCTGAGCAGCACAGAGTTTTTCCAGCACTGCCCTGACCAATTTCACATGTTCTTCCATAGTCTCAGTGTAGATAAGAACGTCACCTAAATAGACTAGAATCCCTTTAAATAGATGCTAGTGTAGAACCTCATTAATTAATTGCATAAAAACTGTGGGTGCTCCATGTAGCCCAAAGGGTAGAACTTGAAATTGGAAGCATTCCAACAAGCAATTGAATGTGGTTTTATACTCATCCCCTTCTTTAATGCGCACCCTGGAATATGCTTCCCTCAGGTCTAGTTTGGTGAAAATTTTCCCTATGGCCAGGTGGGCCAGCATGTCTTTCATTCGTGGCAAGGGGTAGATGTTCTCAATGCGAATTGCATTTAGCCTGTGGTAATCCATGCATAGATGAAGGAATCTATCCTTTTCCCCCCAAAATAGCACATGTGCTGCCATATGCTGGACAAGTTCCGGAGCGCTGTGAAACTCGGAGATAATTGCAGCAAAGCTCCTCCACGTGGCTGGGAAGAGATTGCCAACAAGCTCCAGAGCGCTCGATTGTTCGGTGGCCAGTGGCCGGTGGCCGGCGAGGATCATGAAGATCGTGACTGCCTGATATCATCTGACCCGGTGAGAAGAGATCGTCTGGCCCGGTTGAGCCCCTGGGAGACCTGATCCTGTGTGTGTGCGTGGACCCCGACAAGGAATGGAGGAGCACCTGTCCCGGCTTGTGGAGAGCTTGTTTTGGAGTGTTTTGGAGAGTCACCATCATGTCCAGAGTGTTCCAGGGTGCCCCAGTCTGTTCCAAGTGTTTCAGCTCCAGCCTGCCACGGCACAGCTTGATTCCCCTGCACCCAGCAGATCGACCGGTGGCCACCATTAAAGAAATACAACCTCGTGGCTCAAGAAAACAAACCCTTCCTGGATGATAGATTGGGACTGAGAGATTGGGACTGATCATTGATTGTTTAGTTGATTAAGTGATACCTACTAGATTAATAGCCAGATTAATAGACTAGATTAATAGCCAGATTAATAGCCAGATCAATAGACTAGAGTAACACTAATTAAAGAATAACTATCTAACTAATTAACTAATTGATTGATTGTCCCACATATTGAAAACCTGCAAATAAGGGATTAACTAGACACTAGAACTTTAAACATTAGCTAGGCTTGAGTTCCCCAAATTCTAAATCTTAACTGATTTGGAAGAATACCTATAATCCCAATTGGACAATTTCCCCTCACAAAACTAGGGTAAAACACTCTACACTCTCACTCTCAACCTGCGCAAAAACAAAAACAAAAACAAAAAAAATCACACATGGAAGAAGGAACAGACACTATCGTGATCTGCAGAACATGTTCCATGTACACACTTATGCCCATAGAATACCCAAACTACATATGTACAAAATGTAAATTAATCGAGTTACTAGAAGAAAAAGTAAAGGGTCTAGAGTAAACTCTAACCACTCTGAAACTCAACCGACAAAATGAGAAACCCCAAACCTTGCAAAAAGAATATGCCCAAAGTGAACATAATAATGACCAAACAACTTCTAAAAGAGTTGACCCCTTAGAGGAAGAAGACAGATGGAAACATGTCACTCATAGAAGAAAACACAAACCTAGTACAAAACCCCTGTCCAAACCAACCCACTCTGATGCAGCCCCACTGGTGCTAAGCAGTCGATATCATGGACTCTCACTAGAAGACAACATGCAGACACATAGAATAGAAGCAACCTCAAATGTCCCTAAAAAAGTAGCACCATCAAATGCTACTGTGATAGATAGAAAAACACCCCAAACCAGTGGTGAGATCCAAATTTTTTTACTACCGGTTCTGTGGGCGTGGCTTGGTGGGCATGGTGTG
>QLTV01003269.1:256203-268620 GCA_003457575.1 Thermophis baileyi
GATCTGTTTTAATACAATTACCTCTGTCTCTTTATATATTGTCGGTTCATCTCTTGTGGCCTTGTATATGATGTCTCTAACTTTCTTCCTGGCAAATCTTATATGTATTTCTCTGGGTAGATGGTGATGTTTAGCATAGTTTGTCTGTACCCTGTATATCTCGTCTATTTCAGTGATTATTTCCTGAGCATCCCTCTGAAGGGTTTCTGCAAATATACTTGCCATCAGTCTGCCCAGATCATCATATCTTGTCTCTGTTATATTTTCTAGTCTTAGGTAATAGGATGAGCTTTCCATCTCTAAATTTATAATTGAGTTTTCCAATTCTTTTTTGGTTACTATCATTTTTTGATCTATTTGATCTACTCTTTTTTCAGTTTTCTCTGTCTTTGTCTCTATCAGCTTGATATGTTGTTCATTTTTCAGAATCGCCCCTTGCATCAGTTCCATTTTATTGTCTAATTTTTGGATACTTGAATTCAGCTCAATATGGTTTTGTGACATTGTCTCCTGCATTTTTAACATAGTTTCTTGTATCATAATGAGTGTTGTATTCATATTTTGGATAAGAGATTTACTACCTGTTTTTTCTACTGTCAACATTTCATCTATTGAGCGTTGGCTTGGGTTAGAGGATGCCTTTTTCCCAGCCCTCAAAGTTGTTGTGATAGTCGACATTTCTTTTATTATTTTATTTTGTTCCTCTATAATTTTATATATCTGCCCCCAAATCACCATCCAATACCTCCAATAATACAAATATTTCAAGTATTTTCCTTTTATACAGACTTGCTCCTTTTACGCCATGACCCCCGCCCCACCCCCGCCCCGTGCGCGATGAGGTGACAAAGGGGGCGTGGCACCAGGGGATGTAAGCTAAAGATCGGGGTTCCCTCTTTGAATGAGGAATCCCTTTTGTCTGAATATTCTGATAAATTGTAATAAAATGATTTTCCTGTCTCGGTTTGTCTCATTGGAAAATATGCACACCAAGGCACGAGCCTGAAAAAGCCATATTTGGCCATCAATTTTGGTGAGCCAGCCAGGAGAATTTTGCCTCAGAGCAATGATTTCCAGTCAAGGGTAAGGAATAGGCAGGTGCACCCCTGGAATTTTTCTTCAGGGCTTTACTTTTGTCTTTGACTGGACACATTGCCTCAAAGGTGCTTTTAAGAAAGAGAAGATCATTGAATTGGTAGGGATCTGAGATGGAACGAAACAGCCATCTATCCTTCCCGGGACAGAGAAATTGGTGAGTCTTGATTTTATTTTATTTCTAAGAAGCCCCAATTCCCTTTTTCCTGTATGCGATGTAAAAGCAGCTTCTTAGTTAATTACTTCCTTTGTGAAAAGGAGGTGTAAAGGCCCTTTAGAAGGACCTTAGTTGTAAAATACCGGTAGTAAAAAGCTGAATACACATTGTTTCAACCCCCCCCCAGGCCAGGGGTGGGTTCCTCCCAGTTTGGACTGGTTCTCCTGAACCGGTAGCGGCCCGCTGGTGATGTCACAATGATGTCACCAAACCGGATCGATCGGTGCCGGTCCATGGGGACCACCATCTTTTTTTTAATTTTTTTGATTTTTTTAAAATTTTTTATTTTATTTTATTTTTTCCTTCTGAGCATGTGCAGAAGCCGACTGTGCATGCGGTCGCCATCTTTTTTTTTGGCTTTGTTTTTTTTCCGGATTTTTTGTTACTGCGCATGTGCGTGCGCGCTTTGCGCACATGCGCCCACAAGGCACGCCCACGTGGCGTGGGAGGGAGCGAACCAGCAACAAGGTAAGTTGGAACCCACCCCTGCCCCAGGCGATCTAGCAAGTAAATTTAAAACTGCCTGAAATGGGGAATGTAGGAATGAGAGACTCACAAGAAATGGATGATGGAGATGCTTCTACCCCTCTCTGATGTCTATACCATATTTTTTTTTTTTAGCAGCCGGCGGGATTAAAAAAAAAAAGGCCTGTTAAAATTTTGTAAGCATATCTGGTCAAAATTAAAACTCCCAAAGAATTATTCATGGCCTTCGGAAGGTACCTTTGAACAACCAATTATATTTGCTCTTATAACTGAATTATGGGAGTCTAGAGAATTTGAACAACACTGGTATGCTCAGCTGTTTTTAAATGTCAGTAGTAATACAGAGTTATTGAGCAAATGCCATCATATTATGTATAGTGGACCCCTCCCCAACAAAGGAAATTCTTTTCCAATAGACCCATCTTTGAGAGGAACTGCACCACATTTAAATCATTCAAATATGTTACCAGATGCCCCAATGGAATTTCTCCCACTAATATATAGCCCTCCCAATGTGGCAGCCCCAGTTCCAGATGGGGCAGCCCAAACCCAAATAATCCCACAATGGGAGATCCCTAGATTACTCCAGCATATAGTGAAAATCCTACAAAAATGGCTGAGTTGTTTAAAAGCATTATTTCTACTCATAATCCTACATGGAATGACTTACAAACTATGTTTAATGTTTTTCTGACTGAGGAGGAAAAACGGATGGTTGTGGGGAAAGGTAGATCACAGATACCAGAAAATGCTAGAGACACTTTGTTTCCCCTTTAAGATTCTATGTGGGATCCAAGCAGAGGTGGGTTTCAGCAGGTTCTGACCAGTTCTGGAGAACCGGTAGCAGAAATTTTGAGTAGTTTGGAGAACCAGTAAATACCACCTGTGACTGGCCCCTCCCCCATCTATTCTCTGCCTCCCAAGTCCCAGCTGATTGGGAGGAAATGGGGATTTTGCAGTAACCTTCCCCTGGAGTGGGGTGGGAATGGAGATTTTACAGTATCCTTTCCCTGCCACACCCACCAAGCCATGCCCACCAAGCCATGCCATGCCCACCAAGCCACACCCACAGAACCCATAGTAAAAAAATTTGAATCCCACCACTGGATCCAAGCATCCCAGCAGATTTGAGAGAGTTGTGAGAAGACAGCAACAGAGTAGTTGCAGCTTTAATGATTGCTATTCCAAAGAAGAAAAATTTAGGGAAGATTTATTGGAACCTCCTCCTGAATTTTCCTCACTGCCTGGAGAACAAAGAATGTTGCCCCAGGAAAGAAAAGTGGAAATTTAAAGGGGGGAAAAAACCTCCACAGGTCTGGAAATGATATTTAATGGTGTGTGTGTGTGTGGAGGGGCTAGTTAGCCTTTTCTTAGTAATTAGAAGGACAATGGAATGTGTTATACAAAATGGAGATGATCCCATAGGATGGAAAAGTTCTTGTTATATGTAAGTGGAAAGAGAGAGAGAGAAGATAGAGAGAAGGAGGGAGGGGGAGGGAGGGAGAGGGAGGGAGAGAGGGAGAGGGAGAGGGAGAGGGAGAGAGGGAGGGAGGGAGGGAGGGAGGGAGAGAGAGAGAGAGAGAGAGAGAGAGAGAGAGAGAGAGAGAGAGAGAGAGAGAGAGAGAGAGAGAGACGTGTTTTATGCCTGGCCAGGATGAAAGGTGAGAACTTTGCTCTTTTATTTTGTGTGAGAAGACTTAACGAGTTATGTTGAGAGTTGTTCTATAGAAAACTCATAGAACTCTAGAAAACTCTAAATTTGGAACTCTAAGTTCCAAAAATTTGGAGAGAAAACCCCCCCACTTTTTTAACATTACCAATCTCCTGGAAGAAATGCATTCACTGCCCCCAACTTTTTCTAACTGGAATGTGTGAGACAAAGAGGGAGGAATGAAAGTGAATGTAAGAAATCTGTTATTAGAGCAAAATTTTGTTTTGAAAATTTTATGTGTCTTTGTAATATTTTTATTTATTTATTTATTTTTTGCTAACTCACTGGTTACATAGTATTTGAGATCTTTTCTGAAGGAATTATTTTCTATTCTTCCTTTCTTAAATTAAGAAACATCTGCATTATGTTTGTGGGTGATGGCTTTAGAGATTTTCTTTTCTATACCTTGGTAACGTCTGAATGTGATTTCTTTCTTTCTGCCAAAGACTGAAGGAATGTAGTTCCCTCCCTCCCTGACTGGACAGCAGATTCAAAGTAATGCAAATTTCATTTTGCATTTGAAATTGTATCTGAGTAGGAAAGGGGGTTGCGTTTTTTTTCTTCTGTTCCTTTTCACTATTTTTTTCTGTTTACCCCTTTTGCCTGAGAAGGGAAGGGCACAGTAGCATCCCATCTCTTCTTACACACACACACACACACACACACACACACACACACACACACACACACACACAGTACTATAAGACAGAGCAATGAGCAATAGCTGGAAAGTAATCAGGGAGAGAACAAATCTAGAACTAAGGAAGATTTCCTGATTGTGAGACTAATTAATCAATGGGATGATTGTTTCCAGGAGCTGTGGGTGCTTCATTATCTGGAAGTTTTTAAGAGGAAATTGAACAACATTTTTTTCAGAAGTGGATTGGAGCAAAAGACCTTTAAGGTCCCATCCAACTCTGATATTCTGTTTTTGGTATTGTGTGTGAGTGTGTAAATTTTCCTTTGCATTTTAGTTTGGATTTATCCTAAATAATGCATTGGAGAGCATTCTTGTCAAAGGAGCAATCCTATGAAATTTTATTTACAGCATGTGTTTTTGGAACTCCTTGCTATTACAAAGAGATGATTAATTTCCTTTTCCTTGGAGTCAAGGAGGGGGAGGGAAATTTTTATAGAGAACCAATTTGGTCTCATGTTTACGGTCACAGGCTACAAAGCTGGAGAACTGTGAATTCAAATCCTGCTTTGGCCATGAGGGCCAGGTGGGTGATTTTGGGCTAGATATTTTTCCCCTTCAGCCCTAGGAGGGAGGCATTGGGAAACCATGTCTGTATCTGTTGCCAAAGAAAAACTGTTGGCCCCACCTAGGCAATAGTTTGCAACATGCTTTCCCTAGTATAGGTTACAACAGGGGAGAAACCCCAAATTTAATTTTTCAGGAAAATGTTATGGTAATTTTCCTCCTGTTTTCTGCTTTGAAGGCTATTATAGTCCCCTACAAGCAAAAGTTTTGTATGGGGAAAGGGGAGGCAATATTTTGTCTTCCTAGATATCCTCTTGTTTTCTTCTGAAGGAAGTTAGCACCCACCCACCCCTCCTAGAGGAATGAAATATTTTAGGATATACTAAAAAGGCAGAATATTTCCCCTAAAAGAGAAGTAGAAACTCACAGAAGCAGAAACTCAGCCCCCCCACACATCTTTGTTAATAGCCTGGGCTAGTCTAGTCTATATAACAAAGATCTACCTCCTTCAGACAGAGCCATATTAGAAATTGCCCAAAGCCCTTTCATTACACCACCACCCAGCAAGGCTCAGCCAAACTTGAACTCAAAAACACAGCCTACAGAGTTGCCCTTGCATGGCCCCATGGGAGTCTGACAACCAATCAGAATACAAGCTCAAAGACAATGCCCAACAGAGGGCATAAAACCAAGGCACTCTCAGCAGAGCCGAGGTGGCGCAGTGGTTAGAGTGCAGTACTGCAGGCTACTTCAGCTGACTGCTAGCTGCAGTTCGGCAGTTCAAATCTCACCGGCTCAAGGTTGACTCAGCCTTCCATCCTTCTGAGGTGGGTAAAATGAGGACCCAGATTGTTGGGGGCAATATGCTGACTCTGTGAACCACTTAGAGAGGGCTGTAAAGCACTGTAAAGTGGTATACAAGTCTAAGTGCTATTGCTATTGCTATCTCAGCCCTTTTCTTTTCAGGAACTCAAGCCATGTGCTCCTGTCCACCATTTAACCTTCTTTCCAAGCAACCTCCATGAATCCAGTATCTTTTCCCCCACTTGGAACTGAACCCAGAAGGATATTCCTTACAACAGTCACAAATGGTGATGCCATGATCCTGTGACGGGGACAGTGCAACTGTCATAAATACATGCCAGGTTTTGAGTTTTGAGCTCAAAGGCTGCTTGGAAAGAAGGTGAGTACCTCTAAATTTTAATTTTAAAGCATAGAAAAGCATGGGAAATGTGTGTATGCCTCTGTGTGTGTGTATGAGTGAGGGGATCCTTCTCC
This sequence comes from Thermophis baileyi, assembly GCA_003457575.1. Lineage (NCBI taxonomy): Eukaryota > Metazoa > Chordata > Lepidosauria > Squamata > Dipsadidae > Thermophis > Thermophis baileyi. The sequence continues at coordinate 262,195 of QLTV01003269.1, forward strand.
CAATCACAGCTGGATTTTGCTTCCTCAGTGTGTTCTACCAAAAGAGCCTGGAAAGTACAGGAGATCAGGCCAGAGCAGAGGACCTTCTTTTGTGTGTGTGTGTGTGTGTGTGTGTGTAATAAGTTTTTATTTTATTTTACTTTATAGCATATGAAAATTCCAATTTCAATTGAACAGTGTGTTGTCTGGGTACAAATCATTTTAGGAAATAATAATCATGCTATTTGTTTAACCAAGTTAATGTACCTTCCTTATATCACTAATCCTTTCATATAATTCCCTTTTTCTAGTTCTTGTTTTTGTCTGCTAGCCATTGAATCTTGGCAGGATATTCATTTTTATGGTGGCTACTCTTCCCATCAATGATAGTTGTAGATTTTTCCATTTCTCCAAATCAGTTTTAATTATTATTTAATTATAATTATAATAATTATCTTCTTTAATTGTTATACACCTTGCCGTTAGTTGGATTCCTAAATATTTAACTTTCTTGACTATCTGTATACCTGTTTTAGTTAGTTTTTTTCTGTATGTCTGTAACGTTTTAAACTATTATTTTGGTTTTTTTCTTTATTTATTTTCAGTCCTGCAACTTCACCATATTCTTCCATTTTTCTAATTAGTTTGAGTCCATTTTCTTATGGGTCTTCCAAGATAAAGACCAAATCATCTGCAAATGCCTGCAATTTATATTGTTCCTTTTTTATTTCCATACCTTTAATTTCTATGTCTTGTCTAATATTTCTATTTAGCACTTCCAATGTCAATATGAATAGTAAAGGAGATAGTGGACATCCTTGTCTTGTGCCTTTTTATGTATTTAAAATCATTCTCATGTTGTTTTTAATCTGTCTCTTAAGCAAAAAACTATTTTGATCTGAATGTATAAATTCATTTAGAAACTTTTTTTTGTCTCTCTGCCATTGTTGAAGCATGTATTTTATGAACAGAGTTAAGTAAAGAGATGGGCCTATCGTTTTTTTATCTGCATTAAATCTGAATCTTCTTTTGGAATCTAAGTGATATTTGCTTCCATCCATGAGTTTGATACCTTTGCATCAATCAATACTTCATTATAAACTTCCAATATTGATGGGCCTAAATTATCTTGTAAATTTTTTTAAAATTCTGCCTGACAATTCCATCATTGATATTCATTCATTTAACATAGTTTTTACTTTTTCTGGTACTTTAGGTAATTCCGCTTTTTCCAAATATTCTTTAATTTTCTCTTCTGAAACTTTTTCTTGCTCATACAGCTTTTCGTAATAATCTTGAATTATTTTTTTAATCCTCATTTTGGTAGTATAAAGTTCCTTTCTCATCTACCAGCCTATGTGTCAATGTCTTCTCTTTCTCTGTTTTCGATTTGTGTGCCAACCATCTTCCTGGCTTATTTGCATTTTTTAAAAAAGTTCTGTTTAGCATTTTCAGAGCACAGGGACCTTCTGTTAGGGAAAGGAGAGAGTGTGTGAAAATAGAATGGAAAACTGAATGAGAGAGTTAAACTTGGACAACCAGCTGGGAAGTCACTGAGCAAAGCCCTAAAAAGTAGGGGGGGTCCTTACCTCTGGGAAGCAAGCAGAGCTCCCCTAGGACTTTAGTGAGTCCTAAAACTGAGACGGGAAAAAGAAAAGGAAAATGGCCAGGGAAGCAGGGGCCCATACTTACTGCGGGGAGCAGTAGAGTCCTGCCAGACCCCTTTTTGGTCTGCAAACTGAGAGCAGAATTCCCTCGGAGGGAGGGTCCTTACTCTGTAGAGGGAAGCAGAGTCTCCCCAGACCCTTTTTGGTTTGAAAACTGAGACGGGGGCAAGGGTTTCACTAGGAAGCCCAAGATTTGCCAGGACCTGGCAGGGACAAAGTGAACCCCACATCAGAAGGGGAACATGGGAAGCTCTAGCTCGAAGGTCAGGGTAGGCTCCCTGGGACAAGACTTGCTTGACGCCTGGAACTAAAAGAGGCAGTTGCCTGTCCAGGTGGGCATGAAAAAAGGAAACAGAAAAAGGTTGTGTAAAGAAGTGGACTTTGCTCAGAGATGAAGCTGGAAAACCAATTTGGCTAAATTAAGGTACTTAAAAGAAAAGGGAAAATGTTGAGGGTTTTTTGTTTGTTTGTTTCTCTCTCTTCTATGTAACCATGTGGTTTGTTGGTTAAGATTTGTGCCTTCCCTAATTTAACTGAGATTTATGGTGGGAATGACTTGTGTGTGTGTAAACCTCAGAGTCCTGTTATCCCCTCTTTGTCCTTGTTTTTGTGTGTGTGTATTTCCTTGTCTGCCCTTGAGGTAATTGCAACTGTTAAATGTCTCTGATCCCTAGAGATATGAATTTTAAATTGTTACAAAAGAGTTAAAAGCACTGAAAAGAAAAGAAAATGTCTTCACCTAGTTTGGTCTGGCCACCTAGACGGGGTGAAGAACAGAGTTCAATTTCCTTTCCTTTCTGTACTTTTAAAAAAAGCCCAAGTTTAAGAGGGAATGTTTTAAGTTAATTTACAGGAAAATTTGTTCTTACATTTGCTGTATGTAAATGCAAACAGTTTTTTAATATTGCTCTTTTGCAAAGTTTAATGGATGCCAATTCTCTGCTGAGATGGAAATATCTGTCCATCCTTTTCCTGAAGCATGTGAATCCAGCTCCCTTTTCTTACCTGTGATATCCCCATATTGTTACCAGTTTATCTGTTTAATAACTGCAATACTGATGTGTTGTTGTTTTTTCTCAAAACCCTGCCTGCAGACTATCTGGCCCCAATCTCTAATCCTCTTACAATGCCTTTCCTGGTAGAATTACCAGCAAAGGGGGGAGGGGACCCTGTTCTCATGTCTTTCATCCCTGCACAGATGACCCTGCAGCCCGTGGAAGCAGAGCACATGGACCCAGATGCTTCCTCCAGAGGAAACCTCCCATTCATCTGAGCCAGGAATTGGGTTCGAATCCAGCCCTCCACTAGAAAGTCATCACAGCACCAGAGTGGAGCAAGCATGCCACCCAGTAGACATGAAAGAAAGGACCCTGAGATGGACAACTAAAGACCAAAAGACTCTTTTCAATCCCCAGAAGACAGATGGAAAGACTATGGGGGAGGGTAGAAATTCATTGTAAGGTTTTCTTGTCTCATTTATATTGTAATCAGTTTAATGTACTTATGTAAAAATTTTATTTGAGAGTAGCTGGCACAGCAACTTCTGAACACCTTAGATTTCTGTCTGATGGGAGGGAAATTTGTCCAAAATGTCTGTATTTTCTGTATTGTAGAAGCAGCTACACACACAGAGAGAGAGAGTGTGTGTGAGAGAGAAATCTCATTCAGAATCAGATTGAATTTTATTCCCTTCACCTACCTCCACACCATGCTTCTCCTAGGTTGATTTTTGCTTTGTGGCACACTAAGGTCCAAGCAGCCACTCCCTGCTAATTCCATGGGGGAGGGGGAATACCCCTCAGGCAATTCCCCTACTTGAAGAGCTAGCAGAAAGAGATCTCCAAAACCCAAGCCCTGATTGTGACTTACAAATGATGTCCAGTTGCCCAGTAAAGCAAGATATGTTGCACTGGTGGTCTCATGAGTTCATTATGTGTAATTTTAAAAATACTAAATAGCCTGGATTGCATACTGGCTAACCTCAATTTGGACTCAGGAATCCTGGATCAGGGGTGGGTTCCTCCCGGTTTGGACCGGTTCTCCTGACCTGGTAGCGGCCCGCTGGTGACGTCACGATGATGTCACCGAACCGGATTGGTCGGTGCCGGTCCGTGGGGGCAGCCATCTTTTTTTTTTTAAAAAAAAATTTCCCGATTCCCCCCCCACCTTCTGAGCATGCGCAGAAGCCAACTTCCGGCACTGTGCATGTGGTCGCCATCTTTTTTTGGGCTTTTTAAAATTTTGGGGGGATTTTTTCCTACTGCGCATGCACGTGCGCACGAGGCGCGTGCGTGCCCATGAGGCACGCCCATGAGGCACGCCCACGAGGCACGGGAGGGAGCAAACCAGCAGCAAGGTAAGTAGGAACCCACCCCTGTCCTGGATGCACTAAAGTAAGAGCTAGGGCAGGCTCAAGAAACAACCCTTGAAATGGGCAGCCTGTAACTTAAAGGAAAACCGTAGCTGTGAAGAATTTTGGGACTTCTGCTTGCTTGAAACCTGTCTGGAAGCTCACAGAAAGTGATATCAAACATCTGAAAATAATTGGCATGGAAAATTGGATACTGTAAATTTCTTTCCAGAACTTTTGCCCTGGCTGCTAGACCTTCATGGTTGAAAGTTCTCCTTTTGGGAGCCACTGAAGGAATCCTTCTGTTGCCTCTATGCCTTCCCCTTTGCATCAGAAAAATTAAGAGCACCCATAAAGTCTCCCTGGTCAGATTAATTCCTAATCTTGGGCCAGAAAAAGTGTTCAACCCTGAAGTCTCCGGAGGGCGAAAATGGCCTTCCCCAAGGCCGAAAATCAGCTGGCCAGCACGCACGTGCACGCTGGAGCTGACATAGGGCAACGCCTCGCATGCCCTCCGATATGGCTCTGCGTGCCACCTATGGCATGCATGCCATAGGTTCACCATCACTGTCCTATCAGATTCCAAGGCTGGAAACAGCCCAAGTCAGTTATGGAATTTATGACTTTTTAAAAGTTTTTTTACAGCTGATTCGTCTCCTATCTGACCATGAGTCATTCAAGCAAGGGAAGTTGCACATCTCACCTAGTCTATACAAGTGAACCCCCAGTGGAGAAGGTTTGCATATCCCAAGTGTGGAAGAAAGAACCTGTTTTCCTGCTGGTGGACGTAACTGAGAGCTATAGCAACAGAACAGTAAATGCTTGATAAAATCAATATGGAACCTGAGTGGAACTATTACTAGATGTGTGGTGAGTGCTAATAAAACCCTGGCTTCTTGGAATTAATGACTACTGATTGTCTTTTGATTCAGTAGATTTTGATAGGAACCTGTGCAGAGAAACTACAGCCACTTTGGGAAGAGTTCTCCACACTACTGAAAACTGTACAACAACGAACTTGGTTACACTTGTCCTGTTGATCACTGCAGAAACTGATCACCATTTCACCTACAACATGACTGGCATTGCTGGACTGCCATGTGACTGATTGCCTTTGTCCTAGGACTGATGCTATATTAGCTTAACAGAACATTGGGATGGTGAACATTTGGGTATTAGTTTGTATGTATGTAATTATTTGTATGCTTTCATTTATTATGTATATTTCTTGTTCATGTTCCATGTATTTGAAATGTATTTATAGGCTAACTACACCTTAGAGAAACCCATCTGGTGAACCTCAAGGGAAGATTTGTGGAAGACTGGGTGTAGCAGTTTGTGGGGATAGTAATTTATGGGGATAACTGACCTTGTATTTACATTTTCTTTCTACAAAAGCATTTCTTGCTCCATAACGCAGAGAGACTGCATAGCATGGAATATGCTAAACAAGAGGTCTGTAAGGGGCGTGCATAAGCGCACCAACGTGCCTACTGTCCCTGTCCTACTGTCCCCATTTATTCGTATCCTTATCCTGTATTCATAATCATGTTTATACTTATATCTGTTATCTTATACGTGTTTGACAAATAAATAAAATAAAAATAAATATATTAGAGCAAAAAATAAAATAAAAAGATGGCCAATATTACAACTAGGTCACCTATTGACTTTGATGGCTATTTTTTTCTCTCTCTCTTCAAATGTCCTCTACCTTGCTGTATGTATCAACAGTAGAGACCTTCAAATTTCTAGGTTCTACCATATCGCAAGATCTAAAATGGACACCTAACATCAAAAACATCATCAAAAAAGCACAACAAAGAATGTTCTTTCTGCGCCAACTCAGAACGCTCAAACTGCCCAAGGAGCTGCTGATACAGTTCTACAGAGGAATTATTGAGTCTGTCATCTGCACCTCTATAACTGTCTGGTTTGGTTCTGCAACCCAACAAGACAGACACAGACTTCAAAGGATAATCAGCTCCATCTGGATGTCTACAGGTGCTTTCTTCACATCAACTGCAAATGGATTACTGAGCAGTCCAAAATTGATTTTCTGTGCTTCAAAGTCTACAAAGCGAAGTATAAACTCCATGTGAAGTGTGCTCAATTTATCAGCAAAATGAGTATCTGAGAGCACAGTGGTGGAGACTTGGTTTATGATTGTTTGGCAACAGGGAAAGTGACTCAACTTTCCTTGCTGCCTCTGAGTCTCCCACAGTCACAGCTTAACTTGAAAGGCTTTCGCTGCATCATACATGTCCATGATCGGTAGCAGCTTGCGCCGGTGGTTCGCCGTCCCGGTAGCAATGGCTGGCTAGCCACGCCCCCACTGCCCATGTCCACCCAATTGCCCGCTCGCCCGGTCGCCACTTTTCCCGCTCGCCGCTTTTCCCACTCGCCGCTTTTCCTTTTTTTTTTAAATGG